>JAZKJV010000509.1:250000-799933 GCA_037367405.1 Ottelia alismoides | reverse complement strand
TGCTTTTCGGAAGTCGGTGAAGATGCTTCGCTTTCCAAAAACTGCTCCACGTACGCCGGGTACCTCGCAAGAAAAATAAGAGAGAAAATATAAGAGAGAGATTCAAAAAAAATAAAAAGAAAATAAAACAAGAAAATAAATGCTGAAAATAAAATAAAACAAATGCAGGGAAAAAAATAGAATTTACAGTAAAAGTTCGGGGGTCAGACTACCCGAATGCGGAAAACTGAAAAAATTAAACAAAAAACTAAGCCGTTTGCCTCCCCGGCAACGGTGCCATCTGACGGATCGTAGATTGCATGTGTTAAATGTATGTCGTGGATTGGATTGATTATCGTTCGCTTAAAATAATGTGTCGTTTCGTTGCAGACGGGCGATCGAAATCAGTCAAGAAATAACCACACGAAATTTGTCAATTTTAATCAATGTGGTTTTATATTTATTTTGCTTGAGCAAGTCCCAGGTCGATCACAAGGAGGTAAAGGAACAACCTAAAATTTTGTCTATCAAAGTTCGTGCATGATTTTCAAGGCGGTCTTTTTTAATTTTTTAATGCAAGTTTGAGATGCAAATGCAACTTTGGCCGATTTTAAGGACTAAAATGTAAAGATCAATCAAACGATGTTCGAAAAATGTGAAACTTGGTCACGATGACAATTACGATGAAATGAATGCACAATAACTTTTTTGAAATTTTTCGATGCAAGATGAATTTTTTATGAATTTTTGAATGCAAATGATGCAAATTTCAATATTTAATTATAATAAATATTAAATCTATTTATTTTCAAGAGAAAATTATCCAAGATCTATCACTAGATGATCGATCTCAGAAAATCCTAAACCTTGAAAATATGAGATTTAATACCTATAAAAATCAAATATTTAAATATGCAAAATAATTTTTACAAGGCAAACCATGCAAGCAAATGCAATTCTTTTTGGGCAAAATGTAACGCACAATTAATTCTACAATATGTGAATTTTTAGCAATTTTTAGAGCAACAATTAATTAATTATGAAGTTCAAAGCATAAAATGGGTAAAATATGCAATTTTCTACAAAACAATTAATTATTAATTAACCATAAGTCACAAAAATGTCAAACATATGCCATAATGTAGAGAATTCATTGACGAACATCGTGTTTTTTTAGACTATAGAATAATGCAATGTAGGAGTCCAAAATTGAGGGGGAACACAGGGATATAAATGCAATTACGATATTTAGATAAATATAAAAATGCAATAGGGGACCAATGTGTAATTACCTAGAAAGCTGAGGATCTTTCTGCAAAATTACCATAAGCCTCTGATTGAGGGGTTGTTTGCAAATAAAGGTTAATCCGAGGGCTTCTTTGCAGTTTTCCCACGCAGTCATGTGCCCAGCACGTGACCCGTGGGTAGCTGACGTCGTTCCCCCGACGCAAGTGCCTCACACATGCGTGAGGGCCTCGGGTCTTACGCCCGACGGCTGAAGCGGCAGATGAGGTGGAGCATCACCGCCTCATGCGGCGGTCGACGGTGAAGGAGGGGTTGGTTTTGGCGGTGGCGGGTCCTGTGGCGTCGATGTGCATTGTTAGTGTAGCCGTGGTGACGATGCAGCCATCGGTGAAGCTCGTTGTGGCGCGGCTGAACAGCAGAGTGGTTGACGATGAGCTTCTGTGGTCGTGGTGGCGATGCAGCAGTGGTTGACAACGAGCGGATCAGGAGCAGTCAAGGATGTCCGGGCAGAGATGAATGCGATGCTGCTACTGGTGGTTGTCGTTGAAGTGTGCAATGGAGGAGAAGCGGTGTCGAAGGAGTGTAGCTCGACGATGGTAATCGGAGAAAAGTAGCACGCCAGGAGCGGCGCTACGATGGCCCTTGATAACAGCGGATCTCGTCGAGGAAGATGGGGCACCGGGCTGTCACCATCGATGCCCTGTCGTATGTGCAGAATATTGGCGGATGACTGTCGAAAGGGGGTGGCTGCGGTTTAAATAGGGATCGAGGTCTTGTCGGAGAAGGAAGATGATCGGTGATGGGTCGACGAGATTCGATTGGATAGGATCGCGTGATGGCTGGGATCGATGATTGAGGATCTGAGATGCGGCGGCGCGAGATCTACGGAGAAGACGATATGCGGCGGAGATCGTCATGCGTGGCGGTGCACGAATCATAGGACGCCAAAAGGGAAAGGCGGCTGGAGGAATGTGACGGTCCTGGGACCGTCCGATCGGCCGAAATCGGACGGGCTCAGGTCACGCTACGTGGCGGTTAGTGGAGAGCTGGTCGAAGCACGTATGTAGCACGTGCCCCGCACGTGCGGTCCTTTTAATTTTTTTTATTTTTTTATAGAAATAAAAAATAAATAAAAAATGGGTGACACATGACAGCTCCAAGAGCTGCCACGTGTCAGCCCCACAAAAATCGGAAAATAAATATAAAGAAAAATCCGAAATAAATAGCAAACGGACTCGAATCAAAAAAGTTTTTTCACGAAAGTTGTTCGTCTCGATGAGATCTATAATTTTCATGAAGACATCAAAACCAAAATCGATCATTTGCACAAAGTGGTATTTTTGGGGTATCCCATGTACATAGAATACCTTGATTTTTGGGTTTTATAATTTTTTTGTTATTTTTAAACCAGATAAAAATCCGGTAAAAATATGATAAAATCAAAGATAAATATTTACACATTGATCTAATTTTTTTGGATTTTTATTAATTAAGAAAAAGAAGAAATAAAATAAAACAAGAAAAAGACCTATCTTGTACAGATAGTGAAGACTTGGACTTGGTTAGTTTCTTTGATTTCAAGCTCATTTTGGATTTGGATTTTTGCGCATTTTAATAAAACTTTTATCAAAGAAGACAGATGAAAAAAAATGTACTAAGCCTTCTCCCACTATAAGTAGGGTCGGCTACATGGATTTTTGCTCAAATCCATGTTCAAAGATTCGACTATTGTTTACGCTGGTCGTCGACTACCTAACGCAACCCCTGCAAGAGTGGGATTTGAACCCTGATCTTTTGTGTGGTAGACACACTGTACTACCACTAGACCATTAAGTGGGTACTAAAATAAAATAAAAGGAAGACAGATGAAAAAGAAATAAAATAAAATAGATTAATTATGTGCATAAAATAATAGATCAAGAACCGCTAAAATACAAAATGTACAAAAGAGACCCAAAACACAACTTTCACATACGAGCTCCGATTCACTTGAACTTGGTCTTGTTTTGAAGGTATTTAAATGTACATTAGTTCAAAAGTGAGTAGGATCAAAACGGACACTGGATGAGGAAGATATGAGGGTTTTAGTCCAAAAATCCTAGAACTAGGGGTGGGTTTTTGGTCCATTTATTTGGGTTAGTAATTTTTTTGTCTTTTTCATTTATTCTTGTTAGTGATATGTACACAGTGGAGGTGGTTTTTGGGTCAATTGGAGTTAGCATGAATTAATTAAAAATCAGGGAAGTTAGGTTATTTACAAGTCAATTTTGGCTAGGATTTTTGGCTTCTTATTTGTTGCGAAAATAAGTGATAAAATGTAATTCTTATCAAAACAAGCATGAATGCTAATTATGAAGAATAAGTGAAGAAATGCCAATGATTTTAGGGATTAGAGCTTAATTAAAGAGTTTTAGAGTGATGAATCTGAGATTTATCAATTAGTCAGTCTGAGTTATTCTATTCTGTCATCCCATCGAATAGAGCACTCAAACCAAATAATCGGTCCAATCGGATGACTATTGGAACATCGACCCCCTGCCAATTGTTTGGGCACGCTGGTTAGCATGGAATGGTGTTATTTTCCGCTCAGAGTGTTTCTATGTAGAGAATGTGGTTCATCACACAAAAACTCTCCTCGAGTCTTGGCTTTGTATTAATTTTTTTAAAAAGTTAATATAGTGGTGCGGACACCTATGCGTACTTCCCCCTTTTTGGCTTTAAAAAATCCCGAATGAATGAAGTTGTGTCTAAAAGTACTCTGAAGAAGATACTCTCCAGAATACAGAGCTATAGCTATAAATTATATGAAGGGGATTGTCCTCTTCGATGGAGAACTCATCGCTTGGAGTCTAGGGGGCGAGGGCAGGCGATCATGTTGGGGGCCCCCCCTCCGGAGAACCCTTCTGGGGTGGCGTGGCGTCGTCAAGGAGATTGGGGAAAGGCTCCTCTACGGCAGAATTCGGCCCATGGTGGGGCCTCTGCGGCTGGGGTGCGAGAGGCTGCAGTCGGCGAGAGGAAGGAGTGGGATAGGAAAGAGGGCCTCTTTGAACATCGGAGGTGTTTCAAATGCGGGAGGTTGGGCTACCTTGCGAGATGGTGCTTGCTAAAGAAGGTGGTGTGCTATAGTTGTCGAGGCGAGGGGCACATCCGCAGGGACTGCCCTGGGGTGTCTTCCGGTCACCCTAATGGTGGAGGTGCGGGGCCAAAAGATATGGAGATCGAGGAGGTCCTTTCGAACCCAATTGATGGGGTTCTCATTGCTGAGAGACCCAAAGAAGATCTGCAAACGATACCGGAGGTGTTGGAGCTCTGTCGATTGGTTGGATGTGTTGAGGATGGAATCTGGCTGTCTGAGATGGCGTTGTGTGTCCGAGGGGTGGAAAGGTAAGAGATGCATGGGATTTCCTTTCCAATGGCAGCGCGGTGTTCCCTCAGTCGATTCGGTGGCGTCGTCCCCGTCTGCGTGACATGGCGTTGGTTTCTCCTCCGGTGTCGTATGTGGAGATCAGAGGTCTTCCGATTAGATGCCGAAGGCTTGACACTGTGAGGGCGGTGCTTGGGGAGTTCGGCAAGGTTGAAGTCATCGTCCAATTGGGCTTGCAACCTAGTGAGGGTGGAGGTTTGGTGGCCTCGATCGTGGGCGCGGGATGTCAGGTCCCCCGGTGAAAGTTTTCAAGGTCGGTAGGGCGGTTTTTCATCTCCACCTCGCCCTCGTGGAGGAGCCATCTTCTTCGATGGTGGGGTGGTTCTCGGACAGGCTGTTCTCACCGAACCTGGAGGGGTCTCAGGAGACGGTTGGGATTCCTCGGTATACGCGTGGATTGTGGGTGGGCCAGCCCACAATTCTGCAGGAAGACAAAGCGATGATTTCGGTGGGTGTTTCATCTGTCGTATTGATTGGTGGCGATGTGGTTCTCTCTCTGAATTTGGCGACCGGTTTTTGCCGACCTAGCGCTGAATTTGGGGAGGATTCGGGTTGGGTTGCATCGATTTCGGATCCGGAAGCTGGCGAATTTGCTGGACGTGACTCGGGTCCGATTTTTGGCTATGTGGCGGATCCTGGTGTTGCTCGGGGGTCCAATCAGGGCCCTTCGGATCTCCCAGCGGGGGATGGGATGCGGATCCCCTGGCGGGATGCAGTGTGCTTTGAGTTGGTGGTGGGGATTGGCGCAAGAGCATGTTGTGGAGTTGGCCCTGAGGTGTTGTCGTCGGCTTCCTTGCCTGAGCGGGTGTCGATGGATCTTCGTACATCTCCGGAGGCGAAGGGGGGAGGTCGGGAGGTGTCCCGTGGGCTCGCTTCGGCTGCCCTTCCTTCGGGCCCTTTGGAATGGGGAGGATCGCCGTTGCCTCCTATCATCTCTTGTCCGCTGGGTCTGCTTGCGGAGGCTGGATCTCCCCACTGTGATGGCACGCGAAGCGACACTACTGTTCCGGGCGTGGCTATGCTAGCTCGGAGCCGTAAGATGCAGGAGCGTATTCTCGTAGCAGAGAGAAAGCGTAGAGAACGGAGGTTGGCTTTGGGTGCAAGCGACAGGAGGGTGCAGGCTGACCCGCTCATGCTTTTCACACGAAAGCGTCGTAAGCTTGAGGCTAGGCTGTAACTTGAGCGGGAGTTGGAGGACAAAGGGGATGACCACATCTCCCGTGGTGCGGCTGCTGGCGACTTTTCATGCCCCCCTCATGGGGTGGTTCTTGGTAATGAGGGGGGTGTCTCAGATCTGGCTACTGTGGTGCTAACATTCACGTACGGGTTGTGGAATGTCTCGGGGTATCTATGCCCAGCAAAAACCCTCCGAGTGGATCCAAATGAAGATTGTCTCTTAGAATGTGTAGGGGGTTGGGGGACAGGGAGAAGAGGATGACGGTGGGAGGGTTCTTGCGGACATGGGGTGCTGATGTGGCTTTCTTGCAGGAGACGAAGTTGGCGCGATGGGAGCCAACTTCTTGTAGAGCGATTGGGGCTTAAAGTTGTCGGAGTTCAGAGTGGTAGCTTTGGTGTAGTGCTGGCGGTCTGATCCTCACGTGGGATGGTGAGATGTTTTCGGTTGTTGATGAGTTCGTGGATTCCAGATCTATCTCGGTTCTGCTTGATTGCAAATCTGGGGAAGGCAGATTTATGTCTACATCAGTGTATGGGGAGCATGGGGGGGCCTGCAACGAGACCCTATGGGAGGAGTTGCGCATGGCTAGAGGGTGATTCCCGGACATACCTTGGGTCGTCAGCGGGGATTTCAATGTGACTTTGTTTGCTCAGAATCACCCGGGTCAAAGGGGAGTAAGAGACCCTAGTTCGGGCGATTTTACGGAGTGCGTGAGTTGTTTGAGACTGTAGGTAGTGGATGTTGGTAACAGAATGTTCACTTGGCGTAGTTCCTCCGCGAGATAGAGGTTGGACAGGTTCTTGATCTCTGTGGAGGTGGTGGGGAGATTCCCTCTTACCGTGGCTCGGGCTCTCCCTAGGTCGCGGTCGGATCACACGCCCATTTGCTGGGATTCCGGTTTGGGGGTGATACCTCGATTGTTATTCAGATTCGAGAAGTCCTGGCTCTTGGATGACGGCTTCAGGGACTTGGTTTTGGGGCTCCTTGAGGGTGGAGGGCTCAACAACACAGAGATTGGCTAGGAAGTTGAAGTTGTTGCGCGATAGATTGATGGCCCACAAGGAGTTAAGGCAGAGCAGAGCAGAGAGACGCGAGGGGCGGTGGCAGAAATTGCGAGGCTGGACGGGCTGGAGGACTCTCGTGCATTGAGCTGTGAGGAAAGGGTTGCGCTTGCGGCTTTGCACAGAGTGGTGATTAATGAAAACAAACACAGAAAGGCAGAATGGAGGCAGCGTTTCAGGCAGAAATGGGTAAAAGAGGAGGATGCGAATACCCATTTCTTCCATGCGGTGGCGAGTGGAAGGAGAAGGAGAAATATCAATCATGAGCTCAGGACGGAGGATGGTACTGTTCTTGGCGATGGAGAGATCGGGAGGGCGTTGGTGGAGCATTTTCGGTGCTTCAGCAGGCGTCTGCCATCGGCAAGAGCTGCCTGGTCCAGGAGGGGCTCTAGATGTTTGTCGGATGTACAGCGGCAGACACTCGTGGTGGAGTTTTCGAGAGTGGAGGTCCGTGAAGCAGTCTTCGATCTCAACGCTGATGGTTGCCGGGGGCCCGATGGCTTCCTGATCTGTTTCTTTAGGGTGTTTTGGGGTGTGTTGGTGGGTGATGGTCATGGCCATGTTGAATGAGTTTAGGGGGAAAAACAGGGGGCTAGAGAAAATTAACAAAGCGTTGTTATTCTTGTTGCCGAAGAGAGAAGGGACTGTCAGGGTTGGGGACTTTCGTCCCATCGCCTTATCGAACGTGATTTACCTCATATTGGCCAAGATGTTGGCCAATCGGCTTCGTGGTGTGTTGGATGACCTTGTCCTTCTGCTTCAATCCGCATTTATTCCTAGGCGCCAGCTTCTGGATGGGGTGGTTATGGTATCAGAGATGGTCGATGATTGGAAGAGAAGAGGGACCACAATCTTTCTCTGGAAGGTTGATTTCTCAAAGACGTATGACAGTGTGCTGGAAGTTCATTTGGGCCTCTTTGGTGCGGAGAGGCTTCTCGGATATCTGGATAGACTGGATGAAGAGATGTATCACTACCTGTCACGACCCGTCCCGTTAACCAAAACGTGCCGCGACAGAGATCTTTCTTCATAGATTTTTTTCCTCAAAGTAAACATGTGGCAATCTCATCAAACATAACATCTTTGTATTTCAAGTTTACATTACCAAGAAGTGTCTTACACCAGTTCTATCTATTACAACTTCTTACAAAATAACAGACAGTACAAAAAAACAACGAAAAGCAAAAACCACCTCCTCCTAGTGTATAAGCGGTCTTTTCCCCGGCTAGTCGTGATTCTGCTAATCTGTACATAATTATAATATTAATGGATGAGTCTAAACCCATTTATGAGCTTAGACCCAGTGAAAGGATCTCAAGCTTTTTACATATAGCTAAAAATGAAATATGAGCATCATGACAAAATTTATGCTGAATACTTTGAAATAGCTTGAAAGAGACTTTATGACAGAAATTACGTATAACAACATGCTAGTTTTGCATTTGAACACTGAAATCACTTCAAAAGCAGATAAGCTGCAAGGCCTTAAATGTCGGTTTCGGTCACCATTTCGGTATCGACCAAAACGAAATTTCGGTGGAATTTCGGTAGAATTTCGACCGAAATTTCGGTCATTTCGGTCATTTCCTGTACTAGGACCCCCATATTTCGGTCATTTCGGTCATTTCGGTCAAATTTCGATTTCGACAGAAATTCGACCGAATTTCGCTGAAATTTGAGCCATGGCTGAAACATAATCATCATTATCAAGTTGTTTGTACTAATCACCACTGTGGCTAAGTTATTGACTCATGAACGCTGAAACAAAGCTAAGTCATACGCGCAGACGGTCCTAAAGACCAAAAACACCCTGCATACAGCCCAAAGCCTATATGTATACAGAATGCGGACCCAAAGTCCTCTTGATACCATATCTAACGGTTTGCCATATCTAATGACATCACCATATCTAATGGCTAGTTCATGAATTGTATAAAATAGCTGTTGTGGTGCTTACTTTCTGATTCTGATTCTTTTCTTGCCACTAATAATCCGTACTCTTGCTAATTCATGCTTATAACAGCTAATTCATGAACCTAAAACAATCTTGACATAGCTTGCATCATGGAAGGTTGTATCCCGATATATCGGCGATATATCGCCGATATATCGATATCGACATGGGATTTATATCGAAATCGATATATCGATATATCCGATTTCAGGCATTTTCTTCAGAAAGATTCCTAGATATAGCGATATACCGACGATATATCGGCGATATATCGCCGATATATCGATATCGACACGATATCGAAACGATATCGATATCGATATGTCCTTCCATAGCTTGCATATTCTGACAACTAAACTATTAAGAACTTGAAAACCGATCCATTTTGCATAGTAACTGCACAAAACATATTTCTTATATAAAAAAACTCAAATCTAAGTAGTGAAACTTATGTTTCATGTTCCACAAAGAACAAAATGCTTAAAAACGTGCTATCATGATAAAACGCTTGAAAATGACATTTGGAATACTTTCTAAAGACCTGGTCATATCTACTATCTGGTACTTGTAATTCGTTCGTAAAAACTTTAGAACATACTATTTCATACTTGCTATCAAAACTATGCATAAAAGCTAAATATTATTGCTTTAAAATAGCGCTTGAGAATCCCTCACCTGATCGATATCTAACTCGAGTCGGAATCGTTTCTTTAGTGAAAACTTCCTATATCCTCCTCGGATTTGAGTACTACGGCTTGATGTGGACAGAACTTCGTTACGGCTTCTACTGCGCTCTCGGTCACCGACAGAGCTTTGCCGTGACTCCTATCGTGCTCCTCCAGCAACCTCGACGGCCTTGTGTCTCTAAGGTGGTGAGAGGGGCGTGGGATGAAGTGAATGGAATTGGGAGGTCTTGGGTATATATAGGCCTCCAACCCCTTGCCATGTGTGACATTTGTCAACAAATAAGAGAGGCTTTAAGACACATGTTGCCTCTCTTCCATGTATGAAGACACATGGCAAGCACTTGTCATTAATGTACCATGGCACATGGCTTATGCATGAGATAACTTGTTGCCCAAGCAAGAGGCTACACCATGACACGTGTTAGTCTTAGAATGATGACACATGGTACTAATGGGTTTTTGACACTTATCCTGAATATATAATGACATGCGTGCCCTAATTTCCCCTCCATGTGTCCTACTTTTGCTAATGATACTTAGTTATCACTAATGACAGGTAATCAGTACTAATCGCGCTTAATTAGTCCTAATGATGTGATTATGGTCTAATGAGCATAAATCTATAACATTGTGGGCCCTATACTAGTAGTGGCTTCTACTACTTATAAGCTACTACCATACTTCCATATTTCTAGATGTGGTACTATGTTGGATGTGCTTCAAAATCCAAAGAACCTTTTAAAGTCATAATTTTTCAAGATGGTCTCGGATTAATACAAAACAAGTTTCAATGAAATCGTTGCATCAAGGCGAATCTATTGACTGTCAAACACTATCAATTCAATATTTTCTTGAAATAACACTTGATAACATTCAAAAACATAGTGTAGTCATATTCTACAAAACTCACAACTACTCAAAAACGCGTATTACAATTCTCTCCTACTTGCAATAAATTTCGTCCTCGAAATTGAAGTACCTTTGCTAGCTTGAAAATAAGTGAGGATATTGAGATCTCATTTCTTCCTCTCGTTCCCATGTGGCTTCTTCTATTGTGTGACTCCTCCATAAAACTTTAACTAAGGGAATCTTCTTTTTATGAAGCTCTTGTACTTTATAATCTAGAATTTCTACAGGAACCTCGTCGTATGATAGATCTTCCTTCAATTGAATATCTTGGGGTTGTATCATATAGGTTGGATATGGAATATACTTCCTAAGTGTGGAGAAATGAAAGACATCATGTATCCTTGCTAGTTCAGATGGAAACCGAAGACGATAGGCCAAACTTCCAATTCTCTCTGTAATCTCGTAAGGGCCAATGTATCTTGGGCTTAGTTTCCCTTTCTTCTCGAATCTGATTAGGCCTTTCCATGGAGATACTTTCAGAAACACATGGTCTCCCACTTGAAATTCTAAGTCTCTCCTTCGCTTATCTGCATAACTTGTCTGTCTGCTTTGCGCTACCTTTAAGCATCTCTTGATTTCATCAACTTTTTCTATCGTGCTTTGTATTAATTCAAGTTGAACCAATTTCCTTTCTCCAACCTCACTCCAACAGATAGGTGTTCTACATGGTCTACCATACAAGGCTTCATAAGGTGTCATCCCAATACTAGCATGATAGCTGTTATTGTATGCAAATTCTATAAGTGAGAGATGTTCATCCCAACTTTCTTTAAAGCTCAGTGCATAAGCTCTAAGCATGTCTTCTAGAGTCTGTATAGTCCGTTCTGATTGGCCATATGTTTGAGGATGAAAGGCTGTACTATATGCTAACTTTGTTCCCATAGCTTTATGTAAGCTTGGCCATAGCTTAGAAGTAAATCGTGGATCTCTATCAGATACAATTGACACAGGAGCCCCATGACGGCTAACTATCTCATTAACAAAGATCTATCCCAAGCGGTCTAGACTGTATGTCATGTTAATGGCTAAGAAATGTGCAGACTTAGTTAATCTGTCTACTATGACCCATATTGCATCGTGATCGCGACGGGTTCTTGGAAATCCGGTAACAAAATCCATAGTGATGTGTTCCCATTTTAATTCTAGTATTGGAAGTGGCTGTAATGTCCCCGTAGGTCCGATTTTTGTTTGTTGGCATATAGGACATCTAAAAACATACTCTACAATCTCTCTCTCCATGCCAAACCACCAATAGTAGCTCTTAAGTGTTCTATACATCTTAGTACTTCCTGCGTGCATAGTATACATGGAGTTATGTGCCTCTTCCAGAATCTCGGTCTTTATATCAGATTTCCTCGGAACACACAATCTTCCTTTAAAGAATAAGACCCCTTGACCATCTATTGTATACCCGACTTCATCTCCTCCCTTAATCTTCTCAATCATTCTAATGATTTCAGAATCATGAACTTGTGTTTCCTAAATTTTATCATATAATATGGGTCTCACTTGTAAGGATGCTAATAAGGCTCCAGAGCTATTTATGGTTAACTTTGCACGTAACTCTTTTAACCGATAATATTCTCCTTTTAAGTGAGATAGCTGACCATTAGACTTTCTACTGAGAGCATCAGCTACGACATTGCCTTTCCCCGGGTGATATTCTATGGAACAATCATAATCCTTGATTAACTCTAACCATCTTCTTTGCCTTAAATTCAACTCTTTCTGAGAGAAAATATATTTCAAACTCTTATGATCCGTAAAGATTCGACAAGTTTCTCCATATAGGTAGTGTCTCCAGATCTTTAAGGCAAATATTATAGCAGCTAACTCAAGGTCATGAGTTGGGTAATTTAACTCATGTTGTTTTAGCTGTTTAGAAGCATAAGCAATCACTTTATCATTCTGCATTAAGACGCATCCTAGCCCTTGTCTTGAGGCATCGCTATAGATTACATAATTACCTTGTCCTGAAGGAAGACTAAGTATATGTGCTAAGGTGAGGCGACTCTTGAGTTCCTTAAAACTCTTCTCGCAATATTCGTCCCAACTATACTTCACATTCTTCCTAGTTAACCTTGTCAATGGTGCGGCAATTCTAGAGAAGTTTTCTACAAATCTTCGATAATACCCAGCTAATCCAAGGAAACTTCGGATTTCTGATGCATTTATCGGTCGTTCCCATCTAAGAACTGCTTCTATCTTTGATGGATCTACTGCCATTCCTTCTCCAGATATGACATGGCCTAGAAATGCAACCTTCTTCTACCAAAATTCACATTTATTAAACTTAGCATATAATCGATGTTCCTTCAGAGTTTCTAACACAATTCTCAAGTGTTCTCTATGTTCTTCCTCTGTTTTAGAATATACTAGAATATCATCAATAAACACAATCACAAATTTGTCTAGGAAAGGGCGATATACCCGATTCATCAAATCCATAAAAGCAGCAGGGGCATTTCTTAAGCCGAAAGGCATCACCAAGAATTCATAATGTCCATATCGGGTTCGGAATGCAGTTTTAGAACAATCTTCTCCTCTAATCTTTAACTGATAATAGCCATATCTCAAATCAATCTTGGAAAATACAGAGGCCCCTTGCAATTGGTCAAATAAATCATCTATTCTGGGCAGAGGATAGTTATTGCGAACAGTTACTTTGTTTAGTCTCATATAATCTATACAAAGTCTCATTGAACCATCTTTCTTCTTGACAAATAGAACAGGAGCACCCCAAGGAGACATACTGGATTGTATAAATCCATTATCTGTCAACTCCTGCAATTGGGTTTTGAGTTCTTTAAGTTCAGCTGGGGCCATTCTGTAAGGAGCTAAGGCAATTGGATTGGTATCCGGAATGAGGTCAATAATTAATTCAATTTCCCTATCAGGAGGAACGTCTGGTAGTTCATTTGGAAACACTTCTGGAAATTCCTTCACAACAGAGATATTTTCTAAACGGGTTGCTTCTGCCTTAGTATTAAACACATAAGCAACATAAAAGGAATATCCCTTCTTTAACAACTTCTGGGTTAAGAGACAGGAGATGACATGGGTAGGATATATCCTTCTTTCTCCATAGAAAGTGAATTCGACATCACCTGATTTTCTAAAAATAACATGCTTCTTATAACAGTCTAGAAGAGCATGATATGTACTTAAGCAATCCATTCCTATGATAGCATCAAATTCCCTTATCTCCATAGGAATCAGGTCTGCTTCAATATAATTTTCTCCTATCTTAACCAAACAATTTCGAAGGACATTCCTAATAATTTCTGGTTCTCCCTTAGACAAAGAAATTGCTAAAGCATGCTTGAGAGTACTTGTTACTTTATCAGCATATATGGAGAATCTTTGTGAAATAAAAGAATGACTTGCACCAGAATCAATAAGAGTATGTGCACTTTTACCAAAAATAATAGTGGTACGTGATACAACATCATCCGCAGATATGGCCTCCTCTAAGGTCATAGTAAAAGCTTTTCCCTCTCTCTGGTTTGATCTTTTTTGTATATTGTTTTTATTTTGTTCCCTTACAAGTGGAGGACGACGTATAAAGATATCACGATTTTCATGTTGTGCTGGTCTTCCCATAACCCGACGGCCTTGGACAAGTGCGGGACAATTCTGATGTATGTGGCTTATCTCGCCACATTGATAACATCCAGCGGTCCCCTTGTGGCAACTTCCCGGATGAAACTTTCCACAGTTTGTACATTGTGGGAAAGAAAGTATTCTGTTTTCAGAAGTCACAACTTTAAATCTATTTGTTTGATTCCCTTGTACTCTAAGAGCTGAACTATTATCTTGCCTTGAATTCCCAGCTATTGTTGGTTCTTTGTTCATGGTTCCTCTCCATTGGGGTCTATCTGCAAACCTTTTCTTTCCGTGATCATTGCATTTCCTTCTTTCTATCACTACTCGTTCAGCCCTACGAGCAGCCTCCACCAATTTTGCATAATCTGTATATCCCGTGGCCGAAACCATTTCCTTTAAGTCAATATGCATACCATCTTCTAGACGTCTACACCTTTCTTCCTCTGTTGCAGCCAGAGAAGCAATAAACTTTGAAAGTTCGGTGAATTTCTTCTCATATTCATCAAACAAATTGCTCCCCTAAGTAAGGAATAGGAATTCCCTACGTTTCTCCTCCTGATAAACCCTTGGGTAATATTTTTCATTGAACTCTTTCTCAAAGATCTCCCATGTAATGTGAGACGGGTTTGGATATTTCATTTTCACTGATGTCCACCAATCATCAGCGCTATCTTTCAGTAAAAATATTGTATACTTCAACTTCTGTTCATCCGTACAGTCCATTAAAGCAAATATTTTCTCCATATTCTTGAACCATTCCCTTGCCTTCTTTGGATCAGTGTTTCCTACAAATGGTTCTCCTCCCAACTTCTTTACATGTTTAAATGACAACTGGTGCTCAAATTCATGTTTCTTAACAGACTGGGAAGTCATGCCTTCTAGAGTTTGAGCTATCAAGGTCAACGTGTCGTACACGTTGTTATTGTTATCATTCTCGTGACTAGGGCCTTGTGTGATCACAGGTGGCTGCTCTGCTGCCATTATTTGCTATATAAAAAAATAAAACCTCAGTTAGATCCTTCATCAACATAAATCCTCCAAGAATGATTCCAGATATCCTCAAGACTTATAGATCAACTCCTAATATAATTCTTGCTCAATGACCTAAAACCTTTGCTCTGATACCACAAGTTGTCACGACCCGTCCCGCTAACCAGAATGTGCCGCGACAGAGATCTTTCTTCATATATTTTTTCCCTCAAAGTAAACATGTGGCAATCTCATCAAAAATAACATCTTTGTATTTCAAGTTTACATTACCAAGAAGTGTCTTACACCAGTTCTATCTATTACAACTTCTTACAAAATAACAGACAGTACAAAAAAAAAACAATGAAAAGTAAAAACCACCTCCTCCTAGTGTATAAGCGGTCTTTTCTCATGCTAGTCGTGATTCTGATGATCTGTACACAATTATAATATAAAGGGATGAGTCTAAACCCATTTATGAGCTTCGACCCAGTGAAAGGATCTCCAGCTTTTTACATATAGCTAAAATCTGAAATATGAGCATCATGACAAAATTTATGCTGAATACTTTGAAATAGCTTGAAAGAGACTTTATGACAGAAATTACGTATAACAACATGCTAGTTTTGCACTTGAACACTGAAATCACTTCAAAAGCAGATAAGTTGAAACATAATCATCATTATCAAGTTGTTTGTACTAATCACCACTGTGGCTAAGTTATTGACTCATGAACGCTGAAACAAAGCTAAGTCATACGCGCAGACGGTCCCAAAGACCAAAAACACCCTGCATACGGCCCAAAGCCTAAATGTATACAGAATGCGGACCAAAGTCCTCTTGATACCATATCTAATGGTTTGCCATATCTAATGGTTGTTTCAGGGTCAAATCTAACGACATCACCATATCTAATGGCTAGTTCACGAATTGTATAAAATAGCTACTGTGGTACTTACTTTCTGATTCTGATTCTTTTCTTGCCACTAATAATCCGTACTCTTGCTAATTCATGCTTATAACAGCTAATTCATGAACATAAAACAATCTTGACATAGCTTGCATATTCTGCAACTAGAACTATTAAGAACTTGAAAACCGATCCATTTTACATAGTACTGCACAAAACATATTTCTTATATAAAAAAAACTCAAATCTAAGTAGTGAAATTGATGTTTCATGTTCCACAAAGAACAAAATGCTTAAAAACGTGCTATCATGATAAAACACTTGAAAACGATATTTGGAATACTTTCTAAAGACCTAGTCATATCTACTATCTGGTACTTGTAATTCGTTCGTAAAAACTTTAGAACATACTATTTCATACTTGCTATCAAAACCATGCATAAAAGCTAAATATTATTGCTTTAAAATAGCGCTTGAGAATCCCTCACCTGATCGATATCTAACTCGAGTCGGAATCGTTTCTTTAGTGAAAACCTCATATATCCTCCTCGGATTTGAGTACTACGGCTTGATGTGGACAGAACTTTGTTACGGCTTCTACTGCGCTCTCGGTCACCGACAGAGCTTCGTCGTGACTCCTATCGTGCTCCTCCAGCAACTTCGACGGCCTTGTGTCTCTAAGGTGGTGAGAGAGGTGTAGGATGAAGTGAATGGAATTGGGAGGTCTTGGGTATATATAGGCCTCTAACCCCTTGCCATGTGTGGCATTTGTCAACAAATAAGAGAGGCTTTAAGACACATGTTGCCTCTCTTCCATGTATGAAGACACATGGCAAGCACTTGTCATTAATGTACCATGGCACATGGCTTATGCATGAGATAACTTGTTGCCCAAGCAAGAGGCTACACCATGACACGTGTTAGTCTTAGAATGATGACACATGGTACTAATGGGTTTTTGACACTTGTCCTGAATATATAATGACACGTGTGCCCTGATTTCCCCTCCATGTGTCCTACTTTTGCTAATGATACTTAATTATCACTAATGACGGGTAATCAGTACTAATCGCGCTTAATTAGTCTTAATGATGTGATTATGGTCTAATGAGCATAAATCTATAACATTGTGGGCCCTATACTAGTAGTGGCTTCTACTACTTATAAGCTACTACCATACTTCCAGATTTATAGATGTGGTACTATGTTGGATGTGCTTCAAAATCCAAAGAATCTTTTAAAGTCATAATTTTTCAAGATGGTCTCTGATTTATACAAAACAAGTTTCAATGAAATCGTTGCATCAAGGCAAATCTATTGACTGTGTCAAACACTATCAATTCAATATTTCCTTGAAATAACACTTGATAACATTCAAAAACATAGTGTAGTCATATTCTACAAAACTCACAACTACTCAAAAACGCGTATTACACTACCGCTTTGTTGTCGATTTTGGTGAATGGGAAGCAGAAGGATGGCTTCTTCCAGCCACAGAGGGGTGCGCGACAGGGGTGTCCTCTGGCCCCTCTACTGTTCGTTCTGACGGTTGATGCCTTGACGGTTATGACCATGGTGGCGGAGGAGAGCAGCTTCTTCAGAGGGTTCTCTAGAGATGGTCTTTCTGTTCCTCTTCTGCAGTTAGCGGACGATACCTTGTTCTTTGTGGAGGGGTTATGGAGGAATGCAAAGCGGTGAAGGTGGTGCTTGATATCTTTGGAGATCTCTCGGGTCTGAGGGTGAATGGCGCCAAGTCGGCATTCATGTCCTTTAACATGACGGTTGTGGACTCGGTGGCATGCAGTGTGGTTCTTGATACACCGGTGAAGTCATTGCCTGTATCCTACTTGGGGTTGCCTCTTCTGACGGAGAGGTTGCGTTAGGTCGACTGGTCGCCGCTGATGGAGAAGTTGGAGAAGAAGCTTTCGGGTGGAAGGTGGCGCTCTTATCTAAGGGCGGTCGCCTGATTCTGACTAGGGTTGTTATTCGGCCATTCCGGTTTTCATATCTACGAGGGCCTTGGTTGTGGGGGTCCAATCCAAGATGGAGTCTTTGATGCGTAGATTTTTCTGATCGTCGTCACAAAGAGACAAGGGCTTGGCTTTAGTTGATTGGTCGTCGGTTTCTACGCCTACCAGAGAGGATGGCTTGGGTGTTATGGATCTGGGAGTTATGAATAAAGCGTTACTAACAAAGTGGGTACTAAAGGTTTGGGGTCCTGGAGTGGATCTGTGTTCCACTCTTATCAGGGTGATCTATGGTGTTTCTTCCAGCATGAAGGTCCAAGCGATCGGAAGAGGTGCAGGAACCACTTTCTGGAGAGGGGTTTGCTCGATCTACCGAATTTATCAGGTTACTTGTTGCCTTTACTTGGAGATAGTCGCATGTTTCGATTCTGGAGGGACAACTGGACGGATGGGGGTGCTCCCTGCGATCTATATCCGAGGTTGTTTGCAGTGGCTTCAAACAAGGATGCAAGTGTGGTCGAGGTGTGGGCAGACGAGTCCTGCTACTTTTGTGGCAGAGATTGGCTGATTTTCTGTCTGTCTGGGCGGCTTTCCAGCCAAGCGGGTCCGACGGTGGGGCAGGACGCTTGGGGTTGGCGAGACGGTTCCTTCTCGGTTCAAAAGGCCTACAGATCTTTGCCTACCCAACCCTCCAATATGGATTATGTAGTCTCGAGGAACTGTGGTATGCTCTGGTCCTGGCGGATCCCTTCCAGGATAAAGGTCTTTCTCTGGCTTCTGAGGAGGGAGCGGATATTAACGGCAGCGAGAAGAGCGAGGCTCTTCCCCGGAGCTGTGGAAGCATGTTGCAGATGTGGCGAATCGACGAAGGATGTGAACCACTTATTTTTTGAGTGCCCTGATTCGGTTGATGTTTGGCAGAGAGCAGCAATCACGGGTCTCGATTGGAGTAACAAGGACTGCTTCTGGGACTCTTGCAGGAGGTGGGGAGGTTCAGAGATCGATTGATTAAAGATTTGTGCGACAATATGGTGCATATGGTTGGGCAGAAATAGTGTGATCTTTGAGGGCTCGAGAATCTATTCCGAAAATGTATTTGGGCATGTCGGAGCCCTCCTGGATTACTGGCGGTTGTAATTACTTATTTTATTATTAGTATATTTTTTGGATGACCCTTTAAAGGAGGCCCATCCTACCGTTTCTCCAAAAAAAAATATATGAAGGGCCCTATCGAAAGTACCTGACAGAGATGAGGCCTCATAAAAAAATGCTCGGTAATCAGTCCTCTGAAAAATGTCAGATGTTTATGTATATATAGCAAGCTAAGTAAGATGGGGTTGTTCATTAACCAATATCAATCTCAACAACAAATCTTGCATCAGAAGGCAAAGAGTAGATGGGCCAAGCTTAATTGGGTTACTCATTGGCAAAGATAAGAAAAAAAGGCATAAACACATAAGAACAAGCAAGAAGGGAATTGGAACAGGAATTTGAAGGGTTGACCATTAATCTCCTTCATCTTCTATGTGTGATTCTCCATCAGAAAATCTCTGCAGAGAACCCTATCATGGGCATTTCCTTCCAAAGAAAATCTAGCGTAAACATTATGTGTCACTAATAACAAAACAAAGGACTAAAAAACAGGGACTGGATATTTATAAGTTAATAAACAGTCTAAAAGAAAGATCTCCCCTTTTGTTCTCCAGAACTTGCATAAACCAACTCAAATGCCAATGTCGCTAAGAGGTCATTCACATGAGTATACAATCAAACTGTGAAGGAATCACAACAAAAAGAGAAAATCAAGCAAGAGACTAATAGAAAGAAATTAAGTAGTGCATACTAATTTCAAGTCAACTAACATTGGAACCATTCCACGAACCCAACATTCTTTTATTTTTTAAGAAATATGAACCCAATTTAATGGACTACTCCTGAGGGAATTTTAAATAATGTCTCCAAATATGAACCCAGTCCACTTTATCCTTCATATCGCAAAAAAACTAATCTCCCCCTGAATTCAGTTAACAGATCCATTTGTATTTATCCAGGACCATTTATAGAAATGTTACTATTTGCAATAATAGGACGTTTATGCAAAACAAAATTTTGAGATGAGAGAAAAACAGAGAGAAATGACTAATTTCTCGATATAAGGAAAAACCGGGACTAGGGGTTTGGATTCCACAAAAAAGAGATGTGAAAGGATAAATGAAGTCAACTAAAATTCTTGTTCCATGGTAATCTCCTTTCCTCAATAAACAGAAAGCCTTCATATGGGCTAGAAAAGATGAACCTGAATATTAAAACATCTCAAACTAAAAAAAACGTTAAGGGGTTGTTCGTTTGAGCAATATGGAGGGATATCCCTCCTTATTCCTCCAATTTATTATCCCTCCGTATCCGGTCAACGCTTTAGTCCAGGAGTCAAAATCAGGAAAAAAAATTCCCCACTGTTCCTCCATCATAGGCCTCTCCCGTCAAAAAAATACAAATAACTACCACTTATCTAACAATCTTATCTAGCATAACCCCGTTATTCCTCCTTAACCACTCCCTACCAAACATAAAATATCAAGTAACTACCACTTATCCTCTCCCCCCAACCGAACAGAAACAGTGTCTTATCCCTCCTTATCGCTCCTTATCCATTTCCCTTGTTCCTCTACCAAACGGCCCCTAAAGGAATTATCTTAACGACCTAGACTTTTGTTAGGTTAATAGGGTCCTCATCTTACCGTTTAGATTGGAGGATTCATGCTCATTATGTAGTCTAATGCAATTTATTTAACCATGGCAAAGCTTATGGCAGATCAAGAGGTGGTGAGGGATCTCATTATACCTCAACAAATTGCTTTTGAGCATGAAAATTTGTGATGGAAATTGTTGTTATGGCATCTGAGGTTATGGCATGCTGGAGGAAAAAAAATGTGCAACGTTTTTTGAGATCTCTCTCATCCTCGTTCCATAAAAGGCAACCTGGATACATGGATTGCGTGTATGAAAAGATGTGAGGGTGGTTATTTTTAGCCCAAGAAGATGAGTTAGGTAGGGGCATCCACGTTCAACACTACTTTTCATTATTGTAGTGGGTGCTTTACTTGTGGCGGCAAATCAAGTCTCATGGAAGAAATTTTGTTGGTTGCTTAGTGAATGGGTTGCTGACTCCAGTATTCCATTATGCATATGACACCCTCTTCTTCGGTGAGGGGGAGTTGTAGAGGCCAAGGTGATCTCTACCTTGGTGGAGATTTTGGTGAGTGATAGGCCTCCAAGTGAATAAGGAGAAGTCTATATTTAGTTCGCGTAGTATATCAGAGGAGTAGGGCAGGGAGTTGAATACTTAAATGGATTCTGAGCACTTTGTACAAGAGCTTGCCTCCAGAAGCTCAAGGAATATCACTAGGAACCCTTACTAGAGAAACTAAAGTGTAAGCTGACGGGTGAAAGTTAAAACCATGTTGAGAGGGAGGTTAAGGTTAGTACTTCTGAAGTCAAGTCTCTTGATTATATTGTGGTTTACCTTTTGACGCATAAGATGCATGTGAGAGCGCAATCGCAGGTTGTGAGATTAAAAAGAATATTCTTCTGGCCAAGTTTGAGCTGTGAATGTCAGGGGTTGCACATGCGCATAGGAGCTCAATACTAGGCTCTTGGAAAACAATGGTCTAGGTGTATTTTGTTGGTCTTGGTGTGATAAAGCTGAAGGAGATGAACAAAGCCATGCTTATAAAAACGGTGTGACAATTAAGGAGATAGAGATACATATTGTGCATGTTGATGAATGGAACTTACATTTCTCATCTTCATTGCAATTTGGAGGCGTCAGTTGGGGCTATGAGATCACTGTTGACTGTCTGATAAGGTATTATTATGTCCTCACAGATGCAACGTCCTTCATATAGTCAGTTCTTGGATATCATTCTTCCTCAAAAAAAAGTTCTTGGAGATATTGTCCATCATTTCAATTATGGATGGATGAGTGGTTGTAAAAGGACCTGTTATTATCTTTTACTGAAGATTTTCCCACTTACCACTCACCACAATGCAATGCTGCATGATGTTTGTCTAGTTCTGATTGGTTTGAGGGTGGAACATGGGATCCAACTTTTCATCCTGATTTTTCTGGGCAGAGGTTGCAGGATTTTCTGGGGTTGATGGACCTACTTAGCACTATGGAGGGTCCAACTTCATGCATGGATTATTAGGTGTTGTGTAATTATCACTTCACTGTTTTTTTAAAGGATGATCACTTCGCTGTTAAAAAGGCATATAAAGAGAAATGAGTGCCTTTAATGCAAGATAATGATAACCTGACAAAAGATTCTAGATTGTTGTGGGATTAAAAAATCCCCTTAAGAGTGAAGAACTTTGTATGGTAGCTTCATCGCGCACAAGTGATGAAGAAGGTTCTCAGGGCACGACTCCTTCATGAGACATGGTATGTCATCCATTTTGCTCAAGAGATCCGGATGGCATGGAGCATCTTGTTTTCTGTTGCAATTTTGCAAAAGAGATTTGAATGTAAAGTCGTGTTCATCTAACAGTTTTCTGAAGTTCCCTGAGAGCCTTGGCCTTTCATTCTCGTAGAGATAGTGTCAAGCCTTTGACTTTGTGCAGGTCAAATGGATAGCTAGGAATGTACTGCTGTACACCCATGAGAGAATCTATGTTGCAAATGCAGCGGCTCATGCCAAGATTTTATTCAAATCCATGTTAAACCTTTGAATTTTTTTGATAGTGTAATCAGTACATTGTGGGTGTGCACCATCATGGGTGTCCACACTTTTTCCTTTACAAGAACCTACAGACAAAACAAACTATCCTTGTACTATCTTGAAATAAAGTTATAACAAATTTGATAAGTTCTTGTTGGTTTCTGGAATCTATCGATTCTTCACCACTATGAAGAATTCATATACTGATAAGTTGTTGATAAGCTCTTGTTGGTTTCTGCGATTAAATTGTGTGGATATTTCACGTAATTTTGTTAGGGTAAAAGAATACTCAGATGATTATTCCATAGAGCCCTCGGGTCTCTTATATAGGGAGAGAGCCCTTGGGTAAATTACAGTTACGTACAATATATAAATAGAAATTGTGAAACAGTACGCAACATAAATAAGTCTCTACACTCCCCCTCAAGATGGAGCATAGATATCTATCATGCTCAGCTTGGAAGAACATCTCTGGAAAGGTCCTCTGAGCAATGGCTTAGTGAATATGTCCGCAGTCTGGTCCTCTGAACTGACATGAGACGTGGAAATGAAGCCCTTCTGAATCATGTCCCTAGTATAATGACAATCCACCTCGATGTGTTTTGTTCTCTCATGGAAGGCTGGATTGTTGGCAATAAATAATGCTGCCTGATTATCACATTGAAGGTTCATAGGCAAGGGGACATCGACATTCAGATCTTCTAAGACTGCTTTAACCCACATCATTTCTGTGCTTGCCTGTGCCATGGCTCTGTACTCGGATTCGGCACTGGATCTCGCCACAACAGTCTGCTTCTTGCTTTTCCAAGAGACTAAAGAGCTTCCTATGAAGATAGCAAATCCAGAAGTAGACTTACGATCCCTTGGACATCCTGCATAATCTGCATCTGCACAAGCTGAAATAGACAGATCTGTATCTTTCTTGAATAGCAACCCTGTGCCTGGGGAAGACTTCAGATATCTCAATATCATGTACAAGGCATCCATATGAACTTGCCTCGGCTGCTCCATGAATTGACTCACCCGGTTTACTGCAAAGGCAATATTCGGTCGAGTTATAGTGATGTATAAGAGCTTACCCACCATTTCTCTGTACCTTCTCTTGTCCACCTCCTCGGTATCATCATCGTACAGCTTCATGCTCGGGTCCATAGGTGTACTTGAAGGTCTGCATCCAGTCATTCCTGTTTCAACTAGCAAATCGGTGACATATTTTCTTTGAGTCATCACCATTCCTTGTGCATTTCTTGCAAACTCTATCCCCAGAAAATATCGTATTGTGCCTAGATCCTTTATAATGAACTCGCTTCCCAACATGGACTTGGTTATCTCAATCCCCTGTGCATCATCTCCAGTAACCAATATGTCATCAACATATACCATAACAACAATGGTACCTCTAGGGGTCTTCCGGATGAACAGTGAGAGGTCCGCATTTGACCTTCTGAACCCATGTCGTTCAATAAGCTGGGAAAGCTTCTGGAACCATGCTCGAGGACTCTGTTTAAGGCCATAGATAGCCTTATGAAGTCTGCACACCTTCTGAGTCTCCCCCTCAGCAGCAAACCCGGGTGGCTGCTGCATGTAGACTTCCTCCTGTAGCTCACCATACAAGAAAGCATTCTTAACATCAAGCTGGAAAATTGTCCAGTTACGTACCACAGCAACAGATAGGAGGATGCGAAGGGTAGAGTGTCTCGCCACCGGTGAAAAAGTATCCAAATAATCTACCCCATATGTCTGGGTAAATCCTCGTGCTATGAGCCTGGCCTTGTATCTGTCTAGACGACCATCTGCATGATATTTTACCGTAAATACCCACTTGCAACTCACCACAGAGGCACCTGGAGGAATAGGGACAAGAGACCAAGTCCCTCTAGATTGCAAGGCACGCATCTCCTCTTCCATGGCTAGATGCCAGCATTCAGTCTTCATGGCATCCTGACATGTCCGTGGGATCTCCACTGACGATACGGCAGCGGCAAACTTCTGGAAATCCCTAGTGAGACGATGAAAGGAGACATGAGAGGCCAGGGGATATGAGGCACAGTGTCTTCGCTGCTTCCTATGAGCAATAGGCCGGTCCAAATCATCCAGAACTGTGTGGACCGGTTGATCATCCTCCTGTGATAAAGCCTCCTGTACAGGTGCAATATTTAACCCATCATCAGTGTTAACATCAGAACATACCTGAGGCGTGTTGGATGGTTGACATGTAGCTTGAGCAGGGCCTGTTCGCCTCGTATAGAACTTAGTAACTGGGGGTGGTGGCGGGGGTGGTGGCGGTGGTGATGATGGTGGTGTCGATGGAGTAGAGAATGGGCCCAGGCTTGGAGGTGGTGGAACATAGACATTGGAATCTGGTGATGTGGAGGAGACCAATCTGTCACCTGCAGGGGAGAAGTACATGACAGGTTCGAAAAATGTAACATCTGCACTCACATAGTACTTGTCATGAACAGGGTCATAGCAGCGGTATCCTTTTTGTGTCCTGGAGTAACCCACAAAAATGCACTTGATAGCCCTAGGAGATAGCTTATCAAGTCCCGGAGATAAGCGGTGGACAAACGCAACAGTGCCAAAAACCCGAGGTGTCAGTGTAAACAAGTCTCTGTCGGGAAAAATTACAGAGATTGGGGACTTTTCCCCAAGAACAGTTGAATGCATTCGATTGACCAGATAACACGCTGTAAGTATAGCATCCCCCCAAAAGGATAATGGTGCACAACTCTGAATAAGTAATGTGCGGGCAATATCAAGAAAATGTCGATGTTTTCGTTCTGCAACCCCATTTTGTTGAGATGTGTAAGCACATGTGGTTTGGTGAACAATGCCTTTAGAAGAAAGGAAGCTAGCAAGAGAGCGAGTGCAGAACTCCAATGCATTGTCAGTACGCACATACTTAACAGTAGATGAAAAAACATTCTGAACTTCATTAATAAGATTTTGAAGAACATTTCCTGCTTCAGATTTATTCTTAAGAAGAAAAGTCCAAGACACTCTAGAGAAATCATCAACCACAACTAAATAGAACCTGTGCCCCTGATGATCCGGGACACGACTTGGACCCCAAATATCTATATGGAATAATTCGAACGGGGAGCTACTGCTCCGACTCTGACGACTGGGGAAGCTAGACCGATGGTGCTTCCCTAACTGACAAGCTTCACAACGAAAAGAGGAACTTGGAGAGATCTGAGGCAGGAGGTGACGCATCTTCTGTAGCGGCAGATGACCGAACCGAAGATGTCAGGCGTACGGAGAAACGGAGCCCTGGGAATGTAAGGAGACGCCAGCGTAAGAGTTACGAACGAGACGATAGAGGCCATTGTGCTCAGAACCACAGCCAATCACCCTGCCCGTTAGTATGTCCTGAAAAATAACAGACGATGGATCAAAAATAGCACGACAGTGCAAATCACGTGTAATCTGGCTAATAGATAACATAGAAAATTCAGGAGCATGTAGCACATTCTGTAAGTGCATAGAGGGTAGCAAAGCCGTCTCCCCCTGACCGATGATAGGGGAATGAGTGCCATCAGCAATGAGCACAGAGCGACCAGGCTGAACAGCTCTGTAGGACTGCAGAATATCTTTCTCACGGCATAGATGATGGGTAGCTCCAGAGTCGACAATCCATCCTGTGAGGTCATGACTATGGAATGAGACTGAAGAACTACCTGAGGCATTGGCTGAGGCAGATGTACTAGTTGACGCCGAAGCCGCAACATCAGAAACTTCAGCACCCTCTGATGATGATTGTGGCATGATATCACGAAGTCGTGCCACCAACTCTTCGAACCTGTGATCTGGAGTAGATGCTGGTGGACCCTGAACATGATCAGCTACTCGTGCAGAAGGAGGAAAGCCATGCTTGGAATAGCATGTATCCTCTGAATGACCAGTGCGGCGACAGAATGAGCACGTAGAGCGTATGCGACCTCCTCGACCACGTCCACCACTTCCTCTACCACGAAACGAGGACGAACCACCACGTCCCCTGGAAACTGCCATTGCTGATGGAGATGCAGTCGCTGTATTGGATGGAACAGGTACACGACTGAGCCTCCTGTATACCTCTTCCATCGACGGGATGGTGGCATCTGCTAGGATCTGAGAGCGTGCTGCCTCGTACTCCGGGTCTAGAGCAGCGAGTAAGACGCCAACCATAGTGGCGTTGCGGAACGTCTTCTGCTGTTCCGGCGTGGCTGTAAGTGGAATGGTGCTATAGAGCCTCTCGAACATGCCACGAAGCGACGTGTACAGGGAATGAAGAGGCCTCCCATTCTGCTTCGTGGTAAATATATCGTGCTGCAACTGGAGCATCTTCGTCTCGTTGCGTACCTGAGAGTACGTCATGGCCAAAATATCCCACATCGCCTTAGCGGTGGGCTGGTGAAGGACATCATTCGCTATCTCCGTCGCGAGCGTACCTGAGAGCCACACCTTGGCGTACGCATCATCAGCCTCCCATGAGGCATAGATCCCTGTCTTCTCCGGCGGTTCATTCTCGGTAAGAATATGCTTCTTACCACACGACTTCATGAGACTGAGGAACTGCATTGCCCACAGTTCGTAGTTTGTCCCGTCCATTTTGACGATTGGTGCCGAACCTTTGAAAGCACCTATGGCGGGCATATCGAGCTTTTGTTCTGACATAATGCCGGAGAAGAACAACTACTGATAGACCAAGAAAATGTTGTCTACCAAGACCTTTTAGGATTCAAGTGCATATGTAGACGTTATGCACTTGAATCCAACATCTATCCGAGGCCGAGTGAAGAAGCGGTACCCCGGTGGCGAGTAGAGGCTTTGGAAGCCTCTACCAACTCGAGACGGTGGCTGGGAGAGGTCCCAGCAGCGGCTGGGGGTGTTGGGCGGAGAGAAAGGGCTCCCCGGCGGCGGCTGGAGGCCGGGGAAGGGGCGAAGAGGGGCCGGCGGCGGAGGGGCTGGGGCCCGGCGGAGGGGCTGGGGCCCGGTGGAGGGTGTTGGCGGAGGGGCTGGGGCCCGGTGGAGAGGCGGAGGGGCTGGGGCCCGGCGGAGGGAGCCGGCGGAGGGGCTCGAGAGGTCGGCGGCGGCGGGGGTGGGGGGGGGAGGGGGGGCGGCGGTGGAGAGAACCCTAGGTTAGGGTTAGGGCTCTGATACCATGTTAGGGTAAAAGAATACTCAGATGATTATTCCATAGAGCCCTCGGGTCTCTTATATAGGGAGAGAGCCCTTGGGTAAATTACAGTGACGTACAATATATAAATAGAAATTGTGAAACAGTACGCAACATAAATAAGTCTCTACAAATTTGGCAATTTATTTGACCTTTGGAAATATTACCGAGCATGTTCGCAGATTTTTTAACTCTGTATTTCCTAGCAAGTTTCAAATCTTGGGAAGTCTCTTTGGGCCTGTTTGGTTGCTGGGTTGGACTGGGGTGGGTTGGGCTGGGTTGGGGTGGGTGAATAGTAATCTGTGAGGAGGAAGTACCCTTGTGAATAGTAACCAGGGTTGGGCCAACCCTGCCCAACCCTGCAACCAAACAGGCCCTTTGTGATTCCTCATACTCTAAGGCCATTTCAACATTTCTTGACATCTACTTTTCTTGCAAAATTGAAGGACTATGTTTGTGATTTTTTGAGAATAAGAGACCTTCGAAATATCCAGTTCCCCCTTTGCATACGTTTTGACTCCCACAAAATCTCCAGATAGAGGCCAAGACAGCAACAGTTGTTGGTGATGTTCAGTCCCACAAAGGGATCTCACGAGTAGCGGATAGTGATTGTGTGCCAACCACCAACCGAAGTAATGAGACAAGAGGGATGCAGTGACCCCAATTGCAAGCAGCGATGTTGGTCGAAATGAGGAAATATGATGATGCCATGCCACAATGCTAATAGATGATCTAGAGTCATAGGCGATGGGATGCTTCAAATGGCCCCATAAGGCGAGGTGAGAGAATCAATACTTTCCAAGTGACACCGGAAGGTGAGAGAAAGAACCAGGGTGTTTTCCCTCATGATGGTAAACGGTCGTGTTTGGTAGAAAACAGGCCGCGCTAGTTCAAAGCATCATAGCAACCAACGACAACAGGCTCCTGCAAGGATTGCAACGAGGCATTAGAACAGATGCCTCTCAATTTGGTTAGCATTACATCGAGATTTGTAGCCTTTATTAACCTTTTGACATACAATAAAGACATCCAGCATTGCTTTGGATGCATCAAAATTAGCAACATCAATGCAGAATTTCCACCAGGTCATTAAGTGAAAATCAGATCTGGTCGGAGATGGACATATGGATGGATTTCTGGGTGTGAGCATCTTCGGTTGCTTTCCTACAACCTCCAGTGGTAGTAGGTGATGTCCAGTAGTGATGACAACTAGGAGGATGTAAGGGAATGTCACAAGAAACTCAAGGTGAAGAGGGTGATAGACAACTCTTGGAGGCTGCAGGTAGAAGGGAAAAAAACTAGCGGCCATGTCAATGTTGAGGTCGGTCAATGGATATGGAATTTGATTCTGTGCATCGATACATTTAAACACAGTTTGCACAGAAGAAAGGGCTGTTTAAGATAGCATCACCTACGAAACCACTCCAATGGTCTGTGGTAGTGCAGTGTGCCTACCAACTAAAAGACCATAGATTTGTGAAAGAAACCATGTAGCCGACCATACTTAAAGTGGGAGAAGACTTCACCATTTTTTATCGTTCGGGGCATCCTGTTGATGTTGCATGGCTGCCAAATAAATATGCAACTCTAAGCTAGTGTAATAAGCAGATATACGTGTGTGTGTGTGTTTTGATCAAATTTTGAAATGACAAAAGGCATAATGAGGTGGTTTCCCTAGAATCGAGACGACATGTAGCCTTGAGATGGTTGAGGCATAAGCCTTGATTTCTCCCAAAAAATACACAATTTTAGCTAATAATATTATACAATTATCAAAACTATATTATAAATCTGTAACAGAAGTATCCAAGCGACTTGAATATATTGAAATATTTTTAATGTAATTCTTCAACATCAAACAATAAAAAAATTACTATGAAATTAAGATATGGTGTTTATCTAAATTTACAAATAAAAACTCAATCACGCTGATCAAAAGTATAACAAGATATCTAAACATGGGCATTTAATGGATTACATACAGTGGGTTGGGCTCACAAAAATTCTAATTATAAGTAAACCAAAAAACTACAGCTTAGTTGTACTTGTACAGTTGTACCATTCACAGGCAAACTATATCCAGTTGAGGTAGAGAAACAAAGATTCTAACCATGAGCTTGGGACAAGTGAATAAGATGGTGTGTGAGGATGAGAGATTGGAAAGCTTCTAATAATGAGAAACAACCAGCAACTGCAAGCAACAATGGCAAACAACAACCACTGACAACGAGCAACAATGGCCGCAATGGACCACGGCTACAAGCCTACAATAGACGGACTTTTCCACGAAAAATAGGATACGGCTCAGATTTGGGATCAAAGAAAGGAGGACATTTCTCACATCAACCGCATATGGGGCATTTGCATGCAGTTCAAAGCTAAGGCACATGCCTTGGCCTCGCCCCGTCGCCTCAGCCTGGAGAGGTGCACACCTTGCTACTAAATCCAGACAAGTGTTTGCCTTAAGGTATTACAGGCCCATCTCACCCTAGTCCCGACCGCTAGTCCACCTCGAGGCACACCTTTCTGTACCATGATTTTGGCCCTACACGTAAAAATAAAGAAATCCTTTAACTTGCACTTGTAAAAAGATGACATGCAATTCCGTTGCAATCTTTTGATCATCTACTTGAGATAATATCTCAGGTCACCATATCATAAGGAGCATGTAGCAGCCATGCTTTGATATCAATTGATGCTCATAGAACCTTTGAGATGAGAATAATATAGACAGAAACACAAGTAGCTTCACAAAATTAGGAATAATGGGTATGAGCGGATTGGATTCACACAAAAAATTGAAAAAAGAGAAAGGGTGCAGCCTGAGTTGGGACCCACCACAGATAACTATATCAAAGTATCAAAAAAATACAAAAGACCAAGCCAAATGAAGGGCCTTCTTATGCTCTCATATATGCTCGATATAAAAACATCGACCGCGAAAATGAACTCATTTCGAGCACATCAAATCAGAGATGATCAAAAGGGCACGGTGCGATCCTCCTACGAATTGCCGCAAAATGATGGAACCAAACTCCAAAAAGCAGTTCCGCCCTCCGTTCTAAGCAACGAACTCCTGCCCGCTCTCAGAAACCTACCGAATAGACTGACGAAAAAGAGATGATCCAGATCTTTGTCCCAACACAACATCTTTGGCACCTCCTGTCTCCAGTACAAACATGTCCTTACAGGTCATCGTAAGTACACGTTCATGTCTTTCTAGCCATAGAAAAATGTTTATTTGAGGAGGGATCTTATTTCTCCAAATCACAGTATGATCGCGCAATAAATCTCCGTGAACCAGCACATATGAAGCTGAGAAAGCCTCATAATCTTTTTTGACCAAGAAGGGACCATTTATCCAAATCCTATGATGCTGATCAGCAGACAGCAATTAAGATCCTCCATCTCACCGGTTAAGCAGAGGAAATCCCTCAGACGCTGCTCCAAGAAGTCGGATGAAAAAGGAGGGGCTCAAGAGCTTGCGAACCAAACATGTGCCACCGTAATACTGCGATCTCTGGTCAAATCAATCAACCGAGAAATCAGTCACTCGGGGGGCCGAGCCCGTCCAATCATCCATCCAAAAGCGGAAGAGTTTTCCACTACTAAGAACAGGTGCCAACAGATTCCCCACCTCATGAAGGAGCTTGGAGATACCAGAGCTACAAGGGCAATCGATCATAGGAGCTGACAAATTCACCCCCAAGCCATAAATACTATGCAATGTATGCATGAGGCGACACACCAGATCATCACCCTCGCCTCAGATTCCGACAATCCACTTTGTCAATATGGCCTTGTTTATGTGTTCAATTTCAATATGCCAAGTCCACCCTCATCTTTCAGTCCAGTAACAATACACCGATCAAGTAGACGAACTCTCCCCTTTCGCCTGCTGGCATCAACCCAAAAGAAATGTCTCACCATCACCTCAATCTCCGCTTGCACGCCAACCAAGATTTCCCATAAAATAGGCACATTAAATGAAGGCAACACTAAATTTTGTTTTATGATAATCTACTCTTCTCAATATTAATAGGACATTATATATGCTACAAAATATTAACTTAAACAATTTCAAACTAAACAAATTTAAAACTAACAATTCTAATAACCTAGACCATTGGGACGGCCAAGATCCCTACTCAGGTTAAGGTGTTCCTTTGGTGTCTAAGGAGAAACCGTCTGTGCGACAAAGTTAGAAGGGGGAGATTGTTGGGTGTGGCAGATCTGAGTTGCGATAAATGCGAGGAGTGTCTGGAGGACGTGGAGCATATTTTCTTCGGATGCAGGTCCTCGGCGTAGGTCTGGGCTTCGTTAGGGCTGACTTGGGTGCAGGCGTCCACCTTCGAGCTTTTTTGGAGATCTATTCGATCGGTGGGTCTTGAGTCCTCTGATGATGTCTCAAGGCCTTTTGCTATGTTGTGGGCAATCTGGCTTGGTAGGAATGATTGCATATTCAAGGGTCAGCGGTTTTATTATGAAAATGTACTCGCGCATTGTAATGCTTTGTACAACTTCTGGATATCCAACTGATGTACCTTCTTACTATTAATGAAAGTTTTTGTGTGGTGACTCCCGCCTTGGGAGGGCTCCCCCTAGTTTTTACTCAAAAAAAATAACCTAGACCATTGTCCTAAAAAGATAAAAATGTGGTACCCGATCTTTAATATTTGTCTCCATGTTTGTGAACGAAATGTGCAGGAGAGGGGAGGAAGATGGAGAAAGTTCAATTTAATATCACTTCATAATGTTCCAAATTTCGTGAAATTTCGATGAAATTTCGCCGAAATTTCGATTTCGATGCCCTGGCGAAACCGAAATCGAAATCTTGGTATATACCCTTCCTTCACAAATCTAGGCCGGTTTTGGGCCGAAATAGGCGAATCGTCGAAATTTCGACGAAATTTCAAAATTGATTCGTTTTTTCACCATTTTGAAACGAAATCGAAATTTAAAACCTTGCAGCTCATATATGTGTCACAAAACAATACCTCCATGGCCTCAAATTTCAGCGAAAATCGGTCGAATTTCTGTCGAATATCGATATCTAGTCGAAATCGAAATTCGACCGAAATTCGATCGAATTCTATTTCGGTCGGTCACCGAAATGGTGATCGAAACCAACATTTAGGGCCTTGAATACCTCTGCCTACTAAACCCTCTATTATTATATTATATAAATAGAAAACATAAAATAAATAACAAGCCCTAATTGACCCCTAAATTTACTCTAGTCAATAACTAAACCTAATTTTTAGAGATCTTATATGATTTCAATATATTTAGAGATAGACTCATGTAGACAAACATCAAAGATGATAAGCACTAATTTAATCAAAATTCTATTTTTTTTTGAAGCCAAGAAAAAAGGGGGATACACTCAATGGTGTTCACCCCAATATATTAATAGAAATAAGGATAGGGATTAAAAACAAGAAAATAAAAGTAGCCACCCAACGTAGGAGGCAAGGAGCCTCCAGAACTGGGTGCCAAGAAACAAAAGAAACAAGAAAACAAGCACGTTAAACACAACTCCAGTCAACCACCAAAGCCATCGCACGGCAGAGCACGTTCTCCGGATAAAACCGTTGTCCAGAGAATATGGCCTCATTGCGAGCAAGCCATATCGACCATAAACAAGCCACCGGTGCCAAGAGACGCCTTCTCTCCATACGCCTATTCAAGAAGAGGGAGTCACAGAAGGTCTCCACATCACGAGCAAGCACCCAAGCCACGAAGGGGTCATCCCACAGCCCCCAGACCAAGGGGCAGAGAAAAAGTAAATGGTCCAGGGTTTCCACAGTTGCATCGCACAGGCCGCAGATATTGGAAACCGAAGGCAGCAACCTTGAACAGCGATCGCGCGTCAAAAGCCTCTTTCTGCGGACGAGCCAAAGGAAGAAGATAATACGCAAGGGCAATCCCAAGCTCCAGAAGTAACCACAGTAATCAAAATTCTAATTTGATTACAAACACTAATTCATAATTTCATGTTGCATCATTTCTTGAGTCAAATTTCATGTTGTGTCATACTACCTTCAATAACAACGACCACGGATTCTTTGCTTCCAAAGAGGCCTAATTTGGGTTACACCTCAGCTTAGATCTGAAAGGTTGTATTCTTCTTACTACTCTCCATACAATATTTCTTTAGTCTTCCTCAACCTCACCTACAAGAATCACTTTGTAACCATTGATGTTTATTATATGAAAATATAATTAATAATTTTGATGTTTTTATTTGTATAGAATTCTCTATCAAATATGCTCTTTAAAGTGAAGATCAACAAAACAAATCAAGAGCAAGGGAAATGAAGATCAAAGCATGAAAAGAAAAGATCATGGAAGATCGATAAAACAAAATCAAGAGCAATGAGAATGAAGCTCAAAGCATGAAAAGAGCAGATCATGCATGATTGACAAAACAAAATCAAGAGAAAGGAGAATGTAGCTCAAAGCATGAAAAGAAAAGATCATATCATTAGAGCAAAGGGTGTTGAAGATAATGTATCATGGAAGATAAACTACAATAAAGATATATTGTGTTTTTGCTTATTTTTAATCTTTCTTTAAGAAACCTAAAAATCACACACAAAAGTATCGTTAATCGATTAGTATGAATACTTTGAATTGCATGAGCTACGGAGTAGGCATCCATTCTCACTACATATTTCATAATAAAAATACTATATATTATATAAATTCCATAATAACATATTCTACCTACCCCTCAAATTGTAATATAATTGCTATGTTACTTTCTAAAAGTTGCATAATTAATTTAATCAAGTAACTTAATAATTTCCACTGTATTTTGATCCTAGCCCTTCAATTAAATGCATAAGGCCAACATTCTTATTAGATTTACATTTATTAAATCATTTAAAACCTATTTTTCAACTATAAATACTTGCTCACTTCTCTTCTCCCATTTTTTTACGTTCACTCTCTTTGATTTCTACTAAAATCATCAAGGAAGAGTAGCTTTTCTCCCCCCATTGCAACCTTGAAAAAGCATTTTGAAGAAAAACATGCCTAGAAGGAGTTTTCGCCATCAAAACCTTTTTCATTTGGTCATGATCTTGTAAGATATAAATTATTTTGATCTCCGTTCATTTCACTTGTATCTACTTTGAGATCATGATCTTTTTATATTAGTTCATTCTATTGATATCCACATACGTTAGTAAAATTTTGTTTGCAACTAGGAGACTCCGGGTGACACTTATACTCACTTTGGAGACTATCTGCCGCCATCTTTACTCCAAGAATATTATTAGTCACAATTTTATTAGTACATCTACTCCATTAGTTGCTTGTTATATCTTGTTTGCCATTTTACCTACATTTTCTTTACATATTTAAGGAATTGTTAAGAATAAAAGCTTTTATTTCTATTTGTTATGATTAACTTAAAAGGATGATTTTTCAACATAACATTAAAAGAAACTTAAAAAAAATATTGGCTTTATAGGACTTGTACTCAATTGCTTTAGAATGTGTCCCTTTCTAAATTTTTTTTTGTAAAGAAAAAAATTCAGCATTGTGGATTGTACAAGGTAGGGATTGTCGTCGTTATTACATTACTCCCCTTGAAGTAGTGTGGTTAGTGCAGAATACTTGTTTAAGGGTATAAAATCCTGGATAGGAATATCCATGTGAGAGGTTTTTATACGAATGGATTTCCTCTACAAAATTTCATGTATACTAGTGGAAATCCTGGATAGACCCACTTAAATGGTATGGTGGTAGTGCAGTGTGCCTACCACCCAAAAGACCAGGGTTCAAATCCCCCCTTGTGGGGGTTGCGTTAAGTAGTCGACAACCAGCGTAAAAAATGGTCGAATCTTTCAACATAGATTTGAACAAGAATCCATGTAGTCGGGCCTACTTATAGTGGGAGAAGGCTTCGACATTTTTTTTATAACTGTGGTTATCTGTTCATTCTTTATAACATTGTGGGATTATTCACTAATCGATTATCTCGTATTCTCATTCGCTATTTTCATAAAGTAATTTCTTCTAATCAATTAAATTAAAAAGTACTTAAGAAATTAAATAGGTCAACTATCGCCCCAACCCCTCCTCTTGTTAATTTCAATAACTTCTTGTACCTTGGCACTTATCGGCATTCTTCACACATGTCCAACCACCTTAGCAAAGGTTATCTCATTTTATACTCTCATTGCAAACATAATCTTTCTTTATGTGGATACAAATTCACCAGAGTGTCATCATATCAATTACATGTATTCTTTGCACGTGTCTATAGTTAAATGCTCAATGCTTGCTACCATAAAACATTATAGTTCGTTTAGTAAATTTATAGTATTTTTCATTAAAACTCCAAAGTTACCTACTTAACTTCAAGAACACGTGAAGCTCATCTCCACTTCATCCACCAAGTACTAATTCTATAAGTGGCATCTCCATTGGATCCTCAATCATTTTGAAAGATCAAGACTGAGTGTTGAAAAGCATCACACATGTGCAAAGAGCGGAGACAGAGACAGAGGTCAAGACATAAATGGTTGAATGAGGGTGATGCTATGAGATTCTTCCCTAATGTAGCCAATGAGAGAAGAAGAAGAAACATGATCCACATGATCGAGGTCGAGGGTGTGGAGGTGCATGGAGAGGTGGAGACTTCGAGGGAGGTGATGGACTACTTCAAGAACATGAGTAGGCGTGAGAACCACAATAGGTCGAGGTGGGCGAGGGTGGGGGCGTAGGCGTGAGAACCACAACAGGTCGAGGTGGGCGGGGGTGGGGGTTAGCCACATTTCATGCGATGGCGTGGAGGAGATGATGAGGCCTTTCAAGGTGCAGAAGGTTCGAGAAGCCCTTTTCGAACTGAACCATGATAGGTGCCCTAGTCCAGATGGTTTCCCAATGTTCTTTTACAGGAAGTTTTGAGATCGCGTTGCAAGTGAAGTGATGGAAGTTGTGATGACAGAGTTTGTGGAGGGGAATCACGGATTTGATAGGATCAATCGATCCTGATTTTCTTGCTTCCCAAGAAAGATGCTCCTACGAGAGTGGAGGATTAGGAATATAGGCCCATTACACTGACAAATGCGATTTACTTGATTGAGGAGAAGACGCTGGCAAATCGTATGAATGGGGTCTTGAGCAAAATTGTATCAGCGGCTTAAAGCGCCTTCCTCCTCGGGATGCAGCTCATGGACAGTGTGGTCTTGGCATCTGAGATTGTGACGAACTGCGGTAGACAGAAAACCAAGGGGGTGCTATGGAAGGTGGATTTTTCCATGGCATATGACTGTGTGGATGGGTGCTTCATATGGGCATCATTGCATGTGAGAGACTTTCCAAACAAGTGGATTACATGGATGAAGCGATGCATCACAACCACGTTGTGCACAGTACTTGTGAATGGGCAGGCAGCCAAGGGGAAGGTATTTTCACCCACAACGTGGGGTCAGGCAGGGGTGTCATTTGGCACCCCTCCTTTTCGTGCTCGCTACTAATGCTTTGTCAGTTATGGTGGACCGTGCCCTCACAGGGGGTTTCTGCAGAGGCTATTCGAAGGAGAATTTCTCGATTCCTATTCTCCAGTATGCAGACGATACGATCATTTTTTCGGATGGGGACTCTACCAGTTGTAGAGGCATGTCGACAGTTCTTGACATTTTGGAATTGTAATGGGATTGTAAATCAATAAAGATGAGATTGAGTTTGGTCCTTTTGGCTTAGGGGGAGGAGATGGCAAGATGTGTGGGTTGGTTGCGCTCCCCGCGGAGCAACTTGCCAATGCGATACATAGGTGATTAGGTGTTCCTCTGGTAACAGTAAGGATGCGCGTGACAGATTGGTTGCCAGTTATCGAGAAGTTGGAGCACAGGCTTGCAGCCTAGAAGTTGATTTATTTGTCTAGAGGAGGCAGACTTGTGTTGTTGAGATCAGTTTTATCTGTGACTCTTATCTTCTTTCTGTCAGCTACGCTGGTCCCTGTAGGGTTAGGAAGAGGTTTGAGGACATCATGAGGAGATTCTTTTGGTCTTCTTCCGGGTGGGCAAATGATATCCCTTTAATGGATTGGAAGACTGTCACATGTTCTAAGGAAGAAGGGGGTCCCAGGATACGCAGACTGGAGGAGATGAACAAGCGTTACTCAGCAAATGGATTGCTCAAACTTGGGGGATTGTTACAGCTTGGTTTGCGTTATTATCCATAACATAGCTATCAAAGACACAAGATGCATATGCGGTAAAGTGGGAAAGGAAAATTAGAAATCGGATATCACAATTCAAATAATGGGAACAACTTCCTTTATTTATAAATGATAATTGGCAAGACTTGACAATTTAGGATGGGAGCTCACATGCTCAACCAATAGAACGCTAAGTTCTATTGTGATGCCCCTACTCTCGTCCACCTCAAATGTTTAGTCTCAGCTCTACACGAGAAGCTAAGGAAGTAATCAGCAACTGAGGGTCGCATCTCTCGATCTCCCTCAACCCTCCTTTCACCAATGAGTATGGATTGAATCCAATTGCGACGATGTCTCCCACTTGCAATTCTATGGAAGAAATTCGTGTTCGCATCTCCCTCCTTCAGACATTTTTGTCACTATCTTTGTTTCCACTCGGCATCTTGTTTCTTATCTTCTACCAATATATGTTTTCTACCGCCAATCTCTAAACGGCTAATAGGGTTGCAGCAGTCGCCCCTACCCCCGAATAGGGTGCCTCCCACGAAATAAAAAGAACAGAAAGCCGGCATTGCTCCAACCCAACATAGAAAGATTCCAGGAAAGATAACTTTTCAGATCTTTGAAAAAACCGTTGCCCCGCCTCAATAAGAAATTCTGAGGTTTCCATAAGCGAAGGTGAAATTACTGCCTCAAATCCCGGATCCAACGGCAGCTCCTCCACATTCTCGGTCTTCGTTGGCGTGGTATCAACCTCCGACAAAGAGGGTTCAGACTGCCCAAACGACAAGGCCGGTGTCACAATTGAGACTCCAACCGGTGGTGGGGGTGGATGTACCACCATCACCATCAGACGAAATGAAGCTCGACCAACCACCAAGTAACAAAGCTTCTCTGAGGGCACTAAGCTTCCTCCTTCCACCAACATAAGGGTGCCCTTGATCCCCTGACTTGAAAGACTACCATCTGCAAGGACCTTCCTCACAAAGCCAAGAGACTCCACCGTGCGCGAGAGGAAGGGAACTCCTTGGACACGCAAAACCCAGGTGTTCAAGCTTGGTGCTTCTCCATCCGCGAATCGTGGTTGCCTCAAGAAAACACTTGAAAGCTCGATCTGGGGCCTAGCTTTCAAAAGGATCTCCATCTCCCGAGGGGAGAGACTCCTCACACAGCAAGATCATCCATCCAACCTAAACAAGTTATTGGAGAAGGACCCTCTGAGCCCTTACCGCATCGCCTCAAGAGCCACTCCAACATCTAAACTTCCCTCGTGAAAAAACTTATCAACATCTTTGTAGGTTTCAATGTGACTGAAAGAGATACTCGACCGTAACTTCTACAAATGATCTACCATTGACGATAGACCCGTGGGAGCCTGAAATCGAACATTGTGCACCATAGAATGACCATCCTGCATTGAGGCTCCGGTCATTGATCGGACAAGAGTCAAGACAGGATGCTTTACGATGCTCCAAAAATCCACACCCAAAGCACTATGGAGGATGCAAGCAAAGAGGGACTTCGTGCCCCGAGAGGCCACATCTGTAGCAACTTCGACCCATCTTCTGATGCCTGACCAAGCGCCACCCAACTTTAGGCCTTACAACTTTAGTGGTGGCCCTACTAACGCTCCCCTATGAGAACCTCTGATCTTCCTCTCGTCGTTGCTTACATTCCCTCGCCCCCGCCTCCACTCCTCGCACTTGTCAACGAAAACCTACCCTCCTCCTCTCGCTCTCCATTCTCCCTGCCGTGGGCGATACTCTGTTTCTGTAACATCCGGATCCAAATGAACTGAAGCTCCTGTCAAGAAAAGGATGTTGCAAGCAAGTTTGGATCTCCAAAGTGGAGATATTCAAAGGTACATATCTCTCTCCTCTTTGTTCTCATTAAAGTCAATGTTGAAGTTTCTAATTCAGTTTTTTTTTGTTGCTATCCATCATGTATTTTATCTATTGTTGTATGTTAGATAAAGCCACAAAATCCCTCCAAACTTAAAGGATCAAAGGTACAATCTTTAACCCTCCTCTTGCTGCCTTCCATGCATGATTCAATACCTTAAATTACCTCTGAAATTAGATGAGAATGTGAAGTTTTACATGGAATTCATTAAAACTTTTCAACAATTATATATGCTCTTGATTTCTTAAAATTTTGAGGATAAAATTTTGTGTTTAGCATGCAAATTAACCTAAGTTCAAGCCATTAATTAGCTAGAAATTTTAGCACAGAAAAATAGAAATTTGGGGAAAATGACATGCATTTTCTTATGGAATCCTGAAAAGGATGAAGCAATTCATAAATAAAGAATCTAATATAAGTAACCGAGCCTCTGAAATTCCTAAAAAAAACTCAACCTCAAAACTGGATGACTTACCTTTATAATTGAAAGCAAGACTCCTATTAATCAACTGCATGTTCTTTACATCAAGGACATGCTCAATTACTATTTTTAATGATAAAGAGAGTCTTAAAGTCGATCATAAGATACTTTGATGCATTTATGACTAAAGATGCATTATTTTTGGATGAAATCCTAATAAGGATGATGTCAATGCTTATAGACTGAACATAATTCATATCAAAATAATGTCATATCCCCCAACAGATGAGCTGTAGGCAACAGCTCGAGATTGTGAGTTATTCTAAACATAACAAGCATTAGACCACACCAACCAAGAATTCAAACAGCTAACATGGAGGTTCACATAGTGATTGTTATGAACTTGCTCGAAGAGATAATCATGTGCCATTAACCTCCATATGTTTGGTCCAAGGTGGAAAACAATATTGTATCTATGAATAATGCAGTATAATATCATAATTTGGTTGCATGGGTAGAGGCTCCTATAAGAACATATGCCCTAAGGATCTATCCATATAGCTTTTACAGTTGCTTGAGTCGCAATGTGAGGAGGTTTCATCCAGGTTGCAAACTAAAATTTGTCATGGGTTTCTTGTCTACAGGAAAACCTGTATAATATACATATGCACAAATGGTGAAACCCAGAGATTCCTTGCTGAGGAAATCATATGTATATGTGTAGCATTATAACAACATCCTAGAGTGACCCATGAACTAATCTACTTTGCTATCTACACGAGCAATGTCCAAGCAATTCACAGTGATATGTAATAGCTTCCCGATAACCCTTTATATTATATAGCATTGACATCTTATGAGTAAATATCTTTGAAAATATTAGAACTCTTCTCTTAAAGTCAACAAATGATTTCTCAAGATCTTTACGAATAAGAAATCATCAATCAATTGATCATTATGTATAGTCTACTATTCATACAATCTATTATATATATATATATATATATGATGTTATGGCAAATGATCAGAAAACACCCCTCCTTTGATGTCTCAACTGGAACTGGTACAATTTAGACATGATTCTTGTTTAGGTACCATATAAAACAAAATGATAAATACTAGCTAGATCCATATCCAAAGCATAGATGGTGATCTTATGATTTTAGAAATAATAAGATGTGACCACAAAGACCGATCATCTTCATAAATTAATTTTTTAGGTATACTCTACTATTTATACATATCATCAAAGATAGGTAGTGGCAAAATACCTAGAATTGTAAAGTCGACCATTGAAGAGGTTGAGAAATGATGGGGTAGATGAATAAGTGAAATCAATGCTGAATCAGTTATATCAATAAGATCGTTGATAAAAGAAGACATAGATCTGTACAGTCAACCACCACAGAGATTGAGAAAGGTTGAGGAATCAAGTCAGCGTCGGTGATTCATTGATGACTAATAATTAAGAGTGTCAGTCATGGTGACATTTACGCCTGACTGTGCGAGGGTGCGGTGACCCTCAGCTGGGCGGGAGATTAGGAAGCCCAGTTAGGGCAGCGGCCGCTTAATGCGCGGGTCTAGGATCCTAGTCTTTTTCTCGGGTTTTTTTTCGCGAGCGCTCGCAGTTTTTACGCCTCTCTGGGATCCACAGGTTTTTTTAAGACCAGTTCCGCTGACCCTTGTTCTTTAGGGTACCTAGGTTAGAGGACCCTTGGTTTTTTTTTTCGAGCTCGTTAGCACGTACCGGTCGGAACGGTTTTTCTTTTAGAGCGACTTTTCCGGAAAGTCTCTCTCACCCGTCTCAGCGGCGTAGTTTTGGAGTAGACCTATCCCTCTATTGGACCGCCTTTCAATTAGAGGGCGAGACGGAAGAGCCTCTTTTGTAGACTACTTCACCGCTTGAGTTTTTGTTTACTTTTCGCCAACACACTTGGCGATGCTACATCAAATCATCCATGTATACATCTGAATCCTCTATGGCTACATCTGAATCAGTTACAGTTGAATCTGGAAAAGTTACAATTGAGATTGGATTGAGTCACAATTGAGTTTGACTAAAGTAGAATTACAGTCGAACTTGTTACATGGGAGCTTGGTTACAGTTGAGTTGGTTCAGTTAAGTTGAACTAGTTACTTTTCCACCAATAATTCCTGACAAAGAGAAAAGACCATATCATGAAAATCATCCTTATCAGACTACAAGCTACTATCACAGTTGTTTGAAATAGCTAGTGGACGTGTTGGGACTTAGTTAGGATGCATTTTACTCCACCGCATGCCTACGGAGGCACCCCAACCCTAAGGTTTCCTTACTGCCTTAGAGTCATAGTGTGAGGTCTTACTAGACCAAGACCACAGACTATCCACTAAGCTTGAGAAATTCAACAAGAAAGAATCAAAACATCAGACTCATCATCTACACTTACTATGGTCTATCTACATGACTCACAAACATCAAAAGAGACCTGAATCATCTCAACTATGTCAAATCATTAAATACTCACAAAATCTGGATCATCTCAATTATGATAGGCATTGAATAAGTCATTGAAACTTGAAATTGATGGGGAAGAACGGAAATCATATACATTTTTATAATGGAGTCACACCTTAGAATCATAATATGAGATCACACTCGGATCAAGATCCCAGATTATCCACTAAATCTGAGAGATTAAATAAAGACCAAGAACAAAGACTCAAAACCCACATCTCCAAGATCCATTAAACATGATTTATAATTAAGTAAAAGATGATAGTTTAAATATGGATCCTATAATCTATATATCAAAATGATAAATATTGGGAAATTAGGGTAGGATAACTAAGTTGGGAAATTCACTTGCTGAATAACTAGAAAACTTGTTTCATTACCAATAGCTCTAAATTTAATTGCTAAGCCTTACTTGCTTTCTTTTGGAGCCACTAAAATTTCTTGTTACTTCTAATTAATAAGATTTACTCAACATTTGTTGATGTTCTTTTCTCCCTATTGCATGGATTGCAGGTAGAATACCTGCACCGTGGTATTGGGAGAGTTGAACGTCAGTTTCTGAAGCAAAATATATCAGGTATGTATGCTATAGTTTGTTCAAGGTATTATTAAATGCTTTCATTCTCTTCTGATATAATTGTGATGCATGTACATAATGTAATTTCTGTTGTTACATGTTAACTGCTATGGATATTTATGCAATATAATTGTGACATACTGTAGTTCTGTGGCTTATTAGTTAATTTGTGAATGTCATTCGTAAAAAAAATTCCCCAAATTTTCAATCCTTTAATGTGATCTTTAGCGAACGTGATACTACAGGTGATATGTAAACAGGTATCCCAGATCCGTAGAAGCGGGCGATCACAGTTTCCCCAGCGGCTTTGGCAACATAGTTGCATGGTCATGCGTATAATGATAAAATTCCATGCTTACAAGTTGTCATTCCTCCTCAATGTGGTTTTCTAAAGATTGGATGAAATTGACATCTGTTTTAAACCATGGAAACCTCTTTGTGAAGATGAAGTGCTTATGCTCAATGGACTTTCTCCTTCCTTTTGGTGGTCTGTAATGGTCGTAGAGATTGACATGTTTGGATGATCTTCATGTTAATTTTCAACTTAGATTTTCAACACCTTATGTTACACTCTCTAAACTTAAAGGTAGACAACTCTATTGATCCTTATTTAAAGCAGACATGGAGGTCTAGATATAACCACTCATCTTAGTTGAATACGATATGGTATGAAGATGTAAGGGTAGAAATTATAGGAACATCCCTTTCAAATGGGATTCATCTTAATTATGGTCGCACTCACAGAGACTCAAATCCTCATTTTTCACATTCACGGCGTTGAATTTGACCAATCTGGCTAGAATGGTTCCATAATGAGAAACAGTCCATGCCTTAAAATTTAAGATCCTGCAAGCAGCAATCATGAAGGTAGGACCCTAGATGTTAGGGGTTTAAACTGAATAAATTCATCTCAAAAATTTTTTTGGCTGCCAAGATTTCAGTACTATCTTAAAGGCAATAAGCACACGATGTGGCAATGAGTATTTTACGAGCTACTATAGATGGCCGGTTGTTCTGAAAGATTTAGAAACAATAATCATGTGAAGGTAGAAAATATGGGATTTGTCGTGTTGAGATTACAGGATTCTACTGGAGCCTTTACTAGCTTTAAAAATCAGCATCAGCCAATCCTAAACCCTACAAAGGGGGCCCTTAAATAGAAGTTATTAAAATTTACACTAGGGCTCTTTGCATATCAATGCTTCTAGAACCCATCGGCACTTGATAAAGTCATTTCTCTGCACATACGGTGGATGGTGCTTTCAGACAAAGGATATATAATTTTGGGATGACAGGCGATGATGATAGGAATAGCCAAAAATAACTGATTCATTATCTGTAAAAGCAAATCTTATTCTATAAAAAAGAAGGAAAAGGAGACGACAACATCACTTTCAAGTTTATATATTCCAATGTTGAAATTGTACAATGTAAGCAGGTTGTAGGACTTCCTTTGTCATCTACAGTTGTTTGCATAAAGCAAGATTTATAAGAGGGTGTTAATTGCCTAATACTTAAAGGACCTGCTCAACATATGAGGTTCATGGTTGCAATAAAGATTAATATTTTCCTTCATGGAAGGATTAATCATTTTAAAGCTGCACGGATGCCAAGGGGTCAGACAACAAACGAAATTAGGTCCTGAGCAGGGGGAAGATGTGTGATACACCCCTCTAAGTATAAACAAAAATTGGGTGAATATTAATAATGAGTATTATCCTTTTCCCTCTCACAAAAACACGTGTGACAGCATTCTGTATATATGCATTATAAAAAAGATAACGACACACCCACAAGTTTTAGAAATACGAAGCTTTTCACTGGATAATATAGAGCTCACACATAAGCCAGGGCATAAAGGAGAACCTCAATGGATAAATTAGCAAGCTGGATCTTTGATAGGCAAGAAGGAGGTGATAGCATGCTTATTCATCACATATCTGACAAAACCAACTTTGAACTGTGTAATAGTCAAAGCTGGGACTATTTGCAAGAAAGGTGGCATCTTTGTTTTCGTACAATGTGGACACCAAAGTCCAAAATTGCCGAAGATATTATCCACATAAGCATGATTCCAAACAAGACAGTGCGCTAGATCTACATATTACTCTTTAATCGCTCCTCCAGTTAACCAGGTTCTCGATAAGAAAAAGTATAATGGGTTGCAGACCATGTGCCGTTATGACAACATATACTCTGAGAGATTCATTGGTCAAAAACAACATTCAATCAACCAAGAAGATGATTTTAGGCCGAGGAACCGGTCAATGTGCTGAAAAATGGACTTTTATTCATCTATCGGTCTTGAAGGTCAGATTAGTTTCCAATCCATTACAGCGAGACCAGCTCAATTGGACAGAAAAGAAATGGTTGATCTTGGATTGTTTGTGGGCAGGAATGAAAAGGGTACCTCTTTGGAGTGGTGGAGGCACTCGAGGTAGTCCTCTCGGAGGAAGGAGCAGTCCTTGGGCTCTCTGCACCGGGACATGCACTCGCTGAAATCCGTCCAGAAGTCGTAGCACCGGCCCTTGCTTCCCGTGATCCCCCAACCCGATGCCATCGTTGCCCTCTCCTCCTCCTCGATCTCTCGGGTGATTGGGGTTTTCGAGAAGTGCTTTCGGTGGCCCTAAAACGCGCACAACTTAACTTACAAAATAGAAGAATAAATGGTGCTCTCGACGATTGGAATGGAAGAAATTTGTCTATTGGAAATAAAAGAATGAGGTGGAAATATGGAATAAGAATAATTTACTCATTTTAATTATTTAGTTGGTTTAAATCACAAGGAATGAAAGGTATTACATATGGGAAATAATAGCTAATTTGTGATATGACCGTCATATTTAGAAGACAATCCTTTCGTTCATGAGACGGGAATTTTATCAATCATCAATGGGACCTCATGAAATATAAACATATTGCACATTAATGTCATAGACAAGATCATTTTCAAGATTCTCGCAATTAGACTTATGACCTTTCTCCATCTGTTCATTTTGCATCATCAAAGGACATTTATTAAATATATTCTATTTTGTAGATTTTCTTGTTCAGTAATTCATGGTATGATTCAGTTTAATTGAAGTATCGCCAAGAATATGCATAAAGCTGGATACATTTAAGGTTTGTAATGTATTACATAAGGACTCCCACTTATGGATGTTATACAAGATAGGACTCTATGAAGATTATGTAAGTGGGATCAATGGTAAGCTCATCGTGTTGTTGCATCGTCACTAGTAAATATGAGTTTGGCATGATATGTGAGAATTGGATTTGTAGTTTTATTTTTATTTTTTATTATTTTAATAAAATATAAAAAAAAGTATGAAAGATTTGTTTGTGTAAAAGCTCACTATTGTAATGCTATCAAAATCTAAGTGGAATTCTGTTGAAATCATTTTCAAGCATGTTCTACATAAAACAACATGTGTTTTTCAATAAAAAATCTTATTTCCTCTGGGAAGTTCTGAATGACTCGAAATTTCTAATCAAGTCGATTAATTCAATATAGTACACATTAATAGGAGTGCATCTATGTTTCTGATTCGAAAGCATTGAAAAGACTCGCGTAAGAAAAACATCTCAAATATCCTTGATTGTGAGACATATAATTATCACTGTAAATAACAACCATAATTCCAACGATAGTGATTAAAATTGACATAATGGAAGTAAGTGAATCGATTAAGTATCTAAATTCTAAGGAAAAATCACTATTAATAGTCCAAGATCATAGATATTGATAGATAAAACTTTTATTTATTTGTTGAATAGCAATTGACAGAAAAAACCATAGTTATCTTTGGAAATGAAATGTTATAAAAAGCCATATACGACAAAGATTTGTTGTTGATGTTGGAACATGTAGAAGTCCAAATCCTATCGATGTCGTGATATGAAGTGGTAAGAAAGGTATTATCCAAGTATATTGATGTGTGTGTTGCATAATAAAATCATTTTTTATTTTTTTATTCTTATTCGTTGTTACTATTTTCGATTCACAGTTTTCATCTTATTTAGAAAGAACAATTCATGATGACTTTAAGAAAGTGATTAACTCTTTTCATTTTGTTCTCCCTCTTCATGAAGTCATCTCTTTTTTAACGAAGTTTCATGTTCAAATATGGAAATGTGAGGTAAATAAAATTAATAGTTTATTTTTATCTTATAGTGATTTTTGTTGATGATGTTTTCATTTTTTAGAAGATTGGTATTGGATTTGCAAAGGCATGGGTGACATATATGTATTTAAAGAACTTACTTGACTTTGTCTGAATCTAATAAGAATCAAGTCTTTTAGCCCATGAACATACTACGTGAATGGAGACAATGATCAATCTAAGAATGATTGAAGGGCAACTACCTTCAATCGATGTAAAAAGTCTGATATATTGCAGAATGGATGGCGGTCTCTTGCTATCAAAATTTGTTAGATGCGATCAACACAAATTAAGCAGTTGTGAGGAAAATCTTATGTCCTAATTAGACAGTGCATTAGAAAAAGTGGGTGATTGAATGGTTATTGTTTTATTTAGATTTTCACTTATACAAAAAAATGAGTGAAATTAACACTACTATGAGATTTATTTGAGGTGATAAAACCTACATAATTTAAGGCCTTGTTTGTGTTGATTGAAATGAATTACAATGGAATGGAATCAAGACAAGAATGGAATTAACAATGGAATGGAAACGAGTAAGTTTTCATTCTATTGTTTGGTTCATATTAGGAATTAAAATATTCATTATGAGGTGATGAACGTGGATTTCACCTCTTTAATTATCTAAAATTGTAGTACAGGAGACGAAATTGTATTCAACAAAAACCACAATCTTCGAATGTTGTGGAATATTTATACTTGGCAAGTCTACCAAGGTGAAACACATGGAACGAAGATTTTTAGTTGTGTAATTTAAATTTAATTAATTAATTGTTTGATTAATTTGTATGTCGGAAAACTATAATGCAATGTAATGAAGATGTGATGCAATGCGCGCAGAATTTGTGATTTATGATTTTTAATTCAAAACAGAATAATCAATATCCTCGAGATGAAATCACGGATCAAAAGGATTATTTTGAGAAATATTTAGCAATGAAATCCATGTTGCAAGCTATAAAATTAATCAATCAATTCACTCCTGTGAAATAAATCATTAATAGTCCTTATGATTCAATCCTCAAAGACTTATCAATAACTTTTTTTCCTTGGATGAGCTCCTGCACAGATTAGATTATGTAAATAATGATTTTCAATCTTTGAAAGAGTATTAATCTTGTAAAATATTTTCAATTGAGTCCCTGCAGAAAGATCAACGATTTTCTCAATAACAGAGCGCAGATAAGTCAATTTTCAACCTGCACAAAGATCAAATTAATCCTTGAATAATAATCGATGATGAATGTCTTCAGATCTATCAACAACTTGTATAATATGAAAAGGCATGAAAAGAGCTTCAAATGACATATTATACGCTAAAAATGGAGTTCGTATGAGAAGGATATATTAAAATAAAGATCCAGGGAATAAAATGCAATAAAAAGTTAAGTTTTCTTCTCAATTGGGTCCCTAGAGGACTTATCTGCAATAAGAAAAACCTGCTTGGGCCTTTCTATAATTTTCCCATGGGAGCACGTGCCCTGTGCGTGAATTCTGGAGGGGGGGCTTTTTGTAATTTTCAAAAACTACAGGGGGCTCTGTGTAAATTTCCAGCAAGGCACGCACGTCGCACGTGATGCGGCAGACGGGGACGTACGCGTGAATAGCAATAACGAGGGGGGTTGGTCTACAATTCACCCCCCAAGAACGTGCCTCGCATGTAGAGCAAGAGGCACGACGGCGAAGGCTGAGGCTCAGACGAGGCTCGGTGTGTCCAAGCCTGAGGCTCGGAGTATGAGGCGGAGGCGCGAACTGAGTCGAAGGCCCGGGTGTCTGCGCCTATATGTGGTTGCATCGGATGCTTTGGAGGGTCGAACCTCCATGCTTAGACGGGAGGTTCAGGTGGGTGATGTGGCGCCTGGCAAGCCGTAGGATCAAGGACTTGGGCTCGATCCTACTATAACTGGAGGAGACGGGGGGAGTTGCGCAGGCGCGGGGCGGAGCAGCAGCTCAACCGACACACGGTCATGCTGCTGGCGGTGGCGAGGCATGAACCACTCACGGCGGTGGGTAGCATTGAGGGCAGGGGCGGAGGCATGGCTGTGGGACACGGCTAGAGTACTTCCCGCGAGCGTACACCTGCAACCGTTAGTCTAAAAAGAGTGAGGGATGGGGAGCGAAGCTCCAATTACGGAGGCGTAGCTGTGGGACAGAGCTAAGCTCCGGCCTGTGCAAGGCCGGAGATGAGGGGTAGGTCTGGAGGATAGAGCAGCAACGGAGAGGGAGAAGAAGTGGAGCGTTCATCGGGTAAGAGTGGAAGAAATAAAACAGAGATGAAGGTGAAGATTCTAAGAACCTGGAGGTACGGGGCTCGACATCGTGAAGTCCGGAGCGAAGGCAAGCGTGGCAGCATTGCGACGAGGAATAGAGTACCTCGGATCACACCTAGCGGAGGTAACTTCATCGGGAGAGGCGTTGTCACCGCCTCTTAAGATCCTAGAGGAGAAGAGCTCGATGGTGAATCGACAGATAGCTTATGAGGAGGTCGACGGTGGTGTCTTATAGGAGAGGTGGGTGGCAATTGTTATGCGTGCGAGGTCGTAACGTGTGGGGGAGGGGGGATGACGGGTGGCCACGTGCGTTACGCGAGAGGGAGGAGGCGCAACGGCCGGCGGAGGTGGAAGGCGTGAGGCGGAGGCGCTGCTGGGCAGGGGGACAGGTCACCTGACTTGCACGTGACGTTTGGAGAGGGCGATCACATGACTTGCAAGTGACCCGAGGAAAGAGTTGAGACAGTGAAACGGGGGTGCCATGGGGCACGTCCAGGGGCTGCCATGTGTCACCCCGAAAAATTCAAAATAAAAAGATGAAGAAAATTAGAAAAGAAATAGAGAGAGATGTCGGATCGAAAAATTTCCTTCACAAAAATTGTTTGTCTCGACGAGATCTACAAGTTTCTTGAAGGATCCAAGAGAAAAATAGGTCATCTGTATGAAGTGTAATTTTTGGTGGTTCTCCATGTGTATAGAAAATTGGCTTTTTGGGGTAATTTTTTTGGTAGTTTTAAAAGAGGATAAAAATTAGAAAAAAAACAATGAAGTACAAGACACTTAACTACACATTAATCTATTTTTTTAGATTTTTAATAAATAGGAAAATAAAATAGGAGTATGAAATACGAGACTTTTGTACAGACTCATAACGGACACTTGGACTCAGTCAGTTTCTTTGATTTTAGTCTTGATCTAGATTTAGATTTTTATGCCTTTTAATAAAAATTTTATCAAAGAACACAAATGAAGAAGAACTAAAATTAAAAGGGTTAATTACGTACATACAAACCCAGGTCAAAATAGAAAAAAAAACTAAACTGCACAAAAGAAGCCCAGAACCCAACTTTCGCATGTGAGATCTGAATGTTATGAAATTGGTATTGTTTTGAAGGTATTTAAAAATGGAGTACTTTAAAAGTGAGGACCAAAATCGGATACTGAGGGAGATATGTGTGTTTTAGTCCGTCAGATGTGAAATTTGGTTTTGGATTTATTTGACACTTATTTAAGTTAGTAAATTTTTATATTTTTTATTTAATTTTGTTAGTAATATTTACACAATGGAGGTAGTTTGGGGTCAATCGGAGTTAGGATGAATTAAAAATATGGAAAGTTAGCAGCTTTTTAGGCTAATTTACACTTGGATTTTGTATTCAATTATAAATGATAGAATGTGAATGCTATTAACACATGAATGAATTCTAATGATGTTATATTAATTATTAGATATAAATGAATTATGGGGGACAGAGCTTAATTGACCAATTTTAGAATGATGAATACGAGATTCATCATACCCCTATACTTAAACCATGCTCGCCCCTGAGCATCAATGAATGAATGACTTAGTTGGATAAATCCCTTACTATGATGTGATTTTCAAGGCTCATTTCATCAAAGACCCTTAATTTGAGTGATCTTAGTCTTCTAGGCTCAACCATGCTTTAATAAAAAGGAATCCAAATTCTCTATTTATCAGACTCTCTGTTCGTACATATAATATAATGATATGAAATTTAGTGTACCGCATTTCATGAGAGTCGAGTCGAGGCATCACTCGAAGTTCCAGTCCAGGAGACTCTCCTCTAGACCTAATCCTCAACACTAGGGAATAAGTCTATTCTTGCTTCAGTCATCAGTCTCTTTAGTTTGTCAGACTTGAAATGTAGATGGATGGCCAGATGATGGAGGGCATAGGATTGTGTCTATTTTTCTCTCCCTCTCATTGGAACAAGAGGCCTCTCGAATGCCTTATTACTCAACACATATATTTTTATTTTTGTTAATCAATGTGTCCGGTAAGAGAATTCGGAGTTGTTTGTACTTGTTTTTCTAGGAGTACATCGGGGTGTGTCTCTTTTGACTGTCTAAGATACCTTCGACACCCGGACTTGTATCATTATACGATGCAGAGCCCTTTTATGGTGCTAGCCCGACTCCTTGATCCTAATTAGTGCTTGGTCCAAGCAGACACTTTGAAAATGATTGGGAGTGATCTCCATTGATGGAAGCTCATTTGTAATTTGACTTTTGGAGGATAGAGCTTTTCTTTGGGCATTTCTTTCTTTTCTTTTTGGCTAGCTCCATTGCTTTTGCCAAAAGTTAGCGCATACTGATCAATAATTATTTAGTTTCATCATACCTTGGCACATAGGTAGATATCAAATGATAGCATATGAATTTGTTCACATACTGGCTAGGGGGTTGCTGACACTCAGGTTTCTTGAAGCCTTCATTAACTATATCCCATCCTCGAGCATCATTATATCGGGTCTAGACTGAAATCACCAGTCATGGTTCCTCAAGTGATAACTCTACTCATCTCATTAATCATGCAGTTGTGAAAGTGATGTGTTGATCATATTCTTTAGAAGGTGGAGATGAAGAGTGCAATATAGCACTCAAATCTTTCAAACTAGGAAAGTGCGGATTATTAAGTTTCAAAATCTTAATGACTAAAGCTGGCTAACTCAGACTCTCAGGATCTCAGAAATCAAGTGTCCTCAAAATCCTCAAGCCTTGAGTGATAGTGAATTTGTCAGGAATATATCAACCAAGGAATGCATGGATGCATGAAATGCAAGACCACGAGTGATTTTTGTTTTTGTTTTTTTATCTATTTTTTAAAGACATATATTATTTATAGAAGGAATTTAGTATAATATACATAGTATACACTACCTGTACCCATCCCTGACGTAAAATGAAAACCATTAATGTATGAGCTATGGATAAAGTAGAATATATACAAACACACCCCCTATACTTAAAAGGTGGTATGTCCTCATGACATAAAGTGAAATGTACACATATCTCTTCTAAGTATAGTTGAGCGAAAAAGAAAAAAAGTCGACATGCCACCTATACTTAGACTTTTAAGGGACTAAGCATAGCAGAAAAGCGTGAAATGAGGCAGTCGAGGGTGAACGGAAAGAATAGAAGTGATGTATACACAATGATACCAGTCCCCCTATACTTAATCTTAGGTCAGCCCAAGTATGATAGGATAATCATAAGTGGGGCCAGAGTAGATGAGTAGGTTGATGGATATACATAAGAGTGATGGAATTGAAGAGGTGTTTTATCTGGGCAGTTTGAGTCTTTCGTCTAGTACAATGCTCTAAGTGAAGGAGATCTGTTCTACTTGCACTAACTGCTCACTGGATTCGACAAAGTGTTTAAGCAGCTGACCGTTGACTATAGAAATTTACGTGTTGTCTGCGGTCTCTGAGATCTCAACACTTCCGTTATTGTGCACCTGCACCTCTCTTATGATGAAGGATCCCGTCCATTTGGATTTTAATTTACCTTGGAAAATTTTCAATCTTGCATTATATAACCAAACTTTCTGCCCTTGGACAAAGGTCTTTGTTCGGATGTTCTTGTCATGCCATTTCTTCACTTTGTCCTTGTAAATGGTGTTGTTTTCGTATGCATGATTTTGGATTTCAGATAGTTCATTCAAATCCATATCTCTGTTCATCTTTCCTTGGTGATAATTCAAATTGATCTTTTTGATTGTCCATTCTGATTTATGGACGAGTTCTGCGAGCAAATGACATGGCTTTCCATATACCATTCGAAACAGGGAGGCGTCCAATGGGGGTTTGTAAGCCATCCAGTAAGCCCATAGAACCTGGTCCAGGAGTTGGGACCAGTTTCTCCTGTTAGGGCGGACTAGCTTCTGTAAAATTCCTTTGACCTTCCTGTTTGACACCTCGGCCATGTCGTTGGATTGTGGATGGTAAGGACTAGCGACACGATGCTCGATGATGCATTCCTTAGTCAAATTCTTCACCTCTCAATTGACAAAGTGGCTACCCCCATCAGATATTAATACTTTAGGGATTCCAAACCTCTTAATAATATGAATTTTCAAAAACTTGCATACAATCTTGCTGTCTACCGCTCGAGTAGGGATAGCCTCCACCCACCTAGATAAATAATCTACCACGAGAAGAATATATTCAAATCCTTGACTATTAGGGAACGAACCCATAAAGTCTATCTCCCATGCATCGAGTACATCACTAATGATTACTAGTTTCATAGGCATGGCATCTTTGGGACTAATGGTCCCTCCCATTCTCTGACAGACTGGGTATGACCTGATGATGAATCCACATTTCATTATCTTTATTCTATCATTTTGGCCTCAAAAACCCTGACAAATGCGTGTAAATACTCTTAATTCCCGCATCTTAGCATTCATGCATGTGCATGTAAATATTGTATAAAATACTATATTTAAAGCCAAAATTATAGAATAAATAAAATAAAAGAAAAATAATAAAATATTGTAAATATTTTATGACCCGAAACCCTGAGACCTAGACATCTTGATGAATAGGTCGACAAGGAATAAAGTAGGGGGAGATAAGGGCCAGATACCTATTCTTTTTATTCATTTTGGGACCTATTTTTGGTTCCACTTTTTATACATCAAATAAAGAAACCTTGTACATGAAAGTTGTAGATAATTAAATAAATAAAAACATAAAATTGATTTCACTCAAAAATAATGTACAGATAAAAGGTTATGATCTGAACAAAATTCCAGAATCCCGAAATCCCAAAACCGTATCTCCCTAATAAAAATTCGAAATTATCAAAATCACCTTTAATTATATATAATTTAAAATAAGATATTTAATGGCGGTGGATTCGCATTTGGCGGAGCTACGGTTTAAAAGTTGAGTTTTGGACCCCTATTGTATACTTGTACAGATTAAAATATTCAATTTATTATTTATTCATTATTTTTATAATTTTATATTTTTATAATTTTGTAAATATTATTTATAATAAATACGTGCATTAAAATCAGAATAAAAACCTCAAGAAAATATAAAATAATATACTTGTGTATAAAACACCTAGGTATAATACCTATACATATACCTATATAATTCATACTTATATTTTATTAAGTGTATAAAATACATCATAAAAATAAAATAAAAATATATTTAAGTGTATAAAAGTATCCTATAAATTTATAAAATAATAAAAATAAATAAATAAATAAAATTCACAAAATAAAAATAAATTATTAAAATATATAGATAATATACCTATAAAGGGTATAAAAGGAAACTTGTAATTATTAATCTAAAAAAAATAAATAAAATTCATAATAAAATAATAAGCATTTTTTATTTAATAACCTAAAATTAATAAATTCATTTTCTATTTTTAAATGATTTCACAAATTATTTTTACAGGGTTTTTCCTAGTTGGTCCACGTGGACCAACCAGGAGGGTCCGAGGGCTGACCGGCGGGTCAACTCTCTGACCCGCCCCCTGTGGCTCTGACAGACATGGTTTTTTCTTGGTTTTCGCCAATTTTTAAAGGCCACGCCTTACATCGTTTCATGTCGAAGCCTTCTGCATTCTTTCTCCCCATAGGTCAAGGATACACGACTATAGGTTGTATCGGGGATTGAATTGCTGTCGCGCCTCGTGCTCCTCGATCTTTGAGCCACCTTCACCATTCTTTCAAAAACCCTTCGCCTCCTTCCACTATATTTCTAACCGCTTTGGCCAAGGCCTAGACCTCCAAGTCTCAAGCGTGAGTCTCCTGTGACAGAGGATTGAGCCCGACTCCTTGTCGAGGTGCGGCGTTGGCCGAGGCGCGTTCCACCCCCATCTCCGGCCCTTGGCCATGAGGTCCACTTCTTGGCTTTTACAACCTATCGAGGTCGTTATTTTGTTCCTTTTCTCGTTGTTTAGTAGCTGTTAGTCTTAGGTTTCGCTTCATGCATTCAGTGGATTGTTTTGTCGATTAATTACCTTTGGTGTCGCAATCAAACACCTCGCCGGAGCTCTTGGGCTCCGGCGACCACCTTCACCATTCCACTCCGCCACTCCTTCACCAATAAAGGCCAAGTCTTGCTGCACATTTGTGCCACGTTTCTCTTTTCTTTGCAGGACTTGAAGGGGGTATCTTTGCCCCAGTTTCATCCAGAGAATAGCCCCCAGGTTCGCCGGAGCTTCATCGAGCGTCGGAGGCCATTCGTCGGCCCTTGGCCCCATCTACGCCACCTGGAAGCTTCGTTATTGCTGCTGGAGCATAAAGAAGGTGTCGGAGAGGATCAAGGTGCACGGGAGCTCGAGATTCGGCGGATCCAAACTCGCCAAGCTCGAGTTCCTCGCGTGTTCTTCCAAATCCATCCATTGCCGTTGGATCGCCCCCGTTCTTCCAGCATAGCAGACACCGTCGGATTTCGAAGCCCCGGTGCCGTCCGATCGAACTTCCACGATCTAATCCTAGCCGCTAGAGCCGAAGGGGCATCACGTCTTCCTGGCCCGTCACGTGTATAAGTGGGGCGCGTCCCGCCGTCAGATCAACCCTAAGCGTGGGTATTTTGCTTAGAAACCCTCACTATTTTTGTCATATTTGATTAGTCTGCAAACTTTCCTCGGCTGTTTTATCTTTTGGGAAAACTTGCGAATCGCCCCCTTAGTTTTGTAATATTGCAGAACAGTCCTTCCCTAGTGCGCATGCTTGCGCACGTGAGGCTGGGATTTTTGCATTTGTACCTCTGTGGCTTTGATTATTTCGTATTGCTCCTCGGATTTTGATATTCAATTATATATTTCTGGTGTTCGTGCGCATGAGCCTCTAAATGTTTTACTATTGACAAAATTGCCCCTGCTAGATTGATTTTTCTTTATTTTTTTAGCATTTATTTCATGCATCTCTAAATCTTTAAAAATTCCCAAAAAATTATCATAAGCTCCTGTTGCATTGTAGATTCACGCTATATTTTTATTTTGCATAATTATTGCATTTTATTATTTATAAAAAAATAAATAAAAAACAAGCATTTTCAGCACTGTTTGCATTATAAAATCTATAAAAAATATAAAAACACCTCAAAAAATTCCCCCAAAAAATATAATTTGTGTCTTGTCTGTGTTTTAATTCTACCCAAAAATCAATAAAAAATACAAAAGAAAACTCCTAAAAATTACAAAACCTAAAAAACATTTATAAAAATCTTAAAACATTCCACGAAAATCCTAAAAATATATACTCTATTCCTGAATTTTCTTTGTTTTATTATCTTTAATTGAAAATTAATTTGGGAAATTTTGATCACTGATTACTATTTTTCATTCCCATTTTTGTTCTAGCCCTTTACTTTGTTCACTGTTCACTAGTATTTTTTATTTTAAAAATACCAAAAAAAATTCAAAAAAATCCAGAAAAAACACGAAAACATTATAAAATTATAAAAAGATCAAAAACATTTTATTTTCTGAATTTTGGTTATTTTTCCTCATTTTTATAAATACTCTTATCTTCTCTTTTCTTATAGTGTGTGCATATTCTATTTATAAAACATAAAAAAATTATAAAATATAAAAAGAAAAATATAAAATCAGTAAATTAAAAACCAAAATAAAAAATATAAAAATTAAAAATAAAATAAAAAATACAGAATTCAAAACCCACAAAAAATTTGCATAATGGTAGACACTTGATCACACACACATTTTGCGCATTATTACCCCGTTCTACCTGTCTGCTCCTTCTGTTCGACTTCTACACATACTTGCACCGATACACATCTTTATTGTAAAGTTATAATAAATTTTAACTCCACGCATTCACTTTCATTTCTTTATTTGATAGTCGTGGGTTAGTTGTTGTTTGAATTTCGGATTTCGCTGAAGGTCAAATCAACGACTGTTGATTTGCCTTGTGAGTCAAAACGACCTCTGTAAAATTCGGATCAACAAAAGGCGCCGTTGCCGGGGAGCAACAACGCGTAGATCGTGTCTTGTTTGTGCTTGTGATTATTTATCTATTTTCACGGCTTTTATTTTCGTTTATTTTATTTTCTTTTTATTTGATATATCATTTGAATTGTCTAATTATCCTCTTGTTTGACTTTGTGCGAGGTACGCGGATCGAGAGAGGCACTCCTTTCTAGGAGCATTCGTGCAACCACGTGAGGCGGCTTTAGCTCGCACCAAGGCGGACTTGGAGGGAATTTTGAAGACAATTTCTGAGCTTTTATTTTATTGCATTTTTTTGTAATATAAGTGAGAGAGAGACCTAAATTTGTAATAATACAGGTACCCCCGAACTTTGGACTCTTAAGCCTAATTTCCAGGTGTTTGTACACCTGGGGGCTCATCGCAGTTTTCATCGGTTTTCTACCGCTTATCATTTTCCGGTTTTATTTTCTTGTCTTTACATTTTTGTGGAATGAGCCCTTAGTTTTTAGGCTTGCTTGATCGAGTAAATTAGGTCCAAACACCTTAATATCTTGCACGTACCTATAGTGAGCTTTGGACTTAGTTTAAAATTTAAACAGTTGCCTCATCATCTTCGAGCCTTCGTGCCGCGAGCCCACCCTGTCAAGCGCTGCTCCTGAACTCGATGTGTCGAGAGGAGGAGGGGTGAGCCTAAACCAGACTCCTGGATTGAAGATCGGTGACCGACTTGTGGTGCTTCACGCTAATGGCAGCTTCTCACCTTAGGGCGATTTCATCGGCTTGCATCTGCATATAGATTAGGTTTCAATTCTGTTGAGCATCTTTGCATGAAGAGTGCTGGAGGTAAGGTGAGCATTTATCTTTAGCATACATCATCGATTGCCGCTTGCATTGCTTTTCTGCCTCTCCCTCTGATTTTGCCAACCTAGGTGCTTAAAAGAATTGAATCCCCGATAGGATCGTGCATTTTTCACTAAAAATCCAAAAAAAGTGATAATCAATAAAATTGGGACTGTTAATATTACTTGACCCTAAAAAAGATCAAAAAGAAAAATATTCTCTTGGGGCGAGTAATCCCCTCATTGTCTTCGTTTTTACTTGCTCGCGCACATGCTAAGGATTAGTGCCCAAATCCCATTTCAGCCCCTAAGTGTGTGCAACTTTTGGACTTCTCACCTAACTCTAAAACAGACAAGATAAAAAGACCGCATTTTACGGTCTCTACCGAGTTGAGTAGGTGAATTGAGGGTTTGTATTATTTTCATTTTTGTTTGTGATTGTTTTGTGTGTCTCCTAGATCGCTTCTGCGCATTTACGCCTTTTTCTCACCTCTCTTGACTTGACCTTCACGCTCTCCCGATCGTTTCCTTTTGTTTTCAAGATGGACCCCTAGAGCACCTTCTATCCGGACTTTGCGGACCCCTCATTCGCTCCAGTCGGTCCACCTCCCTTTTATCAGGAGGATCCTCCTCCTATTTTTTCTGATTTATGTGCATACCGGCCTCAGCCACAGTATCAGGACTCGGATTTCTACCCACCTCCACCTCCACCTGTATATTATCCACCTTCACATCCACCCGAGTTTGATCTGTTGGAGTCACCTCCCTCGACCTCCATGAGTGACATTTTGATCCTAATGATGGAGCACACTAATTTGATGAAATATTATCTTGTCATTTTGAGAGAATACCAGATTAATGCTCTATTCATCGAGGATACATATTTTCTTATGGGTGACCGTGGCAGCTTGCAATCGCCAAAAATACAAAAATTGAGAAAAAAATCAAAAACACAAAAAGAGTTCGGGAGACATTTGGTTGATTCAGACTTTGAGGAGAGGGCCCATGTGCCAGGCCATTTGACCACACATTCATTCACGCACTATCCCACCTTTGACCCCGAGGATACCGCTGTAGAGACTGCTCTTGGCATGTCTCGTGTAGATGCTGATTCCGACCTCCTCCCTTGTATGGAGGAAGTCCAAAATTTGAAAAAATGTTGACTGAACCTGAAGTGGCGGCCGTTATTCATGAGATCATCCAAGCCCCACTTCAGCAGGCCATGACACAATTATCTACTCCTCTTCCCAAGAAGAGAAAGCGGAGGAGCAGATCTGAGTGTCACATTCTGACCATGGCCACTGCCTACGCCATTACGCACCGTCCCATTCCTCAGAAGAGGAACACAGCTACACCATTCATCACCTGCACCATCTCTGACTACACTTGTGATCACACTCTCCTTGACGGCGGTGCATCAATTAGCATATTACCCTTCTTGTTGGTACAGTCTCTTCACTTAGGGCCTCTAAAGAAAACTAGGATGATCGTTCAGTTTGCTGATGGATCTATCAAGAGGCCGAAGGGTATCCTTGAAAATACCGTCATTTCGATTCAGTGCACGAGCTACCATGTTGACTTTGTCGTCTTGCCCATGGAGACCTCCACTGGGGAGTCCTCTCCAATCATCCTGGGACAACCATTCCTCGCCTCTACGAGGGTCGTTATTGACTATGGATCAGGAGAGATTCGTTTCCGTCTTGTTGACGAAAGCGAAGCGTCGATCACCGTACCCACAGTTGACCAGAGACCTGCACCTGATGTACCTTCACCGATTCTAGCTGACTCCGAGACCTGTGACTGATCTGATGATATTAGAGATGTTTGCTTAGCGACCGCTAATAAGACCCGAGGAATCCTCCGAAAGGGGGAAGACTCGGAAAGCATGGACCTCACAGTTCCTCCTTCTGTTGTGTGGCAATGTGTTGACAAAATCCAAGGAATTTACGTGATTGATCCCATTGAGCGGAGGGCAGATACCAAAACTAGACAGGACAGACCTGGTTTGACTACTTCCACTGATAAGTCCGTTTCTGGTCACTCTAAAGTGATGATGATTGAGGTCGGTTATGATGCTAACCATTATTTTCAGAAATTTGGGCCTCTTGATGAAAAAGATGATCTGGGTGAGATTCTTGAGGACGAACAGAGTTCGACTTCTTCCACTGATGATTTCGTTCCTTTTGGTTTTGACCTGGACGAGACCTCGCAGGACAACTCCGATTACACTACTTCCGATGATGATGAGTTTATCCCATTCCACTTTGATATCAGCGAGATCCCCAAGACCAGACTTAGCGGTACTTCTTCCACTCACCCGTCTATGTCTTCACACCATAGGATCACCAAGGGCGAACCTAGCCATACTACTTCCATTGACCAGTTCGTGCCTTTTCGATTTGACTCCACTGAGGGCCTTCACCCTGTCGACCCTGATCAACTTCCGTCTACTATGGACCCCAATGTCGACTTGCACCACACCAGATCTATCCCTCAGCGGTCTCGCAAGAAGGTTAGATTTTCACCTTCTTGACTCTCTGTACATCCACCTCTGTTGTATATCCACTTCTGTTCATCTTCGTCCCTCTTCTGTTTTGCTCATCCACCCATTCTCGTGTTTGCCTTGCTTAGGACGTACTTTGTCCTACGTATAGGAGGGGTGGACGAGCCGAGTGTTTATACATTGTTTCGTTTCATCACTCCTGTTGTTGCCTATACTTAGGGCTTCTTTTATCCTAAGTATAGGGGGAGTGGTGTGTACATCCTCACGATCTCTTCTTCCACTTTCATCTCATTTGTCTTTTCTTCTTTTCATTTTCTATTCTTTGTATCTATCAAAAAGGTGTCGCCCCTTGAAGACAGTTTTCTATACTTAGGACGTACTTTGTCCTAAGTATAGGGGGGTGTGCACCCCGAGCATTCTATTCTTTTCGATCCTCTCCATTGTCTCCTCTTCTTGTCTATACTTAGGGATATCTTACCCTAAGTATAGGGGGAGACAATCTGAGTACGATATGTTCATTCCCACCCTTGACCCTCCCTGCTTTGTGTACAATCTGCTATACTTAGGATTATTTGATCCCAAGTATCAGGGGGACGGTCAACTTCTCATTCGTTCATTCATTTTTTTATTTATTCTTTAGACTTTTCCTATACTCAGTACGAGTTATGTCTTCTCTTTTTCTCCGATATATGAGGACATAGCTCAAGCTAAGTATAGGGTGGTCGTATATACTACGTATATACTATAGCCATAACTCGTACTTTCATATTTTCTTAATAAATATGGCTAATAATTCTGTAAAATTCATTAAAAACCCTAATAAAAAGATGTTTTATTCCTCAAATTCTTTTTGTACTTACTAATTAATAAATCAGGTGAAAATGTTTTTCGCAAAATGTTTGAAAAATAGTTTGAAAATCTTTGCAAAAATCTTTTGAAAACTATTTTAAAAACGTTTTGTTACATATTTTGAACTTTTGTAGAAACATTTTGTTTTGTAAAATTTATTTTCTTTGTGTGAAATAAAATTGTTTGAAAAATAATTTGCAAATGGTTTGAAAAATGGTTGCAAAAATATTTTGAAAAATCTATCTATACTGTTTGAAAACCTTTGCAAAATGATTTTCAAATGAGTGTACATGTTTGTAAAAAAATATTTGTAAAAAATATTTTGGACTATAATTTTCAAAATTGTTTGAAAAACCTTTGTCAAATAAGTTTGAGGAATACATACATCTCACCTAAAATTCACTATATATACATATAAAATTGATCACTTACCCTTTAAATTCTTAAAATCCACTTCTTGTATATATAAGAAGCACTCCCGTGTAAATATTTGTACCTAGCTTTTAGCCAAAATCTTTTCTTTTCAAAAATCCCAAAAACATTTGCAAAATTAAAATCCAAAAACATTTGAAAAATCTTTTTGAAAAATACAAAAAATGCATATGCATCATCTTTTCAAAAATCCATAAAAAGTTCAAAATCTTTGAAAATTGCATCACAAAAATATTTTCTACATTCTGCATATCATTTACATAGCATGAGCATTTTTCAGATTGAATTTGATAGTTGAACAAGTCTAAATAAAATCCGAAGATTGGAGCTTGGTTGGACCTTAGAATATACCTAATAATAGGAACCTTATAGGAACTGGGTTTGAGGTACTTCAGGTCTAGTTGACTTAATTCTTTGAGGATCACATGACTTGGTTCAATGGATTCTTGACTGCCTAAGTAGAGTATTTCGGAGCACACGCACGACTCTTGTTGATAATGACCTAACTTGGACACTTGCACCTTTCACATGACTCAACTCAGTTGGAGTGGTGAGGGGATTGGATTTGCCGGTATGAGACGCCCACAAGTGGAAACACTTGTCCTCCTCCAGGGAGGGAAGTGCGCCCCAACCCATCCAGTGATCAGGAATTCTAAAGACAGGAGAGTGTGGGTTGCGATAAAGCTTCAAAAGAGGGATAGTTTACTGGCTCAAGAGGAAAAACTCCCTATGTAAATGCTGTTGTATATAGTATTTCAAAAAAGAGACATGCCTGTACAAAAATAAAATGCCTGCAAAGTATGTACATATGTTGTAAAGTCAATAAGCAAGCTTGAGTTCCAAAGTCAAATCATGTGAGCCTGCAGCTGGATGACTTGACTACACTGGTCTTGCATCCTAGGATAGGTAGCTACATTGGTTACCGCCCATTCTTCTCTTCACCTCCTCTTCTTGAGTTGGTTACCACTTGAACTTAGAAGGGAATACCCCGCTCCTCGAGGAAGGAGTTATTGGATTAGGGAATCATTGGGTTGTCGTACTGGAGAAGTCAGTCTCTTTGTCATTTCAGTTGAGGAGAGCCACCATCACTTACATTGTACGAGTCAGATTCATAGTCGTAAGGGTTTGCGTATGAGTTGAGATATTTCTGATCTGGCTATTAAGGAGACTTGGGCAGAGTTTTGGGATTCTCGAAGGCTGTTGGATTTCAAATTCGGTTCTCGTTAAGGTTCCTCCCGCACTAAAATTCCAAAGGTCCGATTTAAGCTCCAAACTTTGATTTTGTGAAGGCAAGTTTAATAATTAAATTTAATCCACATTTCTTCTTTTTCTTTTCTTTATTTTTCATTTCTGCGCTTATTGCATAAGTGTTTGCTAGGGACTAGCAAAGGCAAAGTATAGGGTGATGATGAAGCCACATTTCATCATCTTTATTCTATCATTTTGGCCTCAAAAACCCTGGTAAATGCGTGTAAATACTCTTAATTCCCGCATCTTAGCATTCATGCATGTGCATGTAAATAGTGTATAAAATACTATATTTAGAGCCAAAATTATACAATAAATAAAAGAAAATAAAAAGAATAAAATATTGTAAATATTTTATGACCCGAAACCCCGAGACTTAGGCATCTTGATGAATAGGTCGACAAGGAATAAAGTAGGGGGAGATAAGGGCCAGATACCTATTCTTTTTATTCATTTTGGGACCTATTTTTGATTCCACTTTTTATACCTCAAATAAAGAAACCTTGTACATGAAAGTTGTAGATAATTAAATAAATAAAAAGACAAAATTGATTTCACTCAAAAATAATGTACAGATAAAAAGTTATGATCTGAATAAAATTCCAGAATCCCAACTTCCCAGACCTGTATCTCCCTAATAAAAACTCGAAATGCATCAAAATCACCTTTAATTGTATATAATTTAAAAAAAGCTATTTAATGGCGGTAGTTTTGCATTTGGCGGAGCTACGATTTAAAAGTTGAGTTTGGACCCCTATTGTATATTTGTACAGATTAAAATATTCAATTTATTATTTATTCATTATTTTTATAATTTATATTTTTATAATTTTGTAAATATTATTTATAATAAATATGTACATTAAAATCAGAACAAAAACCTCAAGAAAATATAAAATAAAATACTTGTGTATAAAACACCTAGGTATAATATATATACATATACCTATATAATTCATACTTATATTTTATTAAGTGTATAAAATACATCATAAAAATAAAATAAAAATATATTTAAGTGTATAAAAGTATCCTATAAATTTATAAAATAATAAAAATAAATAAATTGATTAAATTCATAAAATAAAAAAATTATTAAAATATATAGATAATATACCTATAAAGGGTATAAAAGGAAACTTTTAATTGTGAATCTAAAAAAAAATAAAATTCATAATAAAATAATTCATAAAATAATAAGCATTTTTTATTTAATAACCTAAAATTAATAAATTCATTTTCAATTTTTAAATGATTTTACAAATTATTTTTCCAGGATTTTTCCTGGTTGGTCCACGTGGACCAACTAGGAGGGTCCGAGGGTTGACCGGCAGGTCAACACTCTGACCCGCTGACGAACCGCAAAATCGGCCCCTTAATAGAGTGTTTTTATCACTCAGAATCATCATCGTAGTCGGGCCGATTTCGGGTCGTCAAAGCGATCACCTCATTTAGATATATGCCATAAAGAATCGAAACGAGGTGATCGTTAATTTATTTTACTTGGCAAGATACCAAGGTCGAACTCAGGGACACAAGCCTCTCTCGTATTGATCAGATTTAAGTGTATTTAACTAAGCGTTGAGTTCAAGGTATATAGGTCAAAGCAACAACATGACAATGCAATTAAAATAAAACATGCATTTTTTTAAACATTTTTTATCATGCAAATGAATGCGCATGCAAAGCATCACAAATATGCCCTAGTCACAAATTTATGAGCAAAATATTCGATGAGTTAATTCCAGATTTATTTGAAGTGTCAGAGCTTGATCGTTAAAGTGAACAAGGCATGAAAACTTAATAAAACTTAATATTCCATTAAAACTCAAGTCTCTAAGATAAAGGATTAATCATGCCATCAAAAAGTACATCAAACAAGCGTTAAAATGAAACTGAAATCAACCTAATCGGAGCTACGAGGCTCAAGATATGCAACAAAGAAGCTAAGGGCATAATTGAAATAAAACATGAAAGGATGACTACAAAAAGGTCCCTGAGAGGGACTAAAACGTAATAAAAATAAGGCGCGAGTCCTTCCCTGTAATTTTACCAAAAGCGCGGGGACCTTTTTGCAAATTTGAAGAAATCCGTGGGCATCTCTGTAAATGTCCCAGAGTAGCACGTGCGATGCACGTGCTATCTAGGCTCGGAATGAGGCTCGGCAGAGGCGCGTCTGCTTCGGCTTGGTTCGGAGCTTGCTTCGACTAGGTTCGGTGCTAGCCGAAGCTCCAGGAGGTTCGGTGTAGGCTCGGGAAGTCCGGACCTGGAGGATCGATCGCTGAGGGTCGGGAAAGCTCTGGATCTGACGCGTGGCCGACTGGAGTCCATCCGATCGTGACGATCGGGTGGCTGCTGGAGTCGGTGACGTGGCCTCATCGGGACCGTTGGATGGTCGCCGGGATTGGACCATCCAAGGGTAACTGTGCGTCGTCCTCCACCTTCGGCTGGCGGCGAATATCGAGCTCCGGTGAAGGTGGCTCTCCTCCGCCGCTCGTTCTCCATCGATGTGGTCCTCCCCGAAGCTCCCTAAGCGGTTGTCGATGAAGCGGGTAGCTCGGGGAAGATGTCGGGCGTTGTGGCTCAGTTCATCGGAGCTCCGAAGTCGAAGGCGGCTGCAACGAAGTAAACTCCGGCGAACATCCGGCCATTGAAAACTTTTGATGACTTGCAGGGTTATTGACAGAACCGAAGCAAACAATGGTGTTGTGCGTGCGAAATGGAGTGCAAATGGGAGCTCGGGAGTGCGGAGAAGGCTAGAGCTCGGAGCTCCTCCGCCGCGAGGGCGGAGGAGGTGGGTCGGCGGCGATGGGGTATGGAAGACGAGAAGGATGATGTCGGAGATGGGCGCGTGGAAGGGGGGTTAAAGGCGGAGCTTGTAGGGTGGTCAACGGAGGTTGAGATCGACTGACGGAGCGTAATTAAATAAAAGAAATTGAAGAAAAAGACAAAAGAAGAAGAAGGAGCTTACCTGACGTCGGGCGGGCGAGATGGCCTGTGCTTGAGCTCCGAGAGGAGCTCAGGGTCTTCGCAACATGCTGGGCGGCCGTCCCAGTGAGCTCGGGCGGTCGCTAAGCACCGCAACTCCGCTGTGTATGGCGGAGGGTCTCACCGGAGGGGTTTCGTCGTCTTCGCTCGATCCTCCGCCTCCCCCTGTCACAGGGAGACGGAGGAGGGCTGGGCGAACCCTCGCGTAAAGGTGGACGGTTTGAAATGGAGGGGGAGGCGAGGTTTTTAATGGGGGAACCGGCGGTGATCGTGGCGAAAACGAGAAGTTTGACCGTGGACCTGGAGCGACTGGAGGGAAGTTATGGTTAATGGAGTGATGCGCGAGGATCGTGGGAGATGGAAGAAGACCGGGAGGTGTTTGGTTAGGTGTGAGGGGCTCTGGAGTCGTGGAAAAAATGGAAAGGGGGAGAGGTGCGCGAGAGGAGATCGTGGGGAAGAAGGGGTCTGCTGGAGGTTGACGACGGTCTCCTGACCGTTGGATCTGGAGATCCAACGGTGGAGAGTGAGGCGCGGAGTGACGGCCATGATAAGATCTGGGGCGATATGATCGGAGAGCGGTGATCGCCCCACGTGTCGAGAGGATGAGCAGGCGGAGGCGAGCAGCCGAGATTGTATCTTGGGGTTGATCGAGCGGCTGAAAGATGGCCAGGAGATAACGGTGGAGATGGAGGATCTGGGACGCGATCGAAGGGTGCTCAAGATGCCACGTGGCGTCATGTGGTCGTGGCGCTAACGGAGGGTGATGATGAAGAGCGGGAGATGATCAAACGGTCGAGGATAAGGAGCGGCGTGGAATGACCTGGACCGTTGGATCAAGAGGCCGATCCAACGGTCGATAGAAGAGGCGGAAAAGACAAAGGAGGCCGGGCCACGTGGCGCTTCCAGAATGGGCCACGTGGCCCAATCAGGTTATTCAGAGGGTTTTTCTTATTTTTGAGGGTCCTATTGGCCGAATTTGAGAAAACTCAAAACATGAAAGTTGTAGATCTTGAAGAGATCTACAAGTTTCATGTTGACCAAAACTGGAAATGAAATCAAACAAGGGCCCAAAATATTTTTGAGGGTATTTTTAAGTCTAAAAATACCACGAATTTTTGTTTTGTCATTTTTTTGTGATTTTTAATTTATTTAGGACTCTGTTAATTATAGGATATTAACAGGGAATTATTGACAAACTTTTAAGCAAGGGGGTTAATTATGGAGAATAAAGATGATGAAACTGAGGTTCATCACCCGCCTCCTGTGGCTCTGACAGACGTGGTTTTTCTTGGTTTTCTCCAATTTTTGGAGGCCACGCCTTACATCGTTTCATGTCGAAGTCTTCTACATTTTTTCTCCCCATAGGTCAAGGATACACGCCTATAGGTTGTATCGGGGATTGAATCACTGTTGGGCCTCGTGCTCCTCGATCTTTGAGCCACCTTCACCATTCTTTCAAAAACCCTTCGCCTCCTTCCACTAGATTTCAAACCGCTTTTGTCCAAGGCCTAGACCTCCAAGTCTCAGCCGTGAGTCTCCTGTGACAGAGGATTGAGCCCGGCTCCTTATTGAGGTGCGTCGTCGGCTGAGGCGCGTTCCACCCCCATCTCCGGCCCTTGGCCGTGAGGTCCACTTCTTGGTTTTTACAACCAATCGAGGTTGTTATTTGTTCATTTTCTCGTTGTTTAGTAGCTGTTAGTCTTAGGTTTCGCTTCATGCATTCAGTGGATTGTTTCGTCGATTAATTACCTTCGGTGTCGCAATCAAACACCTCGCTGGAGCTCTTGGGATCTGGCGACCACCTTCACCATTCCACTCCGCCACTCCTTCACCAATAAAGGCCGAGTCTTGCTGCACATCTCTACCGCGTTTCTCTTTTCTTTGCAGGGCTTGAAGGGGGTATCTGCGCCCCAGTTTCATCCAGAGAATAGCCCCCAGGTTCGCCGGAGCTTCATCAAGCGCCGGAGGCCATTCGTCGGCCCTCAGCCCCATCTACGCCACCTGGAAGCTTCGCCATCATTGCTGGAGCATAAAGAATGCGGCGGAGGGAATCCAGGTGCACGAGAGCTCAAGCTTCGGCGGATCCAAACTCGCCAAGCTCGAGTTCCTTGCGTGTTCTTCCAGATCCATCCATTGCCGTTGGATCACCCCCGTTCTTCCAGCATAGCAGCCATCGTCGGATTTCGAAGCCCCATCGCCATCCGATCGAACTTCCACGATCTAATCCTAGCCGCTGGAGCCGAAGGGGCATCGCGTCTTCCTGGCCCGCCACGTGTATAAGTGGGGCGCGTCCCGCCATCCGATTAACCCTAGGCGTGGGTATTTTGCTTAGAAACCCTCGGTATTTTTTTAATATTTGATTAGTTTGCCAACTTTCCACGACTGTTTTATCTTTTTGGGAAAACTTGCGAATCACCCCCTTAGTTTTGTAATATTACAGAACAGTCCTTCCATGGCACGCATGCTTGCGCACGTGAGGCTGGGATTTTTGCATTTGTACCTCCGTGGCTTTGATTATTTCGTATTGCTCCTAGGATTTTGATATTCAGTTATATATTTCTGGTGTTCTTACGCATAAGCCTCTGTATGTTTTACTATTGACAAAATTGCCTCTGCTAGATTGATTTTTCTTTATGTTTCTGTCATTTATTTCATGCATCTCTAAATTTTAAAAATTCTCAGAAAATTATCATAAGCTCCTGTTGCATTGTAGATTCACGCTATATTTTTATTTTTCATAATTATTGTATTTTATTATTTATAAAAAAAATAAAAAAACAAGCATTTTCAGCACTATTTGCATTATAAAATCTATAGAAAATATAGAAATACCTCAGAAAATTTCCAAAAAAAATACATTTTGTGTCTTGTCGTGTGTTTTAACTTCTTTCCAAAAATCACTAAAAAATACAAAAGAAATCTCTTAAAAATTACAAAACCCCAAAAACCTTTATAAAAATCTTAAAAATTCCACGAAAATCCTAAAAATATAAACTCTGTTCCTGAATTTTCTTTGTTTTATTATCTTTAATTGAAAATTAATTTGGGAAATTTTGATCACTGATTACTATTTTTCATTCCCATTTTTGTTCCAACCCTTTACTTTGTTCACTATTTACTAGTATTTTTTATTTTAAAATACCAAAAAAATCCAAAAAAATCACAAAACATTATAACATTATAAAAAGACCAAAAACATTTTATTTTCTAAATTTTGGTTATTTTCCCTCATTTTTATAAATACTCTATTATTCTCTTTTCTTATAGTGTGTACATATTCATTTATAAAAACATAAAAAAATTATAAAATATAAAAAGAAATATAAAATCAGTAAATTAAAAACAAAAAAATATAAAAATTAAAATAAAATAAAAAAAATTCAAAATTCAAAACCCACAAAAAAATTGCATAATGGCAGACACTTGATTACACACACATTTTACGCATTATTGCTTTGTTCTACCTGTCTGCTCCCTGTGTTCGACCTCTACACATACTTGCACCTATACATCTTTGTTGTAGAGTTATAATAAATTTTAACTCCGCACACTTTTCATTGCTTGATTTCTGTTGTGGGTTAATTGTTGATTTATTTGGGTTTCGTGAGCGGTCGCTAAACGACACTGTAGTCCCGCCTTGTGTGGACTATTTTGACCCTCGCAAGACCCGAGTTATCACCTGACAAAATTGTAGGCATCCTTAAACAAGGTCGGCCAGTAAAATCTGCATTGTAGTATCTTCTTAGAGATCCTCTTACCGGAGTGATGTCCTCCTACCTCCATGGTATGACAGAGATTGAGGACACTTTGGTATTCCTCTTGAGGAATACATCTCCTCTATATACAATCCGAACCTTTAAAGAAAAGAAATGGATCCTCTCAATGGCAATGTCTGGCTTCTGACATGAGTCAGTTGATTCTGTTCTTGGTCCAACCGTGGGGAACTTTCTTGGAGACAAGATAGTTCACCATGTCAGCATACCATGGGAGAGAGTCAATAGCAGAAATTGACTCGTCTGGGAAGGTTTCACGGATGGAGTCAGACTCAGGGATTTTGTTTTGTTCGATACGTGATAAATGATCGGCCATGACATTTTTAACTCCAGGTTTATCTTTAATCTCCAAATCAAATTCCTGAAGCAAGAGTATCCATCTGAGGAGTCATACTTTTGCATCTTTTTTTGCCATTAAGTATCGGATGGCTGAGTGATATGTATATACTGCCACCTTAGATCCTAGAAGGATAGATTGAAATTTCTCCAAGGCAAAGACTACTGCAAGCATTTCCTTTTCGGCCACAGTATTATTTTTCTGAACTGGATCTAAAACTTTGCTTGCATAGTGAATGACAAACGAGATTCTGTCTTTTCTTTATCCTAGCACATCCCCCACTACGAAGTCTGAAGCATATGTCATGATCTGGAAGGGAAGAGACCAGTTGAGGGCTTGTAGGATGGGAGTCTCAATGATCCTCTTTTTGAGAAGTTCGAAGGCTTCGCAATCATGCACCGCTGAAAAGTGCCAGGGGCATTGCAAAGCTCAAAAGGCATGAGCTTGAATGCGTAAGTGCTGAATGGACATGTAAAAGTAGTCTTTTCCTAGTCCTCAGTGGCGATGGCTACCTGATTGTAGCCCGAGTACATGTCTAAGAAATTCTCTCCCTACCAATCTCTCCAAAATTTGATCAACAAAAGGCAGCAGAAAGTGGTCCTTTTTCATTGCGGCATTCAGTTTCCTGTAATCCACACAGACACACCACGACGTGGGTACCCGTGTCATGATCTCCTCTCCCTCCTCGTTGGTATTAATATGAAATCCCGACATTTTTGTGACGACGTGCATAGGCGACACCCACTTGGAGTCTGAGATGGGATATATGAAACCAACCTTGTACCATTTTTCGATTTCCATCTTAACCACTTCTTGTAAATTTGGATTCAACCTACGTTGCATTCACGGGAGGGTTTAGAATTATCCTCAAGGTAAATATGGTGTGAACAGAGGGCTTGGTTAATCCCTGAAAGATCAGACAATCTCCAGCCTATAGCCTTGCAATTTTTCTCTAAAACTTTAAGCAAGAGAATCTCCCGCTCTTCGGTCAGATGTGAATTGATGATGACCGAAAACTGTCCCTTATTTCCTAAAAGGAAGGAATACTTAAGAGTAGGGGGCAATGATTTGAGCTCGGGTAAGTCCATATCGTTCAGAGAATCTGGCTCTCTCATTGCTGATCTTGGTTGTGATGTGGATGTTTGCTGTGTATCAATATCGGCTACCATCTTAATTATTTTGGGGATCAGATCGCTAAAGATGAAATTTGGTGTGGCAAGCGCCGCGTCCGATATGTGTACCTCACTATGGTATTGTCCATAAGGAGAATGAACTGACAGGTCAAGAGGGACCTATGAGTTTTTGGGAGTATAGGTAGATGCATGGATGAGCTGGCAGACTAAATCATCAACAATGTCCTCTCCAGATGAGGGTGATTCTATCATTGCATTTGGGTTCTATCTCCAGGGCCCAACTGTTGCTTCCGTGTTTTCTGCCTCAAGTTCTGAGTTTTCAGACTCGGTGTTAGACTCAGTTCAAGTCGTTGAAACCCAGTTTGCTCCATTTTAAGTTTAACCTTTCCAAACTGGATTCTCCCTAATGTGTAATTGAATACAGCTCCTGCGGTCCTAAGGAAGGGCTGCCCTAATATCATTTGGGAGTCTTTCCGATTTCTAGGGACATTCATGTCAAGTATTGTGAAATCTACTGGGTAATTTCGTCCCTCTATGTTGATGATAACATTTCTAATCTCCCCCTTAGGCCTCTTAGTTGATTTATCTATGAATTGAAGTACAGCTGTAGACTGCTTAAGAGGACCTAGATTTAGATGCTCAAATATAGTTGTGGGCATGAGATTAATAGAGGAGCCATTGTCTAACAATGTTTGGGCAAACTTGATTTCGTTGATCTGGCTAGTGACAAAGTGTGCACCCATGTTTCTTTTCATCCTTGGTAGCTCATTTTTTTATCAGGAGAGATGTAGCAATAGAGAGTATGTGCTTCTTTGTTCGGCTAGGGTTCTTTTTGCTGGTCCTTGTTAGTGTGCATATCACCTTAATGCATTTTCGAAAAGCTGGGTCTCTTTCTATCATCTCGTCTAGGGACAGAGTAACTTGATATTTTCTCTATAGATGCGGGCCATCTCTTTATCATTTTTTTGTTTTTTTATGTTTTTCTCCTTTCCTATCGTAAGAGCACGGGGAAAGGAATGGACTCATTGTGATAAAAAATATCACTTTTATTGAATGAGGAATGAAACATATTTACAAAACTTGGACTGACTGATCTAAAAATAGGGAAATTGGTGGACAACTATTGCGATGTCTTGGTGATGCTTCATTGTCAGATTCAAATGCTAATTCTCAGGGGTCCTTAGTAGTGAAGTGTTTGACGGGTGGTGTAGGTGAGACTTCTTCTTTCTCATCCTTGTATCTCTCCTCCTTAATTTCCCCAGGATTGTGTGACTTAGTAACACTGGGCTATGTCACCGTGATCTTTTGTTCAATCAGGCATGGTTACGATCCTTTTGCTCCTAAGAGAAATATGATAAGCATCATCATGTGAAAAGATCTCGTATTCAGGTAAGGAATATTCAAAGATTAATACCTGATTCTATCCGAGGCTATTTGGATTAGCTTGGACTTGAGCTGAAATCACGGTTTGGGGTGCAATTATCTCGTCTCTCCATCGAGAGAGTCGATTTATGTTGACTCTCATATCATGAAGTTCATTTAGCACTTGCTTGAGTTCCGGAGAGATTGAATAAGAGGAGGACCCCTAGCCCTGCTTTGCCTGAGGCTGCTGATACTGTCTGAACTGGCCCTGGTGGCCCTAGCGTTGATACCGATGCTGCTGCGGTTGCGGGTTCTGATAACCCGTACGGTACTACTGACGCTGTCGTTGTTACTGTTGAGGCTGGTAGATGGGACGAGATTGAGGTGGATGAGGATTTTGAGTAGTGTTTGGATGTGGTCGGTAGATAGGATCCAGGTTATACCAGACTCCATTTATCTACATGACTTGTGGAGGTTCCTCGTAAATGGTTTAAATGGAGGTTTCTTCAATTTTATGGGAAAATACTTGATCTCCCCCCAATGGCTTGGTTGCCCTATCCCTTGCCCTTGAATGTAGTGAATTTGGTGTATGGGGGCAGGGATGAAGTCAGGGCAGGTATCTGCATCTTGGATACCCCGTCAGTCAGTTCCTCCATTTGTTTAGGCAATTTAGCCAACTTCTCAATATCAGATGATTTATGGAGTTCATCCACCTTCTTATAAATCTGATCGACCATAGTTAGTTTGTCAGCTATTATTCCCATATCAGCGCTCTGATCGGTTATCAAATTATTCACCGTATTTTTAAAGCCGACTATGTAAGCCCAGCTGGTGGTTTGTGCACGGCTAGATTCAACAAGTTTCTCGAACACCTTGTAGACAGTGTCCTCGTGGCGTACCATGTAGCTTCCTCCGCAGGATGCACTTACTAACCCTTAGGTCTCAGGGTTCGGTCCACTAACAAGACTTTGGACCGGCATCATTTTACTTATCCTGTGTCCTGGGCATTTCTGTATTAGGTCAGTGAACCTTTCCCATGTTTCATGGAATGGCTCGCTTGGGTGTTGGGTGAAGCTTGTGAGCTTGATCCTCGTCTAACTAATTCTACTCACTAGGTAGAATTTCTTTAAGAATAATGTCTTGAAGGTGGCCCATGTCGTGACAACTTCCCCTAAGTTCTTCAACCAGTAAGCCACTTTATCAGTCAAGGCGAAGGGGACAGCTCTCAGCCTTATGTAGTTCTGACTAACCCTAGGATGGCATAGGTTAGCACCAACTAGCTCGAAGTCATGGAGGAAGATGTATGGTTCTTCATGATTATTCCCTCCGAACTTAGGCAACAATGCGAGGAAATGCAGTTTGTGTTCGAACACATCCTCGAGGGGTATCGACCTGAACCAATTATAATCTTCATCTAGTTCAGGGAGGTATGTATCCTCCATTGCTACCTCACCGCATTGTAGTACCTCCATTTGTGCTCTAAGGAGTTCATTGTGTTGTTCAACAGCAGTTACCCTAGCCAGAAGAGCACAAATAGGGTCATTGTCATTCTCGTCCTTTTTTGGAGGCATCTTGACTTCTTCTTCACATTCAAATGCAAACAAATCTGAGTTAGGCTCATCCTTGGAAGGTTTAGGGGTTCTGTCAAAGATGAAAGTTTCTTTGACAGGAAGGGAGTAGGAGAGAGGGTTAGCTGGGGGTGACTAATCCCTATAGATATGGGGTGAACCATGGATTGGAGAAGAGGGTTATCTCCATACCATGGGGTTTCAAGAAGAGGGTCATCTCGAAACTGCGGAGATGAGTTACTTGAGGAGCTCATGGAATTATTCGCAGAGTCCAAATGAAGAACTTCCAAAGAATCCATCGTAGATGAAAGGAGTAGTTTGGAGTACAAAGGAATATCCACGGAGTGTACAAATGTACAGAAGACTCACGCAAAACAAACGTAATTCAAAACTCGTCAAGTTACCCACTCGACACTGGTGAAGGCACGTTAGGGCTCGGCTACTTATCTTTTCGATTTTAATTTAATGATAAAGCAATCTAGAAAATTAAGCGGATCTGTTAGGTGCCGAAATATTTCACAAATACTATCTCGAGTTCATACAACTATTGCATCCACTTTCAGCCAGTATGGGTGTAAGTACAGACCGTTAAACGGCTACCTGTGTTACTTGAGGACGGAGCCTTTCACAGTGTCCTCTAAACCACCCACTCTGCTAAGGGAGTCAGACCATAAATGGTTACCCAAAACCCTCACTGAGAAGTTGCTAGATGTTTTTAAAAACAGTAGTCTGAATTTTCGATTTTTGACTCTGTCTCAAGTTTGCGACCTTTGTCCTTACAAACAATGAGTGGGTTAATCTCCACCAAATACAAGGGTTAAAATTTATGTCAATTTTATATACAGTCACCTTGATTAGCAGTCTCTATTTTAAATTAAGGTTATCACTGAAGTTTAAATGAGCACAAAAATTCATGCCTAACGACCAGTCCCAATTCCTTTAATTCCTAAGTTGTAAAACTGAGGAGGGAGAATCGAAAAAACCAATACAAACATAAATTAATGATACATGCTTAAGAAGAAGAAGACTAAAAGTGATTCCTCGCATTCTTCATGCAGGATGCAATACAAGAAATTAAAATTTACACTAAATGATATGCACAGAAGAAAAACACCCTAGGCAGATAGATCTAATAGCGAGAAGAATTGATTTCAATTTGGATAATGTTGAACGATCTACAATGCGCATAATTAGTTAAAAAGTGTTTCTTAAAAATTACGAGCACAATCAAGGATAAACAAGCAAGCGTATATGTGCCTAATTCCTATGCCACTCAAGTCGGGTCTCAACCACACATAAGGGGCTGGAACAGACCCGACACACTACGAATAAGTTCAGTCTAAATTATTACAAGGGTTCAAAGAGATGGACCATGTGAATAATGTAGAAAAATAAAAAATCTAAGCTCTCTCTCACAAAATTAAAATACAGTGTTCTTCTTCATAAATCCTTGAAAATATCCCAAAATTTTACTCCGAGTAATCTTCGAAGAGAGAAAATGTGGTTAGTAGCAGAAGTGAGAGCAAAATGCAAAATGAAATGCAGAAAATAAAATGCAAATAAAGGAAAAATGTCACATAAATTAATTTCACAAAAAATAATTACAAAAAATAACTCAAAACCCTAAAATATGTTGTTTCCCAGGAACGGTGCCATTTGATGAATGTGGATTTTGCCTCTTTAATTATCTAAATTTGTATTATAGGAGACGAAATTTGATTCAGCAAAAACCACAATCTCTGAATGTTGTGAAATATTTATACTTGGCAAGTCTACCAAGGTCGAACATAGGAAACAATGATTTTTAGTTGTGTGATTTTAAATTAAATTAAATAATTAATTGTTTGTTTGATTAATTTCTATGTCAGAAAACTATAATACAATGCAATAAAGATGCAATGCAATGCAAAGAAAAATAAATAGAGCAGACGATAAAGTGCAAGATTTGTGATTTATGATTTTCAATCCAAAACAAAATAATCAATGTCCTCAAGATGAAATCACAGATCAAAAGGATAATTTTGAGAAATATTTAGCAATGAAATCCATGCCGCATGCTATAAACTTAATCAATCAATTCACTCCTGTGAAATAAATCATTAATAGTCCTTATGATTCAATCCTCAAAGGCTTATCAATAACTCTTTTTTCTTGGATGAGCCCCTGCACATAGTAGATTATGTAAATAGTGATTTGCAATCTTTGAAAGAATATTAATCTTGTAAAATATTTTCAATTGAGTCCATGCAGAAAGATCAACGTTTTTCTCAATAATAGAGCGCAGATAAGTCAATTTTAACCTGTACAAAGATCAAATTAATCCATGAATAATAATTGATGATGAATGTCTTCAGATCTGTCTACAACTTGTATAATATGAAAGGGCATGAAAAGAGCTTCAAAATGACATATTATATGCTTAAAAATAGAGTTCATATGAGAAAGATATACTAAAATAAATATCCATGGACTAAAATGCAATAAAAAGTTAACTTTTCTTCTCGATTGGGTCCCTAGAGGACTTATATGCAATAAGAAAAACCTATCTTGGCCTTTCTGCAATTTGCCTATGGCAGCATGTGCCATGTGCATGAATTCTGGAGGCAGGATCTCTTTTGTAATTTTCAAAAACTATAGGGGGCTCCATGTAAATTTCCAACGAGGCATGCGCATCACACTTGATGCGGCAGGCAGGACCGTGCCCGTGAATAACAAGAATGAGGGGGACTGGTCTGCAACTCGCCCCCAAGCACGTGCCTTGCATGTAGAGCAAGAGGCACGGCGGTGGAGGCTGAGGCTCGAACGAGGCTCGGAGTATGAGGCAGAGGCACGAACCGAGTCAAAGGCTCGAGCATCCGAGCCTATACGTGGCTGCTTCGGATGTTTTCTGAGGGTTGAACCTCCAAGCTTGGACGAGAGGTTCGAGTGGGTGAAATGGCGCCTGGCAGGCCGTAGGATCAAGGGCTTGGGCCCGATCCTATGGTAATTGGAGGAGACGGGGGGTGGTCGTAGGCACGAGCTCCGTCCTGTGCAAGGCCGGAGATGAGGGGTAGGTCTGGAGGATAGAGCAGCAACGAAGAGGGAGAAGATGTGGAGCGTTGATCGGGTAAGAGTGGAAGAAAATAAACAGAGATGAAGGCGGAGGCTCGACGACGTGAAGTCCGGAGTGAAGGCAAGTGCGATAGCGAAGCAATGAGGAACAAAGTACCTCGGATCACGCCTAGCGAAGATAACTTCATCGGGGAGAGGCGCTGTCATCGCTTCTCAAGATCCTGGAGGAGAAGAGATCACTAGTGAATCATCGGATAGCTTCTGAGGAGGTCGATGGTGGTGTCTTGTAGGAGAGGTGGGTGGCGACCATTATGCGTGCGAGGACGTAACAGATGGGGGGGGGGGGGGATGAGTGGCCGCGGCCGTTACGCGAGAGGGAGGAGGCGCAATGTCTGACGGAGGTGGAAGGCGTGATGCGGAGGCGCTGCTAGGCATGGGGACATGTCACGTGACTTGTACGTGACGTCTGGAGAGGGCGGTCACATGACTTGAACGTGACCCGAGGAAAGAGGTAAGACAGTGAAATGGGGGTGCCACATGTCACCCCAAAAAATTTTAAAATAAAAAGATGAAGAAATTTAGAAAAGAAATAGAGGTAGATCTCGGATCGAAAAGTTGCCTTCACGAAAGTTGTTTGTCTCGACGAGTTCCACAATTTTCATGAAAGACTAGGTGCAAAAGATGTCATATGTGTGAAGTGGAATTTTTAGTGGTTCTTCATGTGTATAGAAAAATGAGTTTTTGGGATTTGCATTTTTTTGGTGGTCTTAAAAGAGGATAAAAATTATAAAAAAATACAGTAAAATGCCACTTAATTACACATTAATCATTTTTTGGGATTTTAATAAATAGGAAATAGGAAAATAAAATAGGAGTATGAAATATGAGACTTTTGTATTGACTCATAACAGGCACTTAGACTCAGTCAGTTTCTTTGATTTTAGTCTTGATCTAGATTTGGATTTTTATGCTTTTTAATAAAACTTTCATCAAAGAACACAAATGAAGAAGAAATAAAATTAAAAGGGTTAATTATGTACATAAAAAACTCAGGTCAAAAATAGCAAAAAGCTAAACTGCGCAAAAGAGGCACAAAATCCAACTTTCACATATGAGCTCTGAATTTTACGAAATTGGTCTTGTTTTGAAGGTATTTGAAAATGGAGTACTTTAAAAGCAAGTAGATCAAAATCAGACACCGTGTGATAAAGATATGCGGGTTTTAGTTCGTCTGATGTGAAATTTGATTTTGGGTTTATTTGACACTTATTTGAGTTAGTAAATTTTTTATATTTTTTATTTAATCATGTTAGTAATATTTACACAATGGAGGTGGTTTGGGGTCAATCAAAGTTTGGATGAATTAAAGATCTGGAAAGTTAGCAGCTTTTAGGCTAATTTACACTTGGATTTTTTATTCAATTATGCATGATGAAATGTGAATATTATTAACACATGTATGAATGCTAATGATGTTATATTAATAATTAAATGCAAATGAATTATGGGGGACATAACCTAACTGACCAAATTTAGCATGATGAATACAGTATTCACATGTGGCGTATTCCTTTCTTATGTTTGGAAGGAGAAAGAATATAAAGAAATTAACATTTCTTTTAGTATATTTCGTTAAGTAGAAAACAGAATCGATGTCCTCTAATTTATTTTTTTCATATAATTGATATATTTTGTATACGAAATCAATAGTTAAATTGAAATGGAGACTAACTTGATAAGTTTTCCATATAATTGGTATATTTGATATATATGTATCGTATTTGCTAGAGTATTTTGTTACCATATCTGTATCTATATCCTAAAAAAATGAAAATCATATATGTATCTATGCCCACAAAAAAGAGAAACACGTATATATGTCCGCAATAATATAATTCGTATCCATGTCATAAAAAACTAAAAATAGTATCCATATTTGTATCTATATACACAAAAAAATCAATTTGCACGTCTATATCTGCATCTGCAAAGAAATTCAAACCCGCATCAATGTCCATATATATTTGCAAAAAATAGAATCCCATACAAATGCCCATATCTTTATCCACTTGAATATAATACATATCCATATCTTACAAAAAAAAATTGACAATGATATCTATATGCAAATCCATATCAACAAAAAATAAAATAAATTTTCATATCCATATACATATCTGTATCGTAAAAAATCATATTTAATATATATATTTTCATTTAAAAGATATATTTAATATATATATATGTATGTATGTATGCATCTGTCTAGAATATTTTGTAACTATATGTGTACCCATATCCTAAAAAATTGAAATGGTAGATAAATTCATCAATGTTTCTGCAAAAAAAGAAAAGAAAAACTCATATCCATGTAGGTATCCATATATGCATATATTTTATGCGTATCCGACCTTTTGCATTCGTATATGCATATATATATATATTGTAACAATGAGATATTCATTAAAAATATTAAAGAATTACCTTCCATAGCATTTGCAAGGAATGGGACTCAATTTCTATGGGAATATATAAGAATGGCTATTCCCATGTATGGTTTATATTGTAGTCGTTATTCATGCCTTATTATGATCTAACAAATATAGGAATGGAACGATAAAGGAATGATGGTTCCAATCGCCCTATATTCCCGCATTGCAAACATGGCCTAAGGGAAAGAAGAATGCCTTCCAAAGAGGTAGGGGATCCTGGTCTGAAAAACCTTGAAACTTTGGAACTTACCTCAATTTACAAAAGACATGGTAATTTTTTGCAACAGAGGTTATGAATCTCTATTTCATCACCTTTATTCTTTCATTTTGGCCTTTAAATCCTTAATAAATGCATGCATATATCGTTATTTTGTACAAATAAACATTCAGTATTTATTGTATAAATTTTGTATAAAACACATGTTTGAAGCCAAAATAAAAGAATAAAGAAAAAAAGAAAAGGAAATGAGATGTCAAAGATATCTTATAACCCTAAACTGCGAGGCCTAGGCATCATGATGATTAGGTCGACAAGGAATAAAGTAGAGGGAGATAAGTGCCAAAACCACAATAAAACCCGTCATTTTTTATCCTTCAATAATGTATTTTTGGTACCTATGTTATTCTTTATTATTTATACTTCAAATAAACAAACTTAGTATATGAAAGTTGTAGATAAAAATATATAGAAAAATTTGATCTCACACAAAAATAATAAACAATGTACATTTTATACTCAGAATAAAATTCCAAAACCCAAACTTCCCTGACTCATATCTTCTCCATATGAACTCAAAATGTACTAAAATCATTTTTAATTGTATATACCTTTAATAAACTATTTAGTGAAGGTGGTTTCATTTAATTTAGAGTTAAGATCCAAAAGCTAGGTTTTGGACTCCTATTGTACAATACACATGAATAAAATATTCATTTGATTTAAGCTTTAAATTTTTCATCATTTTATATTTTCTAATTTGTGAATATTATTTATAATATATTACATATTTAGAATAAGATAAAACCATAGAGAAAACAATAAAATCAAATAGTCTATAAAAATACATAGATGAATATACTATACTTATACATATATAAATAACACTCTTATTTATTTAAGAGTACAAAATACATCAGAGAATACAATAAAAATATATTTATGAATATAAAAATAAGTTATAAATATATAAATCAAGCTTATAAATAATAAAATATAAAAAATAAAATAAATTAAAATACCTAATAAATAGGCAAATATACCTGTAAATATACCTCTAAAAGGCAACTCATAATAAATTACCTTATAAAAATAAAAAAATCATAATAAAATACTACATAAAGTAATAAATATTTTTCATGTTTTTACCAAAAATGATTAAAATCATTTATTCTTTTATTTTGAATTAATAAACCTTCTTTTTCTTTGTTTTGTCGTCTAGTGAACCTACATGGACCAATGGAAGTCTGGTCTTGTTTGACCCAAGTCAACTCCCAGTCCAGGTAGCCCTGGCGCCTGTCAGAAGTTTTGACCTCTATTCCACCATTTTTGGAGCTCGATCCTTACACCCATTTTGATCGACGCCTTCTGACCTTTTGATCCTTGATATGTGCACTTTCACGCTCGAGCATCTCCTCGAATGATGGATTATCACCTTGGACTATAAAACCTCTCTTCCACCTTCCTTAGCCCTTTGATCCCTCGTATGCCTACTAAAGCTCTAACCTTAGCCTTAGATCGAGTCCTGGTGACAACAACACTCCCTTCGGCTGTTCAATGGTGTAGTTTGGTGTTGAATCAAGGAGGTCCGAGCTCAGCCACCTCCTCCACTATGAGCTCGCTTCGTCTCGGTCTGAGCCTGGCTTAGTTCTTCTTTCCTTGTCCTTTCTCGTCCATACCATAGCAGTAGCGTAAGGTCAGTCTTTATTTCATTTAATTTCATCTTATTTTTCGTAAAATCGAAAATCCGCACATGGGCACTTTTGTAATAATGAAAACTTAAAATAATAGTAATGTAATTTTTATAAAATAAAGAAAATGCAAGAGACCTTTCTTTCTTTGTGATTAGGGCACGATGAAGTTGGAAGGAGGCAATGGACTTGGCAGTTGACACAGGAGACTACACAGCACAACCCGCACAGGGAGACGACCGATCGAGGGGGCGAACGGTGGGGGCTGTGGTGCTACGACGGAGGTTGGAGATCTAGGGTGAGGGCGATTAGTGCTGCAGGTGGCTGCAACGGTGCATGGGAACATGCACGAGGAAGGCAGAGGGTCGTGCAGTGGGAGACAGTTGGCTAGAGGTGGGGCGATGGAGGGAGGTGCGGTGGGCGACGGTTGAGGAGGGTCGTGGGGCAGTGCCGGCGGTGGGCTGACGGAGGAGGGGAGTGACAGACAGGGCGTGGCCGGTTGTCGGTGTTGAGCTGGGTGGTGACATGCGTTGCAAAAGATTTTTGTTCTTTTTTTGATTTTTTTGATTTGATTTTTTTTAATTTTTTAAAAGAAGGGAATAGAAATGAAGATGAAAATGAAGGGGATGTGATGTGGTGAATGATGATGGAGTGGGGTGATGGTGATTTGGATGCGGTGTAAAAAACAAGGGAAAATGTTAGATAAAATAAAATAACAAGGAAAATAAGAGGGAATACTTACCTAAGGTTCGTCGGATTTGCGGAGAAGCTATACTGGACTCCTGTTGTGGCCTCGATCCGATTGACGGAAAAAATTGGAGAAGCTATGCGATCTTGATAGGAAACTCACGACGCAGGAATGGCGGTCGTCGCAGATCTCGCCAGAAAGGAGATCGTCGCTTTGTATCGTGGTGGAACGTTGTCACCGATCGACCTCGATGAGCTCTCTCATTTTTCTCTAACAATATCGGATAAAAGAAAATGAAGAAAATGAGATGAATAAAAAGAGAAAGAATGGAAATTTGAAGAAATTGTGGAATGGTGGAGTTGAATGAGGGGTTAAAAAATGGTGGAATTGAATGGGAGGATAGATAGAAACTTGATGGTTAATGAAGGAAAAGAGAAGTTAGTGTAGAGAATGAAAAATAAAAGAAAAGAAAATAGAATAAAGTAGGTAACTAAAATAAAATAAAAATAAAAATAAAAGAGAGTGGAGAATTTACAAAAGTAAGTCCATAAATAAAACAAATAATAAGTACATTTTTTACTTTTCTAATTTTAATTTTTTGTATTTTTAATAAAAGATATTTACAAAATAAAAATAAAATAAAATATAAACATGATTATTTTTTAAATTTTAGTAATTAATAAAAAAATAAAAAGAAAGAAAGAAAAAATATTTACAATATATACAATGTACACCTAGGTCCCAAAACCTATATTTTGCAAACAAGCTCCGATTTTAATGAAATCATTTCATTGGATAGATAATTTTCTAACTTAAACTTTAAAAGTGAGTTTGATGAATTTGGAATTCATACGGAGCGGGAATTTGGCTGGGAAGTTGGACTTTACGGCTTTTTCTCTTTGGGATCTAAGAGTATTTATTTGAGGAGAAATTTATTTTATATTTTTGTATTTTTATATACATTTTTATAAACAAGTCAGAGAAAGAATTAACAAAAAAGAAATTGAAATGAAAATATTAAAAATACATGAAGTTTTAGGCTAATTACAGGTGATAAACTCCTTTATTTTACCTCCTTTTATTATTAATTTATTTTGTATAATATAATATATAATAATTTATGTATTTTATTTACAAGAGTCATTTTATTAATTTATTGATTTTATGGATATTTATTTGAGATTCTAGTTAGGGATTCTTCTAAGATCAATATATTGAGATGATGAATCGTGGATTCATCACCCCTATACTTAAACTTTTCTAGACCTTGAGCAAATAAAGAACGAATAAGTTGGATTAACCTCTAACTGTGCATGTGAATACAAGACTTGATCTGTTGAAGAACTATTGGTTTTAGTGATCTTAAAATTCTAAGCTGAACCATGCTCTAGTCAAAAGGTTCTCGATTTTCCTAATCATTAGACTCTCTCTGTATACATATATAATAGGGTTATAACATTAAGTGTGGACTGCAATTACAAGAGTATAGTCGCAACTTCATCCAAGGTTTCAGTCCAAGGGACTCTCTTAAGAACCCAATCCTCAACACTAGGGAATAAACCATTTCTTGCATCCAATCTACCGTTTCTTTAGTTATCAAACTTAAAAGTGAAGATGGAAGGCTGATTGATGGAGATTATAGGATTGTGACATTTCTTCTCTCACTCTCGTTAGAACAAGGATCCTCTCGAGTACCTTATTAACTCAACACATGTATTTTTTTGATTGTTGATCAGTGCGTCCGTCAAGAGAATTCGGAGCCGTCTGTACTTTTTTAATGGGAATACACCAGGTTGTGTCTCTTTTGAGCATCTAAGATACCTTCGACACCCAGACTTGTATCACTATACGATGCATATCTCTTTTTGAGTGCTAGCCTGACTCCTGGTCCTAATAATGGTGGTCCAAGTGGACACTTTGAAATGATTGGGAGCGCTCGCCTTTGGTAGAAGCTCTTTGATATTTGACTTTGTATGGTGAGAACTTTTCTTCCAACATCCATTTCTTTCTTTTCTTTGCTTTTGAATTTTGGCTAGCTCCATTGCTTTTATAAAAAGTTGGCGCACACTGATCAATAATTTTTAGATTTCATCACACCATGGCACACAGGTAAATGTCAAGTAATAGTACATGCACCTTGTTCTCATACTGGCTAAAGATGCTAACACTCAGGTTTCATGAAGCATTCATTGATTTTATCCCATCTTCGAGCATCATAAAATCGGGTCCAAACTCAAATCCCTCATCCCCGTTCTTCAAGTGAAATTTCAACTCTTCTCATCATAACTACAATCGTGTATATGAGGTGTTGATCATATTCTTAAGATAGAGACTAAGCGTGCAATATAGCACACAAATCTTTCAAACTAGGGAAATGTGAATGATTAAGTCAAAGACCCTTATGACTAAGGTTAGTTAACTTAAAATCTCAAGACCTCATAAATCAAGTGTTCTTGAAGTTCACTAGTCTTGTGTGAATGTGAAAGCGTCAAGGACTAAACCAACTCATTACTTATTTTTTTTTTGTGATTTTGATATTTTTTATTTGAAAAAAGAAGAGATTTTTTTGAAAAAGAAAGGAAAGAAGAAAGAAGTTTTTTTGGAAAAGGCTTTTGCTGTTTTTTTTCAAAAGTTTTTTTAAAGAAAGATAAATAAGAAAGGAAACTCATTTTTCTAAGATAGTTTTTTTAAAGAAAGAGGAAGAGATTTTTTTGAAAATTTTTTCTTTGAAAAGAGATTTTTTTGATTTTTTTTCAAAAAGTGTATTATTTTGAAAAAGGAGAGTTTTTAGTTTTTTTGAAAAAGTTTTCTTTTATGAAAAAGTGTTTTGGTATAACTATTATTTTCAACAATTTACCCATAACTCCTTATTTTAATTACAAACAAGTCAAAGTACGAGCTATAAGTAAAGTAAATATGTAATATATACAAAGCCCCTATACTTAGCATGTGCTATGTCCTCACAGCACTAGGTGATAAAAAGCCAAAGCTTGTACTAAGCATAAGTGGGTGAAAATAATAGAAGAGAAAAAGAATATAAGAGCATTGGAGAATACACAACGGGTATCGACCCCCCTATACTTAGGCTCTGATCAGCCTAAGTATTGGAGAGAACTTGGAGAGAACACAAGATTGGGGGACCAATGAGGGTGGGAAAGAATATACAAAAAGAAAATAAAAAGAAGAGGAGCAACTCGCATTACTTACCCCCTTATACTTAGGATCTAGTCATCCTAAGTATAGCCACAAAATAAAAACGATACGGAATTGGGTTAAGTGATGCGAATCACGGAGAGGGAGGGAAATAAAAGAAATAAAAACTATACAAGGAGTGAGAATATACAAGGATCAAGAAGGTTTGTGATAGACCTTCTTGCGGGAGCAAGGGAGTGGGTAGTATACATATGTATCACCGTTAGAATCATCCTTGGGGGAATAATAGTGAGAGATAGGGAACGCCTAATGAGGGTCGACACACGACTGCTTGCTCAAATATGGCTTAATAAACTCATATAGATTTCCTCATCCGGATATGATGAGGACTCCTCAGAAAATTCCTTCTCTGGTATGTCGAAGGCAACTTTCTTAGCATGTTTTCTAGAACCTAAAGCATCAAGAGGAAGAGGAGAGTGATACCTCTTGAGGAGTTCGGGGGAACACCTCAAGGAATTAATACTTCTTCTTCTGACCAGATGACCGACTAGAGGATGGAGCAACCGATTTATTGAGATTGGTCCCGATTGTCTCTTTTGGTGTAGGTCCTGGATGTAGTGTGTGTGTATGAGGTGCTAACCAGAGGTTCATCATCGGATGAGTCACCATATGCATTGTAATACTCCTGCAGGGCCACCACATGTCTTTAGTATGACATAGTGTTCTCAGTTGGCTTGGTATTTATCAGCTCATGCGTCAGATCATCTAAATGGTCAAGGAAATAAAAAATGATCGTGTCCAACTTAGGGGCGGATTTTGGTTGTGAGTCCTCTGTATAAGCTATCACGGTGGTGGTGATGTAAGCAGTGGGTGATGTGGAGGTGTAGGGAGTCTTTGAACCAATGGCCATCTAGACAGTCAGTATCTCAGGTGTAGTAGAGAGACAGGACTCAATTATCTCTCGGAGGTCACGGTTGTCTGCAACTTTACATGTTACCTTATAATATCGTGTGCCCTCAAAGATTGGGTGAGGTTGGAGTGCTCCCAATGCAGTGAAATCATTCTCCAGAATCTCGTAATCTATAGTTGCCTTAGCCAAGGCTAAAAATGGATTCCCGAGAATGATCGGAGACTGAGTGAACTCTCCTCAATGCTCAATGTCAATGGTCGTGAAGTCTACCTGGAGTAGAGCACCTTGTAAAGTAATGATGACTGAAATGGTTCGTCTCGACCATTTTATAGACCGATCAGCCAGCTGAATGATCTCTCTCTCGTCTTCCTGCTTGATCCGAGTTTGAGCTTGGCAAACACAAAGGTCGGGAGGATATTTATCGGTGAGTCATCATCGATTCTTGCATGGGTAAAGGTAGTGTCTTTGATTTCACGGTCAAACCTAGGCAACCTCTTCACTCTGCGGCTCTTGATTTTTCTCCTTATTACCAAAGAGGTGACCATAGACACTATGTGTCTCTCAGTCATTGTCCTCTTATTGCCCAACCTTTTAGGCATCAATTTACTTCTCACAAATCTTTTGAGGTCGAGAAAGTGTTCAATGATCATTATTAAGGGAAGCTCAAAAATCAACTTTTTATCAATTGCTTCCCTAATCGCAAGGTCTAAATTTTCTAGTTCTTTTCCATTTTCAATTTTATGTTGTTTTCTGGTTTTCAAAATTTTTTGATCTTTTTGATGGGTGAAGGAGGAATAGGAGAATGTACAAACCCTAGTTTGGAGGGAAAGTGGTTAGTAGAAGAGGGAGGTAGAAGGACTCCACTTGTACATGATGTATGGTCAATCCGACGTCTTCCAGATTGTCAAAATTCAATCCACAAAATCCTTGATCCACTTTCATACCTGGACTCTTGATTGGTATAGAAATGTCATCCTTCGATAAGTTCTCATGACAAATCATGAGAGAAGTCTGCTCGGAGGATGTTGCTGAGAACTCGGGATCTTATACTCAACATACCTTGACTCAAGCGTGTAATGCTGAGTTGTGTATGGACCATCTGTATGGAAGATGTTGGTCGGAGCATCATAAGGTGGAGTCAATAAATAGGGGGTTTGTAAAAGGTCACATGAATCCAATACCCTGTATATGTCGGCTCTCCAAATGGGTAATATGAAGGTTGGTCAATGCGGGCTTTATCACTCAGGTCAATCAAATCAGGAAGATCATGTAGTGCATGCCTCTCCATTCGGTCTGTTTAGTCGACCATGTCGTACCCTAAGGTCAAGTCGGGATGTGTATAGGTCAATTGTTGTCTGGTCCCAACTCGAGGCGAGAATGGGGTTAATTGTTGTCTGGTCCAAACTTGAGGTGAGAATGAGGTATGTGGAGGCAACTGATTCTGCCAATCATTCATCTCAGCAGTGGCTTTCTCTTCGATTTGTTCCTTGATTCCAACAAGCAGACGAGAATATGGTGAGTCAATCCAGGATGGATGCAGGTCACGTGTGTAAGAATGTGGGGTAGGTGAGAGATACGAAGAAGTGGAGAAGTCAGTTGGAGTTCTGACTTTGCGGTCTGGGTGGGGGTATGGGGAGGAATAAGAGGGTGGAGATGATCGGAATATGGTCGAAGAAGAGCGACTCGGATATGATGACCAATATTCTGAGATCTTCGAAGGGAGATGGGAGAATAAAGCGGACCGAGGAAGAAAACGTGCAAGTGCATTGAATAACACACAAACATACAAACACAAGAGCAAACCCTGAGTTCACCTACTCAACACAGTAATGGTCGCAAGAGTCTGACCGTTTATCTTTTCAATTTTAATTAGGTGATAAATCAATATATACGTCCAATTACGCAAGGCTTAAAAGTAGGTATCGGACACTATCCTAAGGATGCATCCTCACCTCTCAATAATCACAATAGCACAATCATACAATGAGGGTTTTGCTCTCCCAAAAACAAGTGTGAATTTTAGTCAGTTTTTTGTCAACTTTGATTAGCAGTCCTGATTTTAAGTTCGGTTATCACTTGATTAGTCCACCAAACATGGCATGCCTAATGATTTCCCGATTTTCTTTTAACATAAGTTCAAAACCAAGGAGAAGAGAGTCGAAAAAATCGATTCAGAAGGCTTACCTCATGCTCTACATGCGGGATGCAACGCAAAATTGAAATTTTATACTATATGAGATGTAAACGAGAAAACCGTTCCTAGATAGGCAATTCTATTAACGAGTGATGAACAATTTAAGTTGGTCTAATTGATCTGTGGTCTAAGTACGTCTCGTTAAATGTGATGTGTGATCCAAAAGATTATGAGCACAGACAATAAAAATATTCTAGTAAAAATGCTCTAAGAGCTGTGGGTGCAAGTCCTATTCTATGTCAATCAACCACACAACCACGAACGGGTTAAATGTCCAGTCCTGATGCAAGCGCGAGCTCTCAAACAAGAGCCGCTATAAAGAGCAAATAACCTAATTTATTACAACACAATAATTACAAAAATTTACAAAAATAAAAATGTCTCAAAAATAAATTAAGAACTCCTTGATCTTCAACAGTCGCCGCACGCCACGCCATCGACCTCTGATGCACTCCAAGTCCATAGGGCCCTCGCAAGGAAGCGGATTTATATTAGAGGGATAAGCAACAAAATACAAAAAAACAAAAATGAGCAGAATAATAATTGAGAGAAAAGAAGGGGAAAATAGATTAATTACAATGTGGCTCGGGGGTCGGACTACCTGAGTGAGAGAAAACCTAATTCTAATTTTCTAAATTAATTCATAAGTAGTTTTCCTCCTCGGCAACGATGGCATCTGATTGAATGTGCCTAAGTGTGTATATTAGGTATTCGTTGTAGCATGATACTCAACCAATTAATCATAACCGAATCAAATACCTCTCTAAAGAGGACTCGATTTTTAATTTATATCTCGAACAAGTCGGGGGTCGAACATAAGGAGGCAAATGAACAACTTTGGGTTAAATCAGAAAACTTAGGTCTAGATTTCCAATGCAAATTTTTTTGTATTTTTTATGTAAAAATAAATGTGAATGCAAAATATGGGTGAATAAAGTTAATAAGAAAACATACAACTTAGCAAAATTAATTTTAATATGAAATTAATCTAATTTAGCCAAATTATATTTTTTCTATAAACCTAATCCAATGATGAATGCAAAACATTTTTTTGGAATCTTAAGGATTAAAATATAATAATGAAAAATACGAAATTTTTAGGGGGGTTTATGCAAATTTTAATTCAAACAGAACGTAAAAAATATGAAAATTCTTCTGAAAGTTAAACATTATGAAATGAGGCTACAATATTTTTTTGGATTTTTAACATAATATATTTTTTTTATAAAAGTTTTTAATGAAATCAGAGTGGCAATGACTATTCAATTCCTAATAAATCCATATTATCAATTCATCCAGAGAGTGAATTATCTCAAATATGTAGTTTAATGAGAAATCAAGGAGATTGGAATTTCACAAAAATAATATGTGAGGATTTAATTAAAAATTATTTACTAAAAGCACTCTACAATTTATTTAAGGCACAAAGCAACTCCTCTTTAGATGAAATCTGGATAGTAATTAAATCATATTAAACACATCGTATCTAATTTTAGCATAATATTTGGAGCAACCGTGAGTTAAATATAAATTTAAGACCATAAATTGGGTAAATATGCAATTTATCGCTAAAAAATTTAGTTAATTACCTAAAGATCACAAAAATCCAAATAAATAATCATATGGTAGAGAATTAATTGTTCAACAACATGACATTTTTCATTAAAATAAATGATGTAAAATGGATGTCCAAATTAACCATGAACATAGGGGTATCTGTGCAATTTCAAAAAATAAAAGTGACAATGCAAACGTGTACATGGGCACTTTTGTAATAATGAAAACTTAAAATGACAGTAATGCAATTTTTACAAAATAAAGAAAATGCAAGAGACCGTTCTTCCTTTGTGATTAGGACATGATGGAGTTGGAAGGAGGCGACGAACTTGGCGACTGACGGATAAGGCTCTGCAGCATGACCTGCACGTGGAGGCGGCCGATCGAGGGGGCAAGCGGCAGGGGCTGTGGCGGAGGTTGGAGATATGCGGGCGAGGGTGGTCGGTGCTGCAGATGGGTGCAGCGGTGGGGGGGGACACGTGCGAGGAAGGCGGAGGGCCACGCGGTGGGCAACGGTTGGCTGGAGGTGGGGCGATGGAGGGCGGTGGTTGGCTCCTGGAGGAGGGTCATGGGACGACGTCGATGGTGGGATGACGGAGGAGGGGAGCGACGACCAGGGTATGGCCAGCAGGTAGTGTGGAGCTGGGTGGCAACTTACGCTGCAAAAGTTTTTGAATTTTTTATTGATTTGATTTTTTTATTTTTTAAAACAAGGGAATAGAAATGAAGCTGAAAATGAAGGGGAGGTGATGTGGTGAATAATGATGATGATGATGGAGTGGAGTGATGGTGATTTGGATGTGGTATAAACAAAACGAGGGGAAAAATTGTTATATAAAATAAAATAACAAGGTAAATGAGAGGGAATACTTATCTGAGGTTCGTCGGATTTGCAGAGCAGCTATACTGGACTCCTATCGTGGCCTTGATCCGATTGGCGAAAAAAACAGAGAAGCTATGTGAGGTTGATGGGAAACTCACGACGCGGGGACGGTGGTCACCGCGGATCTCACCTGAAAGGAGGTCGTCACTTCGTATCGTCGTGGAATGCTGTCACCGATCGATTTCGATGAGCTCTCTCTTTTTTTCCTAAGAATGACGGATAAAAAGAAAATGAAGAATATGAGATGAACAAAAAGAAGAAGAATGATAATTTGGAGAAATGGTGGAATGGCGGTGTTGTGGGAGGTTTAAAAAAATGATGGAGTTGAAAGGGAGGTTAGATGGAGACTTGGTGGTTAATGGAGAAAAAATGAAGTTAGTGAGATAATAAAAAAATAAAAGAAAAGGAAATAGAATAAAGTAGGCTACTAAAATAAAAAAAGAAAATAAAAGATAGTGGAGAATTTACAAAAATAAGTCCACAAATAAAACAAACAATATATACATTTTTTTACTTTTCTAATTTTATTTTTTGTAGTTTTAATAAAAAGATATTTTAAAAATAAAAATAAAATAAAATAATAGAAATAAAATAAAATACAAACATGATTTTTTTGATTTTTAGTAATTAAGAAAAAAAGGAAGAAAGAAAAAATATTTACAATTTATACAATGTACACCTAGGTCCCAAAACCTATATTTTGCAAATGAACTCCGATTTTAATGAAACCACTTTCATTGGATAGATAATTTTTTAACTTAAACTTTAAAAGTGAGTTAGTAAAATTAGAGTTCATATGTAGTGGAAATTTGATCGGGAAGTTGGATTTTATGACCTTTTCACTTTGGGATATATGAGTATTTATTTGAGGTGAAATTTATTTTATATTTTTATATACATGTTTATAAACAAGTCAGAGAAAGAATTAACCAAAAAGGAGTTGAAATGAAATTATTAAATATACATGAAGTTTTGAGCTATTTACAGGTGAAAAACTCCTTTATTTTATATATTTTTATTATTAATTTATTTTGTATAATAAAATATATAATAATTAGTGTATTTTATTTACAAGAGTCATTATATTAATTTATTGATTTTATGGATATTTATTTGAGATTTTACTCAGGGATTTTGCTAAGATCAATATATCGAGATGATGAATCGTGGATTCATCACTCCACAAAATAAAACCCCCATGACCATCGTCTTTGTGTTTTTGTGCTACCTATTGTGGGTACTGCAGGGTTAAGAGCCATTTGGGTCAATTTTTTGTCGAGGAATAAGGTACATGGAGCACCGTTCTTCTCTAAGCGGCCATGACCCCACCGATGGGTCCCGACCACTTTTAATGCTTCTAAGAGCTGCAGATCAACTTGAAAATGCTCTGGAACCACTCAGTAGCGATAGGGAGGGCTTGACGACTTATCTGCAGCCGATTGAATCTCATAAGAACAAGTGTTCTTCCCTGTTCTTCCTCATTATCTTCCTGTCGTCTGTTCAACCCTAGTGCAAGATTGATCAACAAGCGTTGGATGCGTCCACGCCCTGACTGTCGATCCTCTTCTAGGATCTGATCTCACACGACCATCCGTGAACCATCATCGCACAAGGAGAGCGCGCCACATGTTTAAGTCATCCATCTGCAGCTTCGATCCGGTGCTATTGGGGGTATTTTTCATCTTTTATCCCATGTTGTTGTCTATTTATATTTAGTCATGTAAGTTGTTTAAGCAGTTTAATACTTTTTTTGTAAAAATTGCGAGGAACCCCTTTGCTTCTTTCATATCACTTTTGGGTCCTTGCCACGCTACCTCACGTGCCGTTCCACGTGAGGTGGCGATTTTGCTGTTAACCCCTTATGAGTTTTTTATTTTCATTTTAGTACTGAAATTTTTAATATTTTTTGTAATATTTTGGGTTATTTGCATATTATTCCTTGCATTTTTTAATTGCAAAAATACCTTTGCCAATTAACAAAGTTTATGCTTGTTTTCCATTTATTAAAAATATCATCCGTGCTCCAAAAATCATGAAAAATTAGGGTTAAGTATCTGCTAGCATACACATTTACACTATAATTTTATATTTGCATATTAGACATTTTTCTTATTTATTAAAAACAAAAATTGCATGAAAAGTCCATATTTGTAGTAAAAAACCCTATAAAAATATAAAACTATTTAATTAATTCCTAAAAATTATATTTTGTATATTATATTATTTTACATTCCAGACCAAAAAACCTAAAATATAGAAAATAATTAAAAATTAAAAAGCTCCAAAATACTTTATAAAAATATAAAAATCACCAAAAATTCTAAAAATATTTATTTTAATCTCTAATTTTTCTTTATATTATTCATTTTATATCAAAACTGATTTGGAGAAGTTTGAATCTTTTTGTTATTTTAATCTTCAAATCAATTCAACCTATTTATTTAATCCCTATTTTAGGATAAATTTTACTTTAAAAAATATATAAAAATTAGAAAAAATATATAAAAAATCACAAAAATAACAGAAACTAAAAAACACAAAAAATTTATCTGCTATTTTTGGATATTTTTAGTTGTATTTATAATTATATTACTCTATATTATCTATATAGTTATATATATATTCTTATATTATTTATTGAAAAGAAAAAAAAGAGAAAAAAATAAAAATCAGAAAATATAAAAAGAAAATAAAAATAAAAATAATAGAAAATATATAAAAATAAAAATCAATATATATATACACATAATTAAAAGCGCACAAAAATATCAAAATCCTCGAAAATATACAAAAACATTTATTGTCTTATCAACCAATTTCGTTTGTCTATCCTCCGTTATTTTTTGTGTTCGACGCTACTATACTTGTCCACTATACAATCTCTTGTATGGTATAATAAATCTTGATTCGCATTGATTACATTGATTTTCTATACATTCTATGGGTTGATTGTTGATTAGACACGATTGTTGAGAGGTCGTCATAGCGATTGAGTCCTCGTCTTGTGAGGCTCATTTTAGACCCCTCGATTTTCACATTTATCAAATGACGTCGTTGCTGGGGAGCAACGTGTAGGATAGAATTTTGGGTCATTCTTGTTTCATTGATTTCCTTATTTATTTTTTTCTTTCATTTGACATTATTGTTCATTGTGCTAACATCCATCTCTTCTATTTTTCTTGCTAGGGATATTAAGACAACGACGACCGTCTAGGTGGTCGAGGTACCGGATCGAGAAGACTTGGCCATTCTACTTATTGACCAAGAGGAGAGAGAGATGCTTAGCATAGAGTCTTTATTTTATTTTGTGAGAGAGTGATTTAATGTTGCATATATTAACTTGTAATAATATAGGTACTTTGGACTTGGACACTCGAGCTTAATTTCCAAGTGTTTGTTCACTTGGGGGCTCACCGACTTTTTTTGAGTTTTTGTCGCCTTTATTTTTCTTTGTTTCTCGTATTTTATGCTTTCTGCTTTATTTTTCTTTTTTTTATGGAATGAGCCCTTAGCATTTTAGATATTGCTCGATCATGTAAATTAAGGTCAAACACCTAATATCTTGCATGCACTCATAGTCTTGACTTTTGGACTTAGTTTAAATTAATTGTTGGACACTTAGACTTGAAACCACGTGCTGAGAGAGGTTTCCATACAACGCTTGCAAGACCCACTGTGGTGGGAACCAAGGAGCCTCCAAGACCGGACTATAGGTCTCTTTCTAAGTGTTCAACATTTGGTTCTTCACGAAATTAGCAATTGCTTGCTTAGGATGATTTTTGCTTGCATTCCACATTTAATAGGTTTATAAATTCTTTGTTTTGCATCCCGCATGGAGAGAGTGGGAAGCGCTGTAAGTCTCCTATTTTTGCATGCATCATTTGATACGAGGGTAGATTTCCATCCTCGTATCCACTTGCAATTCTTTGCCGCTATCTCCCCTTGTTTTTTGATCATATAGGAATTAAAAGAAAATACAAAAAAATAGTTAGGTGTTTGCTAAAAAAGTAAAAATAAAAAAGGGTTGCTAATCACACTTTGACCTTAATTAAAATCCACAACAAACATCATTGTTTGGGGTTCACAAAGCCCTCATTGATTTCAGGTACATTCCAGAAAGAGTGAGGCACAACCTTTAAAGAATAGAGCCAAAAATACGATCTATGGCTGCCTCAACTATCACATGGACTAACGAAGTATTGACGCTTCTATCTTACGTAGACGAGAAGGGCTTTGTCAATGACGGTGTTCCGCCTCGTGTGGAACACCGACTTGACCTAAAGTACTGAGCTTAGGCCACGCCCTCGCGGGTATGTCTATCTCATCATCTTACGTCCGAGTAGGACCTTCCACGTTCACGGGTGATTCTATTGCGAGCTTGGTATGAAGTAGTGGTTTCGCCTATTGTATTCCTTTCTCTTTTCTTTGGTTGAGTAGCCACCTAGACATTGAATCTCAGATACGTCATATTAATATTTATATATTATCCTCTTAACTTAAACAAATCAATAAAAATCACAATTAATTCATCGATATTAACTTTTATTAACTCTGTATATATTATGTGTATAATTAAAATACTAACTCTAATTTGTGTATTTAATTACTAACTTTTTCCTTATTTTTCTAATTTATTAAAAAATGCTAAAATTAGATTAATTATCATATATATTTTTTGGTGTTGAAAAGAAACTAAAATTATAAAAAATCAAAACTACTAAAATATGGTGTTTTTATCTATTAAAATACTACCAAAATATTTCATTATACAAATGACCTTTTTAACTTTTATTCAACATGAAACTTGTAGATCTCATCGAGATCTACAACTTTAATGTTTTGACTTTTTTTTCTAATTCGACTTCTTTCTATTTCTTTTTTACTTTTCTTTTATTTTCTAATTACTAAATTTCTCATTGGGCCACGTGGCGACCTCTGGGTCGCCTACGTGGCCTGGCCCTTCTTCAGCTTCCGCCTCATTCTCCATCGTCCGATCAGAGCCCTCTGATCTGATCAAGACTATCCAATTCCGCCCTCATTTTCCACCACCTGATCAATCCACTGAATAAAATGATCCGCCACACGCCCCTGCCGCTGTTTAGCCGTTTGATTAGATCTCTTGATTTGATCTGAGCGGCCCACATCCGCCTCCAACTGGGTCATTGGATCATTTGATCCAACGACATTAGCATCATCTTCTTCCTTTGGAAATTCCCTCCATACCGCATCACCCCTCACTGCACCTCTCACCCCTTCCATTTTTGAAAACCTCGTCTGGCCACTTCTTCATGATCTAATGTTGCCACCTTGTAGCCATTCCACACCTCTCTCTCGCATAACCCCCAACCATTTATCACCTTCCTTCTAGGGTCTTCAACCGGCCGTTAAAAACCCATGCTTCGTCACCTATAACCACAGGCCAATCACCTAAAACCCCACCTCTGCCTTCGTCGCACGCCATCACCATTAACTCGAGTTGAGAGAGGGAGCTCTGGAATAAAGGTCGTCGGTTACATCATAGACCCTTCCATCGAGCGGCGATCTCCTTCACCTCACGACGTGATCTAGGAGCACCAACACCTCCTGTAGTTTCTCCCTCCGGCCTGCACTAGAGCTCAACCCCACTGCTACTTTGAGCGAGAACCTGCTGGACACCATCTCTATCTCTCCAGGCACCCATTCCATCTCCAGGTAACATCCTCCCCCTTCCATGTTTCTTTGATTCTTCACATGCACCACCACCACGCTTTCAGACCTCCTGAAGGTCCAATTATCTCCCCGTAAATTCCCGATCCTCGCTGACCCACTTCTAGCATCCCTTCTTTCCTCTGCAACCTCCCCCCTCAGCTCTGCCTTCATGTCTTGCACAGACTTGGAGCTTAGGCCCTTACCTTCTCCGCTCGTTCAGGCCTCCTCTCCACGTCCCTCTCGCACGAATTTTATCCCTCTAACCCCTGCAGGTGCCTCTTCCACCACTGATTGGACGATGCGAGGAAGCTCCGGTCACCCTCTCTGCCCTTGGAGTCCCTGCACCGTACCTCCTCTCCATACCTCTACCTTGCTTCCCTTTCCTTCTCCAGCACGACATCATCCCTCTCTAGCCTTTGGAGAAGCCTAAGAAGCAAGGAGGACTCGTCCCACTTCGTTGGATCGCCGCCTCTTCACCGCCGCCCGTTTAGGTGGAAGAGATAACATCTACCCTTGGATTTTGATCCAATGACAACTGTAGTGCAGACATCACAACCACCCTATTAAAGAGGAACGCCTCCAGCCGTTCGATGAAGATCTCCGAGCCTCCCTACCTCAGGTCAGCCTGAGCCACCATAGCTTGCACGTATATCCTCAGGCTCACGACCCTCTGCCTGACCCTCTCCCGGGTCACGTGCAGGAGACATGTGGTCCGAGAATTTTGCAGATCGACCCCGCTGCCTTCCCAAATTTGCAGTGAAGCCCAACACATGCAAATTTTACATGCTGGGAAATTTTACGCGTACGCCTGCCAACTTTCTAATATTACAAAAATACCCCTGCGTGGGCGTACTTTACCTAGGAGCCCCTATGGCTTTGGGAAATTGAAGATAAGTCCTTACAAGGACCATTTTGAAAGGAAAATTTAACTTTTTATTGCACTTTAGTCCCTGTTGATTCATTTTATCATATCTTTTCCATTTGAACTCTGATTTCTTAGCACAATATGTCATTTTGAAGCTTGTTGAATGCTCTACCATATTATATATCTTTTGGATAGAACCAAGGCTGGTTATTGATGATGATTATTCTTCGAACCTCTTAATCTATGCAATCGTGATTATTGACATCTCTGTGCAACATTTTATCGAGAAAGTTAATGATTTATTTTTTAGGGATTTTATTGCAGGGATTTTACAACTTAATTAAGTACATATGGATTATTGTTAATTATTCATGAAGAACTAATATTTGCAGAGGCTAAATCGAGGAAGAAATCATTTAATCTCCATAATAATTTGTCCGATTAAAATTAGTTTTGAGGAGCAAATTATAAGGAATTCTGACAGGATTATTCATCGATTATCCTCGATGAAATTGATTGGATAAATATTTCGAGACATAATCTCCTTTGATTTGTGATTAGCTTTGAGAGTCTATCGATCATATTATTTGAGGATTTAAATCGTATAAAATTACAGATCCTGCGCTTCATTAACTATCTGCTCTATTCACATTGTATACATATCATATCATTTCATTTCATTTCCATTTTTTTGACACAGATATTAACTTCGCGATTAGTTAATTATTTAAATTAATTTAAAATCAAACAATAAAAAATCATTGTTCCCTGTGTTCAGCCTTGGTATACTTACCTAGTAAAAATTGTTCTACAATATTCAACATTTGTGATTTTTGATAGATCATTTCTGCTTTCCTATACTACAATATATCATTCTTAAGTGAGGTAGAAAATGGATCATCACCAGGCACGAGGTTGAGGATCTCAAAAAGCGCATATCACATGATACAAAGGAGGTGGAACAAGTACATGGAGACTCTTCCTGGTAGTCCACACACTCCTCTTGGGATAGCCTCTTAAGGACTCGTGACAACTTTATTGCCTTAGTCAACAACCCAAAAATTGAAAACTTAAAAATAGCCGAACTCTCATGACTTCACATTAAGTGGAACCCTAAAAAATCGGAAGGACACGAGTGTACGAACTCTTTAAAAATTTAATGTGGTACTTTTTTTTGTATAATATACCGATCTAATTCGATTTAACCTGATTGAATTATACAAATCAAACATACAATACTGATTTTTATTAATCGGTGACATCATCTCTGGTCCGATTGATCCGATCATGAAAACTAAAAACCAATACTTGTCTAATTTGATGTACAATTCAGTTTTTAAAACCTTGATGTAGCACTCACGCGGAAGGAATGAGACTTAGAAAAGAACGACAAGGTATTGGACTGGAGCACTTCTTTTCAAAAATCAAATGGGAAGCTTCTACTTCATTCCCTCGTAAACTTTTCAAGATCCGTGTGCGAAAGGTCTGGCGTATGGTCCGTGGTTATTTCGAGGCTCGTTATTCCAGTCAGATTTTTACACCACTGCCCATGGAATCTTGCAAATTACACCGTAACGCCAATAATACGCGTAATTCCACCACAGTCCTTGCAAATTACATGACAGCTCATTTAATTGAGAATTGGTTTATACATCTAAAAGTTATCCAAATCCGACGTGACTGTTTATTTGTTAGTCGTGTCTGCTCAAACAAATTCTGGTCTGGTCTCTTATCAATCCCTTTTAATAATTTTTTAAAAAATAAATTACAATGAAATTGTCGGGAGACGACCAGACGGGCACCTTCTAAATATATCGAATTTGAGTAAAGAGAAAATAAAAAAAAGCAGAGAGTGATAAAATAGCATGATAGAAGGGATACCCAAAAAACGATTAGAATAACAGCAACATGCTATTGTTGCAGCATTTGGTATTATACGAGTAATATTTAGAAATTCCCTAAAAATGACATGACCCCTCAAAGAAAATAGCACATTGATACTATTGGATACGTATATGTGACATGTTTTCTGCCAAAACCAGGATGAGCAATGATATCTGAAAATATAATGTCACCGAAAGGCATGATAAATAAAAGTTACACAGGCAATTTCCATTTATTATTAGAAACTATGAAAAGCGGACGCATGAGTAAACAGAGTAAGATTAGGGCGGTGATGTTGTAATTAGAGAAGATTTGAAGGGTCACAGTGAAAAAAATCCTATTCAAATACCGTAGGCTTGCGTACCTGAGAGAGAGAGAGAGAGATCGTCGTGGTGGCTGCCCCTTTCCCACACCATCTTCTTCCTCGGGACGTATAAAAGGAGCTCGGGTGCATGCCTTTCAACCCATCCATCTCCCTTTGCGTTCGCTTCGTGTACTCGAGCTATTGTTTCTCGTTATACTCTCTTTTCTTTTCTGTTCTCATCAGGTATGCTTTTTTATTATGCATTTATATCTATGGGGACGTGTAGACCATTGTAAGAACTATAAAAATGACTTCTTTTTCTTGCACAGCTTGGAGAGGCCAATGGCTGCAACCGGCAGTGTGCAGGAGAAACTTGCCAGCTCCGTGGCTGCTGCTTCCGCTGCTTTGCAGCCGATCTTCGCAAGGTCTGTCCTCTTTCCTTCCTCGATCTTCATCTGGTTCTCCAAGAAGTTTCCTCTTACAAAAGTGGTATATGTTTGTATGCAGCATCGTCGAAGGCGGGAAGGCGATAATCCCGCGTCAGCAGCTGCTGGCCAAGTTCGAATCCATCCAAGATGAAGCATTTCAGCATGTCATCAAGTCTGTGCAGGTGAAAAAGATCGTAATTTTCGCCTGCGATTGTTGGAAAAAAATGTTATGCACTTACCAATATTATGGAGAAATTAACATGGTTCTTTGAATTGATTGCAGGAAGCCGTGGTATTGCCCCCATGTGTTGCGCTGGCGATCCGTCCTCAGCCGGGGATCTGGGCTTACGTCTGCGTTTGCGCGGCAACCTTGGCGGTCAAGGAGCTGAGTGTTCCGGCGTACTTGAAGATGAAGGAAGATGTTATCGATGGACCGTAAGTATTTCCATCCAAAAATGATCGATTTGCATACTACTGAAGTCTGAAAGGTCTCTTAAATCTTGACACTAATTAATTCTAGCAGATCCAGCAAGTTCACTCTTGAGTTAGATTTTGGATCATTCAAATCGGCTTTCCCACGCCTCTCGCAACCGAAATCCATAGGTGAAGGTTTGCAGTTTGTGAGCAAGCACCTCTCATCGAAGCTGTCCACTGACAAACAGTATGTGAGCTCCCTGGTCAGCTTTCTCAAAGAGCATAACTACAAGGGCATGGTGAGTAGTCCTCAAACTGATGACCCACATTTGTTTTTCACATATAAATCTTTTGCTAAAACCGTTATGAATATTTTGCAGAGTTTGATGTTGAATGACAAGATACCCAACTCTGATGTTCTCCAAATTGCTCTCACGAAGGCAACTGAATATCTTCAAGAATTTGCGCCAGGCACATCCTACACTAATGTCGACAAGAAGTAAATCTAGATAACATGAACACATAAATTTTACTTGTAATTAAACTTGTCGCTGTAGATAAAAATCTAATATTTTCTCGTGACAACGATTTTTAGACTCCAAGAACTTGGATTGGAGAAGGGATGGGGTGACACAGTGAAGGTCGCGCTCGAGAACATCAATCTGCTCCTGAACCTTCTTGAGGCGCCTGAACCAACCACGTTTGAGAAGTTCATTTCAATCGTTCCTATGGTGTTCAATGTGGTCATCCTCTCTCCGCACGGCTACTTCGCGCAGGATAATGTTCTCGGCTACCCCGACACTGGTGGCCAGGTATAATGGCAATGACATGTTGGCGCAACTGATCGGTTCAATCCTTATCTCATGTTTGATTCATTTTAAATTGCATCTTCAGGTTGTCTACATTCTCGATCAAGTCCGCGCTCTGGAGGACGAGATGCTCCTCAGAATCAAGCAGCAAGGCCTCGACATCACCCCCAAGATTCTCATTGTAATTGGCATGATCATAAACTGTTTTCGCCTTTGTGATTAATGTGAACGTTCAGCTCATTATCCACTGTTAATGCAGGTGACCCGACTTCTCCCTGATGCTACTGGAACCACTTGTGGTGACCCTGTGGAGAAGGTGTACGGTACACAGTTTACCGACATTGTTCGCTATCCGTTCATGCACGACAACAAGATGCTGCGCAAATGGATCTCTCGCTTTGATGTATGGCCTTACCTTGAAACATATGCAAAGGTGATTCCCCATTTTGAGCTGGAGTTGTTAATTAATTGTGAGGGATCAAAGATGTAGATTTCATCTGGTTCTTTGCTTTCAGGATGTTGCAAAGGAGATCACTAAAGTATTTGGAACCAAACCTGATCTGATTGTTGGAAACTACAGTGATGGGAACTTGGTATCAACTTTGTTGGCGCATGAATTGGATGTCACTCAAGTTAGTATTGGAAATCAAACTATATCAAATACGTCAGGTTGATTAATTGGTTATTAGCAGCATATCTAACTCCTGTTTGTATAATGCAGTGCACAATTGCTCATGCACTGGAGAAGACCAAGTATCCCAATTCGGATTTGAACTGGAAAAAGCTCGAAGATCACTACCATTTCTCTAGCCAATTCTCCGCAGATCTGTTGGCGATGAATCACACAGATTTCATCATCACCAGTACTTACCAAGAAATTGCTGGAAGGTGAGAGAATATCTCCAATGGCATTACATGATCTTGAATACTTAAGTATGCAGCATAATTCTAAGAAGATTGTGCATGTTTCAGCAAGGACACCCCAGGGCAGTATGAAGCACACATTAATTTCACGATGCCCGGTCTATACCGTGCAGTTCAAGGAATCGACGTGTTCGATCCGAAGTTCAACATTGTCTCCCCAGGAGCTGATATGTCCATCTACTTCCCGCCTTCAGAGCAGGAGAAGAGGCTGAAGCAATTCCACCCTGTGATCGAGGAGTTGCTCTTCAGTAAAGTCCAGAATGACGATCACAAATATGTGCTCCATGACAGGAACAAGCCGATCATCTTCACCATGGCAAGGCTCGATCGTGTTAAGAACTTGACAGGTCTGGTTGAGCTGTTTGGCAAGAACGCTCGCCTTAGGGAGCTGGTTAATCTCGTGGTGGTTTGCGGAGACCATGGCAAGCCATCACAAGACAAGGAGGAACAAGCAGAGTTCAAGAAGATGCACGATCTCATTGCGCAACACAAATTGAATGGGCAGATCAGGTGGATATCAGCTCAGATGGATCGTGTCCGCAACGGGGAACTCTACCGTGTCATTGCAGATACCAAGGGAGCCTTCGTGCAGCCTGCGGTGTACGAGGCGTTCGGGCTCACGGTTGTTGAAGCCATGACTACTGGACTCCCGACATTTGCAACCATTCATGGAGGTCCTGGTGAGATCATTGTAGATGGCGTCTCCGGTTACCACATTGATCCCTATCATCCTGAGGAAGTGTCCCAACTCCTGGTGGACTTCTTTGAAAAGTGCAAGGAGGATCCAACGCACTGGGACAAAATCTCTCAGGGTGGATTGAAGAGAATCCATGAGAAGTATGCTTCCATTCCTTACATTCTCACAGTTTTTGAATTTGTTAGAGATTTTATTGACATGAAATTCCTTATGTGAATCATGCAGGTATACTTGGAAGCTGTACTCCGAGAAGTTGATGACACTAACAGGTGTATATGGATTCTGGAAGTATGCAACGAAACCCGAAAGACGTCCTTATAATCGTTACCTCGAGATGTTCTACGCTCTCGGGTATTCTGTAAGAGTATGTACACTTACTTCCTAGTGAATAATTGTCATCATAGTGACAGATATACTGCTGCAGATTAATATTTTCATCAGCTGACTTCCAAAACTTTTGTTACAGGCTGAAGCATGTCCTCTTGCAATTGATGCATAGATTTCCAGCAAGGTCATGACATCTGCAAGCTCATGAGCCTTAGAAGAAAGTTGATATATCGGGCATTTCCATTGTTTTTTGAGTCTGTTGGAATAAGGGCATGTGGCTTCTTTTGTTCTCTGTTTCCCCATATTCTTAGTGACTTATAGGGCAGCCATAATTTTTGCTATTTTTTTCCTGTTGATGTAGGCATAATGCCACAGCCATAGATAAATAATATTATTGCATTGTGACTTTAATAAGCTTCGACTCCATGGCTATTATCATCTTGGGCACTGATATGAATAAAAGAAAAAGATGGTGGACGGATCTTTCCTAAGCAATGCTAACTAGTTCCCCTTACACAAGAGTATATCGTTGGTAATCCAGACCGATAGAGGGTAACCAGATAAATTGTTGCAAATGAAGAGCATATCATAAGCAAATACGATGATATATGTCTTTTTGATGGGTGCATCATTATCCTTAAGCCCTTCAGTAAAAACAATGATTTCATCTTATGATAGCAACTTGTGAAGAATAGATTCATATGAAATATGCTTGTAAAAGCAGTCCAGGTAGCAGAGAAGGAATCAAAGAAGATGAAGAAGGACGTATGGAAGGAGATAAGAGATTACACAAATAGTATGATACACCTATTCTTGATGGACAACACGCTTCGCATAGTCATTGACCTAAATGATTGAGTAGAGTTCTAGAAGAAGTTCGATAGACAATTCAGTCCGAATCTCTAATGAATACGATTTGCTAAAGAAGAAGTTACGGAGACTAAGGATAGTCGAGGATACAAATCTAGAGGCGTATTTGGATGAGTTCAATAAGATTTTGATGGTAGCGCTTGCACTTGATGATAAAATCTAAAAACGAGAATATCTCTTCAAGGAGGAGAATGAGGAAATAATCTTATTAAGCTATTTTTCATCTTCATATAATCACATTATACCAAAGCTTGTAGATAACAAGGAGACTATCACATTGGATAAGGTGGTTGCTTCATTACTTATGAATGAGTCTCGATGATGGCCGATAGATGAAGCAATAGATGCTGAATGTCATGTCCAAGTGATGAAGAACGGATAGTCAAAATCAAGAGACAAGAGCGTCATAGGTTTACCAAAGTTGTATGGTCCCATCAAATTCTTCATGTATGATAAAGATGATCATAAGATTGCTAATTGAATGAGTCATGAGAAGGAATTGAAATGGAGAAAGGGAAGAAAAAGGTCCACAATTTTTTTTCATACGAAGAGAATTCCATTGCAGTATGCAAGTGTAATGACTCAGAATTTCGACTTTTTTCTAAAATTTAAAACCTACTCAATATGATATTCAAAAGAAGTGTCTCGTCGCAAGCTTTTTAATGAGATCAAGAATGCACGAATCCGAGCTAGTACAGGAAAGTTATGAGCTTTTAAGTGAACCCTGGTTAAGGGTATTTGTGGAAATTAAAGATTTCGCGAATTATACTTATACCACATGTGTTGGAGATATTTTAGTTGTTATATACTTTGTATATCAAGCCCAAACCATTGAGACCCCTCACTGTTTTTCCTCTCTCCCCCACCCATTTCATTTATCCCTAACTTCAATTTCCCTCTCCAAAATCACCCATTCCCTCCTTTCTTGTTATGTACTTTGGATTTCGCACCCAAATCATTGACACTACATAAATTTGATAATGGATATATCTCATGGTCGGGGATTAATTATCATATATTCAAGAGTTATATATTTGGACTGGAACATAGTTCATACCCCCACAGTGGGCGATACGGGTTGTTCCCATAACTAATTTTAGAATGAGATTTGGATGGAGGGTATCTAGTTAATGATCTAATAATTATACAAATATAGGGACCTGTTAGGGTTAGCAAGAGATGATTTGCTGGGCGACTATTGTCTGATAATCCAATATGTGAAATGAAATGTATTAAGTTAATTCATGTCACTAGTGGGTGTGGCTTGTAGGCAAATTTTAAGCGCAACATTAAAGAATCAATAAAAACAATGATTCGCGAGTTACCTCCTTCCGTCGCAAATCAAACAGAAACTTGTAACGGAGATGATGAAGAAACTGACAGTGATCTTTTCTTCCTCCTTTTCTCCTTCCCTTGACCCCAATCGTTAAGACTCTCTCAGATGATGGAGAATTTTGATGGTGGCTCTCTTAATCTCTTGATTCGGTGTGTTGCATAGTGATACATAATGATAACAAATCCTATCGTAACTGACTCCTGATGAACCACTAACCATCAACATGGATCAAGATAATGCGGTTACATTTTATCCATTGACTTGGCAAAACCCAATATTTATCATCTCATAAATATTTTATATGGACCACATACGAGATAAATTCCAACATTCTCCCACTTGATCCATATAATCTTTAATTATGAGATAATAACCTTAAGTGGGCCTTTTCATGGGTTTTATGTAATGAACCATATACTTTAATTGAAATAAATTAATATGATCATGACGGCCACACATCATATGACACACGATCCCTTCCGTGTACAATATTAAATCAATCCAATCATCTGTAATCTAGAAGAATAACATCTCTTAATTTAATTTCATCTCAACGGTTATGCTATCTATTTGTAACATACATGCATAATATAACAATAAAATGATTCAGAAACATAAAACATATGAAATTGTTATAATCATAATGAGCACCAAACAAAATGTACCAATTAACCTTTCATAACAAGATCTTCTTTAGAACACCCATTCTCACAACATGCCCAGAAGAAATTTAGGTGCTAAACTGTTAGTTAACGGATCCATAAACATAAATTTACTACTGATGTGCTCTATTGACACTCATTGTTTCTGAAGTTCCTCCTTTACTGATAAATACTTCAATTCCATATGCTTTGCACCCTTAGAGTACTTATCATTCTTTGAAAAGAAGACTGCTGCGGCATTATCACAATAAAGTTTCAGCGGCTTGGCAATACTGTCGACCATTCCAAGTCCCGAAACAAAATTCCATAGCCACAATCCTTGAACTATAGCCTCAACATGTTAAAATTCAGCCTTTATAATAGAAGCAGCAATGACAGACTGCTTCGTGCTTTTCCATGACACAACTCCTCCAGCGAGTAGAAATACATAGCAAAGATTGACTTTCTTGTGTCGATGCATCCCACAAAATCTGAATCTAAATATCCGATAATCTCAAGATTACCAGATTGTCTATACACGAGCATATGATCTTTGGTGCCTTTTAAATACCTGAGAACTTTCTTTGTAACCTTCTGGTGGTCCATACAGGATTATTTTGATACCGACCCAACATGCCGGTGGCAAAACTAAAGTCAGGTCGAGTACATGTCTGAGCATACATGATACTCTCAACCATTGATGCATAATAAATTCCTTTCATTTCATTACGTTCAAATTCATTCTTTAGATATTGATCCAAGTTGAATCTGTCTCCTTTCTGAATAAGAACAACCCCTGAAGAGCACTTGTTCATCCTGAATCTTCCAAGACCTTCTCAACATATGCATTTTGAGACAATCCTAACAGTCCTTGTGGTCTATCACAGAATATTTCTATTCAATCACATAGGATGCCTCACCCATATCTTTCATTCAAAGTTCTTGGAGAGACACTTCTTTGTTTCATGTAACAAACATAAATCATTTGCATCCAATAATATGTCATCAATGTATAGGACTAATATAATAAACTTGCTCTCACTAACTTTCATGTAGACACACCTATGTACAATGTTTTCTACAAAACCATACGATGTAATAGTATTGTTAAACTTAGTATAACATTATCGAGAAGCTTGTTTTAGTACATATATTGACTTATTTAATTTAGATACTAGATTTTTCTTTCCTGTGATATTAAAACCTTCGGGTTGGTCCATATAAACATCTTCCTCTAACTTCTCCATTCAGAAAGGCGGTCTTTACATCTATTTGGTGAAGCTCCAAATCATAATGAGCCAGCAAAGCCAAAATAATTCTTAAGGAGTCCTTTGAAATCGGAGCAAAGGTCTCCTTATAATTGATGCTATCTTTTTGAGTAAAGCTCTTTGCAACAAGTCTAGCTTTATATCATTCAATGTTACCTTTAGAGTCACGTTTGGTCTTGAATACCCATTTACATTCGACGCTTTTAGAACCTTCAGGTAACTCAACGAGATCCTGGACATTGCTGTTGACCATTGACTCGAGTTCTTTTTTCGTAGCATTCAACCACTTTTCAAAATAATTGCATTCTATGGCCTGATGGCATGAGCTTGGATCTTTATCAATGCATAAGTCACATTCATGCTAAGTGCATATATTATACAATCATCAAAATTTGCAGGTCTCCTTTACCTTTCAAAGCGTCTTAATACAACTACTTGTGATTGTGATGCACTTGGCTCATTTACAACTTATTCGTTAATAATGACATCATCACTTAATGTGGGTGCCAACTCTTGATGTTCCATGTCATTATGTGGAGATGAATACACAGGTGAAACACCAACTTTAGAAGATTTGGGCAGATATGGAAGCGACACTTTATCCATATCTTCTTTTATTTCCACATTTCATGAAACTTGACCCCCACTAATGTTGCTATTCTCAATGAAGCGAGCATTGCCACTCTCAAGAATTCTTGTAATATGGTTAGGATAATAAAATCTATACACCTTTGACTTTTCACGATAACAAATGAAAAATCCATTGTTTGTCCTTGGATCTAAATTCTTTTCATGTAGGTTGTATACTCTGACTTCCGCTTGACATCGCCAAACATGTAGATGTCTCAAACTTGATTTCCTACCTATCCATAATTCAAAAGGTATCTTTTGAACCGCTTTACTAGGAACCATATTGAGTTAATATGATGAAGTCATTTATGCATATGTCCACAATGAAAGAGGTAAAGTACTATTATTTATCATGCTCCTAACCATTTCCATTAATGTATGGTTTCACCTTTCTGTGTTACCATTTTGTTGGAATGTTCCATACATTGTGTATTGTGCACAAATACCCATAGTTTCAAGGAATTTTGTAAATGGACTAGGATGTTGACCGATCTCATCATGCCTTCCGAACTATTCACCACCTCGATCAGATCTCATAACTTTTATTTCCTATTCAATTGTCTTTCCACCTCATTAATAAATGTCTCAAGGATATTTACTACTTGAGTCCTTTCATGTAATAGATAAATATATTTATTTCGTGAGAAATATCTATATAAGTAATAAAATATCTTTTCTTTCCCCATGATGAGACATCAAAAGGACCACAAATATCAGTATGTATCAATTCTAGGAGCTGGGCAGCCCTTATGCTGGCTTCTTTGATGCGTGTTTGCATTTCTTTCCTTCAATGCAATTTGTATACAACCTTAGATCAGTAAACTCTAATTCAGGCAATATGTCATTCTTAATAAATCTCAACATTCTTTCCTTAGATATATGACCTAGTCTTTAGAGCCATAAAAGTGCAAAGCATTTATCAGATGTATTCCTTTTCACACCCACATTGCATTCAACATAAATTAAGAAATTCATAAATTTATTATCAGGATTAAAACGATAAAGATAATTCACCAAAGCACCAGAACTATAAAATTACTTATTTCTAAACATAGAGAATGATCCATCAGAAATCTTGAAAAATAATCTAAACTATCCATTCTGCAAATGGAAACAAGATTTCTAGCACATTCAATAACGTAGAGACATCCTTCCATATCAAGTTGACATCCAATGTCCATGATTAACTGCAAGTCCCAATCCGTCTATTCATGCCTTCATCCTATTTCTCACGAGCAAATACTTCTTACTTTCCTTTATGTTCTGGATTGTAAGAAATCCCTGTACTATGTGAGATACGTGAGTAATTGCATCAGAATCTAACCACCAAGTATTATTAGGAATATATATAATATTTGCTTCGAAGCAAACGAAAACATAATGCATACCTTTCTTTTCGAACCATGCTTTTCATTCAAGGCAATCTTTCTTTATATGCCTGGTCTTCTTGCAAAAGTAACATTTGATTTCTTTGGAATTTCTCCCACTAGCTTTCACGGGAGTTTTTCCTTTGTTGCTTTTGCTTGTGTGGCTTTTATTGCTTCTAGCCCCTACCATAGTCTTTTCAGTAGCCATGAGGTCCACCATGTGTTCTTTTATCTTCTTTAATCTTCCTTCTTCTTGAATGAGCATAGCCTTTAATTCCATGAAATTTCACTTATCCTTTGATGTGTTGTAGTTTACCTGAAATTGTCGAAATTCAATAGAAAGAGAGTTTATGATAAACTGTATTAAGAACGTCTCGTTGACATCCATCCCCATGGTTTTCAGTTTTGCTGCGATATTAGACATTTCAGTTACATGATCCATCATCGAGTTGGACCAGTTGAATTTCTTCATATTCAACTCGCTCATTAAAGTCCCAACAATGGACTTATCAGCTATATTGGACTGGGAGTACTCAATTTTCTTCATAAATTCCTTAGCATTGTTTGTCCTAGGCATTGACGGTTTGACGTTCTCCGCCAATGAGATTTTCATCAAGCTCAAGTAGAGACTATTCGATCTTTCCCAAGCCTCATAATACAACCTTTCATCATCAATATTGTTTTCTGTAAGGGCTTGTTGTTCTTGATCTTCAACTAATGCATCGTCTAAGTTCATCACTCCTAAATGGAAGAAAATCTGTTATGCCCAATTTGCATAGTTGAGTCCGTTGAGCCTAACCATAGAGTTACCTAATGCAAACAAGTTCATATTGTAAACAATAATAATATGCTCACAATAATATTTTGAGAAATAAATTAATAATCTATATGTTGGAAATACCTATTAAAAATTCTTTCACAATGTGTTAATAATCACCTTTGGGCAGAATATTAACATATAAATAAATGCATAAGTGATGCAATTAGATATAATTTAATATGTAATTGAATAAATCATGTCTAATTCATGTTTTCTATATTTGAATGTAAAACATATGATTCATTAATTAACCTCTTAATGTGTATAATTAAAGACAATGATCTACCTTTGGATGATCTCCTAGTCCATGATTATATTATTCTCATTTTTAGGATAATATTATGTCATTAAATTTAATTATCATCAAAATCATGATAATCAAAATATATGTTCAAATCCATACATAGTTGAATCACTTTGGTGATTAATCACTAATCGAACACACTAATTTTATTTGATCAACAAAAGTATACTCCATATTTTGTAAATACATACTAATCTATTATCCGATATTGAAACAATGTACGGATTAAGCTTTTAAGGAGAAGTCTTGAATTAATATGTTGTTCTACTAAGAAAATACATATAATTACTTTTCATGAATAACCACCATTAATCTCAAAGTTTCATTCGACTTACAAAAGTTCTTAAAGTGTACGAAAAAACCTTTTTTTAGAAAATCAAGGCTTCATCATGGTTGATTAGTTTTGTATGTAAAACCCTGTTACCTTCGAGGATAACATGTCAGACCCTTAACCAAAACTAAAGCCGTTATTCTTTTATGCACTTATCAGCTCAAATAAATTTACCTTTTGTGAATTCAACTCAACAAACAACATAAAAGGACACGTTTTGGAGATGATAAAGTGGTCCTTGATTTTGACATTAAGATATTCGAATTCAAAGGAGAATATAAATGTTGACGGGGGTTAATTTGAGACTTCCGTAAATCTGTTTTCAACTTGGACCAACAGAATTTTAATACTGGAAGACAATCATCTTTCGGGTATGATATGAATCCTTTTAATCAAATATCATCCAAAACTTTCGTTGAATACACCAACCTTAATGACACATATTTGAAGAATAAGTATACAAAAGAACTCAACTACAAAGTTTTCCAAAAGTAATGATAGAAATAACATTTATGGAATCAAACCACAAAATAACCATTATGAAGCCATTCAAGTTAACTCAGAAAACATACTCTAATACCATATTGCATGAAAATTTTAGGCGCAACATTAAAGAATCAATAAAAAATAATGATTCATGAGTTACCTCCTTCCATCGTAAATTAAACAGAAACTTGTAACATAACACCTCCCTAGAGGTGTAGAGCCAAAGAACATCGAAGAGAACCGTTGGATGGAGGAGGAATCACAGATTGAAGATTGGGGAGGCCTTGTTCTTCCTTGTTCTCCCAGAGCAGCAACTACCATCTGATTTGGAGAAGCACCCCATATTCACCAGCAGCTTTTGGATCAACATGCGCACGATCGTCAGAACCTCGCCTTAGATCTAATCTCTAGCATCCGCGGTGCAACCGACATCGGTCGTCCTACATATGACACGTTGATAAGCGGTGGATATCGACCGCACGATGGCGTAACTGAGGGGGTAAATTGCAAACTTAAACCCCCATTTTTGTATTGATTTAGTGGTTCTTTAAATAAAATACATAACATAAATAAATGTGGATATTTTGCATAGAGCCCCTTGATTTTTATGGATATTACAAATAGGTCCAATCCAGTTCAGCTCATATGTAGTCCCACGTAAGCTGGGCAAATTACTTGTATAACCCTAGAGATTTTTGTATTTAAATATAATCCATTAAATATGAATATTAGTTGTATATGTTTGGCACATTTGCAGATGAACTCTTGACATTTATGTTAATTGCAAATATGCCCTCACCAGTTCATGTAGTTTTGGTGCTTTAATTTCATTGATTAAGAATAGCACCCGTGCTCCAACAATTATGCAAAAATAAGGTTAGATGCCTGCTAATATGCACTTTCACGCTCTATTTTTAATTTGACATTAATCGTTTAACTATTTATTAAAATTCAAATGAGCATGTTTTTTCCCTTGTTTAATTTAGAAAATATAAAAAAATATTTTGAAAAATTCTACAAAAATATATTTTTGGTATGTTTTCATTTAAAACAACAACCCCTAAAAATATAAAAGAAAATGCAAAAAAGTCAAAAAGCTCCAAAATCCTTTATAAATATCTAAAAAAATCTAAAAATATAATTTTCTTGATAGTATTATCTATTTATGAAAATTGATTTGAAGAATTTTGAATTTTATTTTCTATTTTTAATCTTCAATTCAATTTGACCTATTTAATTAATCCATGATTTGGGGTATTTTTTATTTTAAAAATACAAAAAATTTAACAGAAATTCCAAAACAACCACAAAGACATTATAAAATTATATAAAATCCAAAAACATTTCATTTTCTGTATTTTGTTCATTTCTATTCGTATTTATAATTACTCTATCCTATATTGTATGTATAAACTTATATATTCCCATATTATATACTTAGTAAAAAACATAAAATCAGAAAATATAATAAAATATATTACTATTAAGGGATATTTACACCCATAACCTTGAGTAATTCTGCAATAACATTCATAACCCTACATAATCGCGAATTACACAAAAACCCTCGGATAGTTACTCCGTCTCACATTCATAACCCTCCGTTAGTTTTAAACCCAACCATTTCATTGGGTTAATCTAACCCTTATCCTATCCAACAGTTGGTAAAAAAATAAAAAAAATCTCTGTCCATCTTGCAACAACCGACCCCACCCCTTCTTCCTCCTCGTCCCAGCAACCGACCCCACCCCTTCTTCCTCCTTCGTCCCAGCAACTGACCCCACCCCTTCTTCCTCCTTCGTCCCTCCGACGGAACGGGCGGGGAGGGGCTTCTGCAGCGGGGGAGGGGGCGGGAGGGGGCTTCTGCGGCAACCCCAGTTTCGAGAGCTGTAACTGAAGGATCTCCCGTCTGCGGCCACCCCTCATTCCTCCTCCACTGCTCCCCTTCCAACCACACCATCCTCTCCCTCTCCTCCCGCCCCTTCCTACTACATTCCCTCCACCTCCCTTCCCACTCCATCATCCTCCTCCCCCTCCGCCCACTCCCCGTGCCCCTCCCCTCCCCCTTTCCTCTTCCCCCAATGCCGCAACCATTCCTCGCGCACCGTCCGCATCCTCTGGAACCCCTCCTCCGACCCCTTCTTCTCCCTCTGCTCTTCCTGTCGCGGCTACTGCGGCTACGACTCCTCAGATCCAACCAAATCCTTCCTCTGCTTCCGCGAACCCCACCCCAACTGCATCGTTCTCCTCGGCGCTTCCCTCTTCGCCCTCGCTTCCCTCGCTGCCCTCACCCTCGCCATCGCCGCCGCCGTCGCGTTCCGCAGGAACACCGCCACCCGCTCCGCTGAGGATCCACTGACCGGGTTCCTCCACCGCCACCATCTGCAACTCCGCTCTCCCGTCTAAACCTTCGATGAGCTGTCCACCTCCACTGATGGATTCTCCCCGCGCCGCAAGATCCTGTCCTCGGTCCAGCACCCCAATTTGGTCCGTCTTCACAGCTACTTCTGCGATCCTTGCAGGCTCCTCCTCGTTTACGACTACATTGCGAATGGCACGCTTGCTGGTCACCTCCACGGAGGCGCGCAGCGGAAGGCTGCGCTGACTTGGCCCATGCAGGTCGATGTTGCGTTGCAGACGACCTCGGTTATGGAGTACCTGCATTTCATTGTGAAACCACCTGTCGTGCACTGTGACATCACATCGTCGAATATATTCATGGAGGCGGACATGAGGATCAAGGTTGGGGACTTTGGGCTGTTGAGGCTTCTGCGACTGCCTGTTGATGCATGCGGGAGCTCCGTCGTGGCGGAGTTTGTGTGCACGGGGCCACAGGGGACGCCGAGGTACTTGGACCTAGATTACCATAGATCCTTCAGGGGGCGGGAGCGGGGGGAGGGGGCAGGAGGGGCCTGGGGAGGATCTTGGAGGGCTTCATTAGCGGCCTGCGGACAGGGGAGAGGGGCCTTCGGGGAGCTTAAAGGGCGTCATCAGGAACTGTGGGCAAGGATGGGGGCCTCGAGGGCTTGCATGAGTTGTCAGGGCCTGCACAAACGGGAAGTTGCAGGCTGCTTCGACGTTCGACGAGAGGAGGCAGGGGAGGAGGAGGTCGGGCGGTAACCGGGTTAGGATCTTGCAGGGCACGGGAGCTAGAGGGCGACTGGGTCGGAGGCTTGCAGTGGGAGGGTGATCGGTCGGAGGGGCTGCATGGGCTGGAGGAATCATCCTTGTTTTCTCAGATTTTTATTTCAATGGCATACTTCATAAATGTGATATGATTTTAAGGGTAAAATTGTCAAGTTGTAACCTTTTTCGTGAGAGTTAACGAAGAAAATAAATGTTAACTAACATAGGGTTATACCATGTAAGAGTTAAGGATTATTCAAGGTTTTGGGTGATTCGCGATTATGTAGGGTTATGAATGTTATTGCAGAATTACTCAGGGTTATGGGTGTAAATATCCCTACTGTTAATATATTTATGTACATTAAACAATCTATATTTATGTAAACGTGTGAATACTTATATGTACATCTTCACTTATGTGAATATATATATATATATGTATGTATGCATAAATGTATGAATCTAATTTATAGATTTTATTATTATTAAATATACCTATACATTCATTAGTAATTTCATATAAAAATAATAAATAAATAAATAAAATCCACACAATGAATAAAGACACACATGTACATAATATACAATGATTAGGAACAATCGTAGGCTACCTACTTGCTCTCTATGGTTCAACCTCCACATGCATACATGTTATACATCTTGCATTGTAGAGAATAGTAAAATCTAACTCCACATTTTTTCCATTCATTGACTAATTGATATTGTGGGTTAATTGTTGATTGACTTGGGTTTCTTGAGAGGGCAATACATCGACTACGGTATCGCCTTGTGAGATCGTGTGACCCTTAAAAAAATCCATGTCATCAAGAGGTCAAGAAGGCTGAAAGCGAACCTTCTTGCGTGATCACCGAGGAATGGGTCAGACAAGGTTCAGGTTGATATTGGGGTCCTCAGATGACACAAACCAATCAGGAATGACCTGGTAAAGATCCTCAGCAATCCTAAGGTGACAAGGCATGGACTGGTGAGTGGAAGAAGTGTGTCTAGGTCCGGCCTAGGTGTCTCATAGATATCAACGTGAAAAAGGCTTGAACTCATCAATGGAATTAATCAGGTCAAGTACAGTCTAGCGAGTCTCTAAGTCATCATCGATAGGGATGAATTCATTGATGAAAGCAATAAGATCAAATTCAGATTCTGAAGTATCTCCTAAATTTGCCCTTCGCTCAAAGGTATTTATGTTATAAATATTACGGATGTCATCAGCACAACGCCAGCCACATGAAGAGGGAACTCCAAGGTCTATGCTTTTCGAGTCTTCCTCCCCGTTGAGAAATTCTCGGGTCTCATCATCATCCATAAAGAAAAACTCTCTGATATCTGCAAATAGGTCATAGGCCTCAAGGTCGGCGAAGATAGTTTTAGTCACATGAGGTGTAGGTCTCTAGTCAGCAGTAGGTATAATGATGACCACAACGTTTCCATCATTAAGATGAAAGCAAATGCCTCCTGATCTGTAATAATTAATGACTATCACAGAGGTGAGAAAGGGTCATCCCAGGATGATTGGAGAGTGCTCCCCAGTGGTAGGGGTCTCCGTAAGCAATACGACAACGTCAACAGTGTAGCTCATGCCCTGAATCCAAATGACGGCATTCTCTAAAATATCCTTCGATCTATTTATTGATCCATCATCAAATTGGACAAGCATCCTAGCCTTTGTGAGAAACCCTAAGTGAAGAAATTGCACTAACGAGAAGGGTATTATACAAATTGAAGCACGACCGTCAAGGAGAGTGTGATTACATGAATAGTCAGAGATGGTGCATCTATTGAATGGTGTAGCAGTGTTCCATTTCCTAGAAGAAGGGCGGTGGGTGATGGCATGAGCAGTGGCCATGGTCAAAATATGATGCTCATATCTCCTCCTTCTCTTTTTCTTATTGGGTTGAGGAGCAGATAAGTGGGTTATGACCTGATGAAGTGGGGCGTCAATGATCTCATGAATAGCAGCCACTACTTCAGGCTTAGTCAATGTTTTTTTTGAATTTTGGATCTCCTCCATACAAGGGAGGAGATCAGAATCAACATCTACACAAGAATGACTAAGAACGGTATGTACAGTGTCATCCTTGGGGTAAAGGTGGGATATGGGGTGGGTGAATGTGTTGACAAATGGTTTGGCAAGGGTGTCCTCTCCTCACAAAATAGCTTAACTATGTGTCTCCTAAAATCTTTTTATATTTTAAAATTTTTCTCATTTTTTGTATTTTGGGTGATTGCAAGCTCTCATGGGTGTCCATAAATGAATCCATATTGCACAATCAATGAGGATTTAACATAATTAACTCTACTAAATACTTTTTAATTTGAAACAATCTAATTTAATTGGAAATAATTTGTCTTATTTTCTTTCAAATTGCACACTGAATTTTTGATGTATACATGCCAGTTGTGTGAGGATCTTAATCATATGAAAATAAAATTCAAAGAATCAAATGGTGAAGAGTCATTGTGGCTCTTACTGATACTAAGGAGGTCATGTACCGTCTTCTTCATGTACTCCATCATCTGGGTCAAGGTCTCAAGTGTGGACAACATAAGAGGTAATTCCCAAAGCTTAGTCACAGGTGGGTGAGGTGGTGGAAAATATGATGGCGGTGGTGGGTCAAAGTTCGAGTCTTGAAATAGTGGGTTAGGTGGATATGTACAAAAAGAAGAATCAGGAGTAAGGTCCTCCTGATAATAGAAATTCACTCAAGTTCAATTGGAGGGAACACAGGATCTGCAAAGTCCTCCTAGAAAAATAGAGGTGGATCAGTTGGAGGGAACGTGGGATCCGCAAAGTCCGGGTAAAATTCACTCAAGTCGGCCTTCTCCGAAACAAGAGAAAATGATCGGGAGAACACAACGGTCAAGTCAAGAAATTTGAGAAAAAATCAGAAATACGCAGTGAAGATCGGGTATACACACAAACAATCACAAACAACTATACACAAAAACAAACCCCTCAATTCACCTACTCAACATAGTGAAGATCATGAAAGTTCATTTTTTTACGTTTTCGATTTTAGAGTTAGGAGAGCAACAATGTTTTACAAACACCTAGTTTGGCTGAGGATTCGGGCATTACTTTTTAGTATGTATGTAGGTAAATTAAAACCGAATATAATGAGGGGGTTACTCTCCGCAAGACAAGAATTTTCTTTTTGATTTTTAAGGTCAAGTAAATTTAGCTGTCCTATTTTTTCTTTGTTAGCACTTTTTTGTATTTTTAATGGAAATAAAGGAGCCTAATAAGGGATCAATTCTTTTTAGCTCTTAAGTGATCAAAATCAGAGGGAAAGAGTCAGAAAAGCAATGCAAGAGAAATCGATGATGAATGCTAAGTAGAAATGCTCGCCTTACCTTAGCTCTCTTCATGCAAGGATGCTAAGAAGAATTGAAACATATCTATATGCAAAAGCAATTCGATAAAATATCCCTAAAATAGTACTTGCTATTAGCATGAAGCACCAGATGCTAACTACTCAGAAATGAGATCAAGGTCCAGTCTTCGATGCCACTCGGTGCTCGCCACAACAGGTCCTACAAGCATTGTATGCAACCTCTTTTGGCACGCGGTCTGAAATCCAAATAATTAACAATTATGATTTGACTAATTCCAAAAGCGATACTATAGGTACATGCAAATATAATTAAATGTTTGGACCTTAATCTATCGAGCAAGCAAAAAATAAGTGAAAAATAAAATCATGAAGCAAACAAAAAGAAAAGCGAGAAAGGCACGACAAAAACTGACGAGGCCCCCAAGGGAACAATCCCTCAGGTAGTGGACCTCATGAAGTTACAATAAATGTGTCTCTCTCATCTGAATTATACAAGTAAATAAATATTCAAAGTGACATTGTCTTCAAAAATCCTCCAAGTCTCCTTTGGTGCTCTCTCTTGTCAACTAGTTCAGAAAAGTGACAACGCCTCACGTGGGTGCAAAGTTGCTCCTAGAAGAGCCTCCCTTGATCCGCAGTACCTCATAGTAAATTCAACAAAGAAGAGGTGATGAGACAAAAAATATAATACTAAATAGAATAAAAAAATTAATTAAAATAAAGATAATAAGGAAGACACAGATAAAAATCCAATCTACATGACGTTGCTCCCTGGTACCGATGCCATTTGAAAAGTCGAATTTTGCGAGGGTCGTATGGTCTCACAAGGAGAGACCGCAGTCGATGTAATGACCGCTCACGAAACTCAACTAAATAAACAATTAACCCACAATATGTATAAAGCAATGAAAAGAAAATATATGGAGTTAAATTTTATTATAAACTATACAATGGATATGTATATGTGTAAGTATGTAAAGTGTCGAACACAAGGAGCAATCGGGATATCGGGGTAAATAAATACACAAAAATGTGTGTTCCTCTTGTGTATGTATCTTTTTGTGAGATTTTTATTTTTTTAATTTTAGTTTTTATATCTTTTAATTATTTTTAATTTTATATTTTTAATTTTATTTTTATATTTTCTAATTTAATTTCCTTTTCTTTATGTATATATAATATACACATATAAGGCTATATATACAATGTAGGATAATACAAGTATAGAAACAACTAAAAATAAATAAATAAATTACAGAGTTAAATATTTTTGGGTTTTAAATAAAATGTTAACTATTTTTGTTATATTTTAAAGATTTTTGCTAATTTTTATGGATTTTTAAAGTAAAAAAGATCCCAAATCAGGGAAATAATAATTAGGTCGAATTAAAATGAAGATTAAAAATATCAAATAGTTTCCAAAATTCTTCAAATCAATTTAATAGATAAAAAATCATATAAAGAAAATAATAAAAAAATTGAAATTTTAGAGAATTTTTTATATTTTTATAAAGGATTTTGGGGTTTTTTTTTATTTTTTATGAGTTTTCTTTTTTATTTTAGTGGTTTTTGGTCTGAAGGCTCATAATACTGAAATAAACAAAATATATTTTTGGGGAAATTTTTCAAAATGATTTTATATTTTTTGGGTTTTATATAGTAAATAGGGCAAAAATATGCTCTACTCGATTTTTAATAAATACTTGAAGTGCCAAAATCAAAAACAAAAAATATACGTGAATTTGTGATCAAATAGGCACCTAATAATAATTTTTGAGGATTCTTTGGAGCACATACACTATATTTAATAAATTAGAGAACATCAACAAAAAACATGTATTATTAGGGGCATATATGTAATTAAAAATAAAATGCAGGGCTCACATGCAATTTTTCCAAAAAGTTACAACTGATATTTAAAATTCTTGGACTAAAAAGAATGAACAAAAACTGCAAGGACTTTCCTGCAAAAATACCACCTCATGTGGGATGACACATGAGGTCACATGGACTAGACTAAAATGCAAATAGAATAACCACTATGTTCTTTTTGCAAATATTACAAAAATCTTAAAATGATAGATGAATGTTTATAGACTAAATATTAGATACAATAATTCACTTGGTGAATAATGCAAAATATCCAACGAAGGGTGCAATCCAATGACTCTACGAAGTTCACTTGCTACACGTCACCACGAGGAGAGACGATGATGCTTCGACGATGGATGTCATGGATTAGATCTGGGGCGCGAGATCAATGATCGAGACGAGAACACGTCCAACGGTTCCTGGATGATCTGAGAGAAGGGGGCTATCAGAGAACTGTGGTGTAGCTTGGAAGAATGAGGAAGAACTCCCATTCCTTCGAGCTTCAATCAACTAGGATACGGGCCTCTGATCTCCTCTCTCGCTGCAAAAGGTCCCAAAAGCTCTGTGGCATTGTCCTCTGGCAGTTGAATGCTTCAAAATGTGTCGAAGATCACCAGAGCTCTCCCACGAGGTCAGAGAAGTTGAAGAGCTCCAGGTATCTCCGGCGGCTCCAAAATAGATCCAACAAGGCTTTGTTGGTGAGGAACCTGCACAAGAAGTAAACAAGGGTCGAGGGCAAACTGCCTCGACCATATAAAGTGGGAATGGAAGCGTGGTGAGGCGATGTGGCAGTGCTCCAGCGAGGTGGCGTAGGTGAACACCGAAGACTAGATCCATAATCGATTTGGTTGAATGAGTGGAGAGTGGAGTGCTAGAAGCATGAGGGAAGGTGATGAGGTGGTCTGGTGCGTCGGGAAGCTATCGATGTACGGTGGAGATGTTCGCCGGAGCTAGCTTCTAGTGAACTATGAATTGGTTGATCTACGCTAGAATGAGGAACTAAACAATAATGTAATGCAAAAAATGAAACCTAACACTAAAATTAACCTAAAAAAGTGGGCAAAATTGACCTAAGGTGGCCGTGGCTGCAAGGTGATAAATTCGATGGCGACGCTCCACCGGAGATGGCTGGAACCGGCCTCCCACCCCCTGACTTCATTGCAAAGGAGCTGGAGAGGTTCCTGTCACGAACCACGATCTAAAGCTCACAAGAGGGGAGCCAAACCGAGCCAAAGGGGATTAAAAAATGAACGGAAGGATCGGAGGAGGTTTATGTACATGTGACATGAGGGTGGAGAAGATCGAGGTCAAAAGGGCTAATCAGTGATTCATTCCTCGAGGCATAGAGCCCACGTGAAAGAGCTTGCACCGAGGAAGAAAAATGGCAGAGGAATCTTCCCAAAAAATGCAAGATTCTGGCTACAAAAATTAAAGAAGAGCGGGTCAAAACTAGGTTTGACAGACTATGACCTTGGTCAGAGAGTTGACCGAGGTCAACTGGCGAAGCGACCTGGTTGGTCCATGTGGATCAACTTGGAAAAACCTTGCCCAAAATTATTTGGAAAATCGATAATAAATAATAAATGATTTTATTAATTTTAAGTTATTAAATAGAAATTATTTATTATTTTATGTAGTATTTTAATATAATTTTTATTTATTTTTTCGAGTTTATTTATTACAAGTTAAATTTTAGGATTCCATTTTTATGTATATTCATCTATGTTTTGAGTATATTATTTTTATTTTATTTTTTATTTTATACAATTAAAACTTATTTTAATACACATAAATATATTTTTATTATATTTTTTGATATAATATTTATACTTAAATAAATAAGGGTATTAATTATATCGGTATAGGTATAGATATTTCATCTATGCATTTATATAACCTATATATTTTAATATTTTATTTATGGGTTTATTCTAGTCTAAATATATACGCATACTATAAATAGTATTTATAAAATTATAAAAATATAAATAATAAAAGTAATAAAGAATAAATAAAATGAATATTTTATATGGGTAAATTATACAATACGGGTCTAAAACCTAACTTTACATCTTAATTTAAAAAAATCTAAAAAAACCTAATTAAATATCTTATTAAAAGTTATATTTACATTTTGAGTTTTTATTTAGGAGATATGTGTCCGGAAGTTGGGATTTTGGATTTTTATTTTGAGTATAACTTGTACACTATATATTAATTTTGTATGAAAGTAATTTTGTATTTTTCTATATATTATCATCTACAACTTTCATGTACAAAGTTTCTTTATTTGAGGTATAAAAAATAGAAAATAAAATAGATCCCAAAAATAATTATTGATGAATAAATGAATGAAATTTTTATTGGATTTTTGACCCTTATCTCCCCCTACTTTATTCCTTATCGACCAAGTCATCAAGATGCTTAGGTCTCGGGATTCAGGGTCATAAAATACATTGACATTTTATTCTTTTCTTTTCTTTTCTTTTCTTTATTCTATAATTTTGACATTAAAAATTATATTTTTACACAATAAATGGAATAAATAATGAATGTTAGTTTTATCAAAATAATGCTATATAAATGCATTAGTTAGGGTTTTTAAGGCCAAAATGATATAATAAAGGTGATGAAATGGAGACTCATCAATTAGTAAGAAATTAGTAATAATTTTCTATCTTTATTTGTTTCCCTATGTTCAACACTTTCTCTACTTATGCATATACACATTTTAGAAGAGTTGTAATAAATTTTAACTCACACATTTCATTTTGATACACAATGTGTATTGATTGTTGATCAATTGAGTACTTGGCCGTCACAATGATTATTGTTCTAGCCTTGTTGGGAGAAGTAGACCAAGCACCGGAACAATCAACATGCCATATATATAGACCCAAACACATCTATATTTTCCTAAATGATAATGAATGACTAAACACATAAAGATCAATACTATAATAAGACTCAATTGATTAGACCTTTCATTACTTTCAGCATTCTCCCTCGAGCTGAATAAAAAATAATATCTATGATGACAACAATGCTTTTTAGGATATATTACTATGGTTGAAGTATGAAATGATGGCCAATTGAATAATCTGGACATGCACTCTATATCTGAATCGATCAAGTTTACAAGTATTGCAATAACTCTCTTGGAGAATTCAAACGAAGCACGATATTTTTTAAAAAAAATGGGGGAAGAGGAGGGGGGTGTGAACCCTCTCATTGGTGTGGCTTCTAATAAAGCAAATGTTACCCGACCAAGTTAGGAGAAGACGCAAAATTTTATTCTAACACACGGTCAACTTGATTTTTTTTGTTGTACATAGAGGACTAACTTTTTCTTCTCTTCTTTTTTCTTGAGTACATAAGAAGCTAGATGTCTCCTCTTTCTTTTTTCTGGTGCCTATAATCAAACGTAACCTAATTCTTCCATATATCTCATATATATAGAAGACTTCACCACCCTTTAATCATAACCCAAGGAGTGGTTTGGTGGTAATGCATTGTGCCTACATCTTAAAGGATCATGATTCGAATATCAAGAAAGATGCTCCAAACTCTCAAAATTATCGGGCCTACTATTAAAAAAACTGTCATTTAATCAGATGCGCCCTTGAACATATTGGTACCTACTAGCACCTTCAACACAAGGTGTTGGCACAAAAACCTTTGATAATTGTCTTTAAATCACTCAAATCAGTGGCAGACCTAGGAATTTGCACTAGATAGGGCACACAAAAAAGAATAAAAAAACTAAAACACTCAAAAAAATTGAATCGTTATAAATATCCATATGCATGTGGATATATAAAAATATGTCTTACATATATAGCAAATTGAAAGAATCCATGCATGTACTTAAAGTTGTCCTCGTCAAGTTTTCATATTTTAAAAACAACTCATAATATCATCATTAGAAACATAATCAAATATTTCTCTTTCAATATATGTGAATAGAGCGTCGTTCATCCATTCATCGCCAATCCCATTACGCAATTGATTCTTGACTATAGCCATGGCTGAAAACGCTCTTTCAACACTTGCTGTTGCAACTGGTAGAGTCAATGCTAATTTAATCAATAGATACACTAGTGGACAAACACGATCCTTTTGAGTTTTCACCATTTTCTCTGTCAAAAAATTCAGCTTCGAGAGTTTGATATTTTGCTTTACATCTCTGATGTATGTCATCATTTCATTTCTAAGGATCAATAAGTTTGTGGAAGAGAAATCCATCGAGTATAATTGGGCAAGACATATAAGGTTATCAATGTTAAATGCTGCAAATGAATTTTTTGGACTCAGGCATTACATACAAAGAAGAAGTTTTGTGTTACCTTCAGTAAAATGGTCATTTAACTTTTGAGCTTGCATATCAATGACTGTATAAAAAACTTGAATACGATAATGATGCCAAACTATAAATTTATCAACATTACCGTCTCGATCGTCCTGCATCTGTATATAATCCATCTTCACTTGGAATATTGATATTATTTTTCTTACAAAATAGTGAAACTCTTTCCATTAAAGAAGTCTACCCATTGTCTCTCATCTCTTGCAAACATTATTTTGCTCCAGACACCGATGAAATTGTATTGATAATATCTTGATCTTTCCTCTGAAGCGATTGTGAAAGTGCATATGTAATTCTCAGAATATCAACCATCAAGTGCAAGCAAAAAAAATATTCAAAATCATGCCACTTACGTAAATATTCAAGCGCCTCCCCATGCTTACTCAAATTCTTATTTTCTCTTAAGAACTCCAATACTACAATCATAGAAGGGAATAAATCAAGCATATTTACCAAACACTTAGAATGAGAACCCCAACCTGTATCACTTGGGCGCAAGAAACTCTTCTCTTGATTTATTCTCATTCCTGTATGAAGTTCACCAGAATCTAGTGCTTCAGCAATCCTTATGGTTTCTGCCTCTCTAATAATTCAGTTTTCTTACATGAAGTGGAAAATAAACTTGATAGTCTTCCTACATTAGTAAAAACATATCAATAAGATCACGATTACTAGAAACTACAACCATTGCTAGTTGAAGTCGATGAGCAAAACAATGAATATAAAAAGCAGAACCATTCTCCTTTAAAATAAGACTTTTTAAACCATTGAATTCACTTCGCATATTACTTGCTGCATCATAACCTTGATCATGAAGTCTTGATATGATGAAACTATATCTGGTAAAGACTTCATCAACTGCCTCTTTTAGTGCCACTGCACTAGTTTCACGAACATGTACTAGTTTGAGAAATCTCTCAATTACTCACCCTTTCGAATTAACATATCTTAAGGCAATATCTATTTGCTCCTTATTTGATATATCTCGTGATTCATCAAGCAAGAGAGTAAAAAAGGAATCTCTAAGTTCATTAAGAATTAGATTCCTCATTTCAATAGCACAAGCCCTTGTTACATCATTTTGTATCTTAGGAGAAATGAGCTTATTATTTTCAGGAGCATTTTTAAGTACAACATTATTAATGTCGAGGCTAACTTTTGAAAAAGATTGAAGTATTGTCAAGAAATTTCCTTTATTAAAAGAATCATCAGATTCGTCATGCCCTAGAAATGCAAGCCCTTGAGAAAGTAAGACTCTAATAACATTGGTTGCTGCAAAAAGCCGTGTTCGATACTCTCTCTTAGCATGATCATCATACGTATGTATTTTTGTCATAATATGTTGAGCTTGCTTTAATAGGTTTTCGTAATTTTCATGAGCCAAATTATGAGCACTGTTAGGTCCTCCAACAAGTATATCGATCTCACTTTTATCTTTCAAGTTATTCCATCGTATAGAAATGATTGTATCATTACTACCTTGACTTGTGTAATTTATCTTGAATAGATAACAATATCGGCAAAACACTGCATCTTTTATCACGCTATAGTCTAATCAATTAGAACATCTTTCAAACCATGTAGGATTAAATCTCCATTCCTTCTTTTCAATTTTCTTGAATGGTAAGGCACGATTAATTGGTTGACATAGCTGCATTTGCATATATGCTCTTCGGATATCATCTTGAATATTAGGATGATAATTTGAAATCAGAATACACAACCCAACATCATTAGGCAACTCAGAGACATTCAAATCAGTACGACATATCTTCTTACTTGATTCTTCCACTTTATTTGTACTACATGATCCCATATTTATTTCACTTGAAGATATTGGATCGGATGTTAGCAATTGAGATGGGATAGGTGATGACTTTTTTATAAGAAATTTGTCCATTCTACATGTAATATTAATGACATTATAGAAAAAGCACTTGACTAAATATTCATTTTCATATTTTTTTAAAATTTTACCCATACCATTCACTTATGTGAATTGTTCATGCATCTAAAAATTGAGAAGGTTACAGCTGGTAACATACAATATCTCAAAAAATATGACCTCCATCTAAAGCAAAAGTTCTAAGCATATTTTTGACGAGTGTTATATATTAATGACCACAAAATCATGCATTTAAATTTGTTAACATGAAATAGAAGACGGATTTAAAAGAAAGATGAACATTAAGTTGCACCACTTGGACGTCTTAATGAAAACCTACAACTTAGATAACTTTCATGAATGTGCCTATAGAATACATAGTAAATCTATTTTATTGTTTTATAGGTAGAGGTTACGAATTTAAAACTCTTCCATTTACTCGAGTTCTAAATTATTAAGATTTGGAATCAATTTTGTTAAAAAAACTATGGTTCAATGTTGTTACCTACACTTGAAGCACGAGAAGAAGGCAACGAGGCACGGGATGCACGAGCGCGATGTGAATGGAGAAGGCAACGAGGCCCGGGCACGAAATGCACGATCATGGAATGGATTGTATTTCTTTTGCATACAACAGGAGTAGGGAATGTCGGATTGGCCGATGGTTATATAATATTGGGGCACGGTGCATGCTGCAGGGCTAATGGGGGTGGGAGACGGTTTGGCTTCATTTTAATTTTTTTGATAGGGCATGTGTATCTCTCTCTTTAATTTCGGGACCACTCCGTCCGAAAGTTACATTGATGAATTTTGAGACCACTTCTTTAGAAAGATGCAATTGAAATAGGAATAATATAATAACAATATAAAGTTTCTCATACATCTATATAACTTTAGGAGGGGCAGTCTGGGTATTCGCTCGTTGGTAATGATGCGTGAGGCTATGTTCGTGGCCTGGACTTGGAGAAATCCTTACCGCGGAACAATTTTTATGCGCTATTTACAAGCGGCGTAGGTATCTGCAAAACTGCTCTTTTGCAAGGTTGAGCCTAGAGGTAATGACTCTATGCTGTGGAAGATGATCCTTCGTGGTCGTGAATCGTATCGTGGCGCGATCTCCTCCACAAATAATCAACACACCTGGACGCACTCCTCTAAGGGGTTCTCCTTCTCACAAGCTGTTGACTTCGTCAGATTCCGTGAGGATGTGGTCCCATGGGCTGGTGTGATGTGGTGCAAGAGCGTCGTCTCGAAGCACTCATGTACTCCCTATCGCATGGTGATTATGGACAGACTTGCGAGGATGGGGATCCGTCAATCTGGTCCATGCTACCTTCGCGTGTGTGCTATCGAGTCTTGCGATGATATCTTTTTGAGTGCAACTTCGTTGCGGACACATGGGATCAGACCATGTGACGCCTTTGGTGCCTTGTAGACTGGATCCTTTGCCTCTTAGTAGAGACCGTGTGACGCCTTTGGTGCGTCGCCTTACCGCTGCGGTCTGGGAGATTTGGAAGGAGAGGAGTCAAAGATGGGCGGCGGGATGCTCCTCTTCGCCGCAAATTCTGGCAGCCTCGATTTTCTCTGCTGTTCATATTACTGCTGTTCATATTATCATGAACCAATGACAACCCCGAATTTTGCAAGATCGGGCAACATTTTAAGTTTTTGAGAATTGTAGAGTTTTAAACATTTTGTGTTCTCTGGTGAAAACCCAGAGCTCTACTTCCTCTTTACAACTGTCCCTTTATAGGTAATACAAATGAAATTATTACCCAGTAAAAAAAGTTTTAGGGCCTGTTTGGTTGCAGGGTTGGGCAGGGTTGGCCCAACCCTGTTTACTATTCACAAGGGTACTTCCTCCTCACAGATTACTATTCACCCATCCCAACCCAGCCCAACCCAACCCTGTCCAACCCAGTAACCAAACATGCCGTTAGGGAGCGGGGGGGCTATACCTGTAGCCATCTAGCTGAATAATGCTCAAACAAAAATAAGAAAATCATCAACTCCAACTCATTGAGAGAAGAACGGCATCTGAGCTTTTTTATTCATGATAATGGTGTGGTTCATACATCCAACAAAAGAAAGCACCAAAAAGACCAACACCTATTCTCTCGCAAAACAGAGCACAGAGACTCCTCTCTCCTCCAGATAACAAAAGACAACCCGCACAGAACATCTTCTACATGCATGTCTCATCTTCTGGGAGGATCGTCCCTGAGGATCCAACCAGGTAGAGGAGACGAGAGACGGTCAGGGCGGCGGCTACTACAAAGAATACGGCTTTAGGTGTAGATTCTTCCAGGGAGAACAGACCCGCTGTGATGAGCAATAGAATGGCGAGCGCCGTCCTCGGATTTGCCAGATAGGGCTTTACCTCCTGTGGCTTTCTAAACATCCACAGATCAAAGCAAAAACGATGAAGCGCATGAGCAACTCGAAATGTTCTATATTATTCTTTTGCCAAACAAAGTCGGAAGAGAGAAAAATAAGCCGAAACAGGAGACTGAAAAATATTCTGTCAAATAGTACTGGAAAAAATCAGGTTCATTGTTGGATGGAAATACTATGGTTGCAGGGTTGGGCAGGGTTGACCCAACCCTAATTACTATTCACAAGGGTACTTCCTCCTCACAGATTACTATTCACCCACCCCAACTCAGCCCAACCCAACCCAGTCCAACCAAACAGGCCCTCCATCGATGACGTCTTCCTTCATCTTCAAGTAAGCCGGAACACTCAGCTCCTTGACAGCCAAGGTTGCCGCGCAAACGCAGACGTAAGCCCAGATCCCCGGCTGAGGACGGATCGCCAGCGCAACACATGGGGGCAGTACCACGGCATCCTGCAATCAATTCAAAGAACCGCGTTATTTTCCCCCAACTTAATAAGTGCATAACATTCTCTTTCCAACATTGGCAAGCGAAAGTTACGATCTTTTTCACCTGCACAGAATTGATGACGTGCTGAAATGCTTCATCTTGAACGGATTCGAACTTGGCCAGCAGCTGCTGACGCGGGATTATCGCCTTCCCGCCTTCGACGATGCTGCATACAAACAGATACCACTTTTGTAATAGGAAACTTCTTGGAGAACCAGATGAAGATCGAGGAAGGAAAGAGGCCAGACCTTGCGAAGATCAGCAGCAAATCAGCGGAAGCAGCAGCCACGGAGCTGGCAAGTTTCTCCTGCACACTGCCGGTTGCAGCCATTGGCCTCTCCAAGCTGTGCAGGAAAAAGAAGTCATTTTTCTAGTTCTTACAATGGTCTAAACGTCCCCATATATATAAATGCATAATAAAGAAAATACCTGATGAGAACAGAAGAGAAAAGAGAGTAAAACGAGAAACAATAACTCGAGTACACGAAGCGAACGCAAAGGGAGATGGATGGGTTGAAGGGCATGCAGCTGAGCTCCTTTTATACGCGTCCCAAGGGAGAAGGTGGTTGGAAATGGGCTGCCGCCATGACGCTCTCTCTCTCGAGCTTTTTCCCCGAATGGGCATGGCCCCTCTCAAATTGCCCGGTCAGGGCATGTCAGTGCCAAAATTCCCTGTCAGGACATTGATATCGGCAAACCGTTTGCCGATCAACGCCTGCTCCCCATTCAACGCCTGCGATCCGCGCCCTCCCGAGGCGCACGCGACCCCCACCACGCCCTCCCGAGGCGCCCACGCGTGCCCGGAATTCCCGCGCGTGCCCGGGATTTCTGGGGGTGGGACCCAGTCGGCGAACGGTTCGCCGACCGGGTTCCCTATAAATAGCGGGCTTCACCCCCCCATTCCCCCCACACCATTTCTCATTCTCTCTTCTTCCTTCAAGCTTCAAGGCTCCTCCTCTCAAGCCTCAAGGCTCCTCCTCCCTTCCTCCCTCCCACATTCCATCTAAGATATGCATTATTTATTTTATATAATTTTAGTTGTGTAATTTAAATAAAATTAGTTTAATTGTTTTTAAGGAAAAAAATGTACGGCCACATGTTAGATGTGATTATATTTTCATTTCCCCACATTTTAGATATAATGAAAATGTCTCATTTTATTTGGTAGAATAATAGAACCACTATGATCTCAAACTTAGATGACCAATTGTTTATGAATTCGAATCGATCATAAAACCGTAGTAAGCAATTAGTAATTAGCAATTTATCAATCATAGAATAATAGTTCTTCCGGCATATTAGTTAATTATTAGGAAATTATTATTATTAATTACTAATAAATAGTAAGTAGTTAATTATTATTAATTACTAATAAATAATAATTAGTTAATTATTATTAATTACTAATAAATAGTATATAGTTAATTATTTAGAAATTATTATTAATTTAAAATTAGTTAATTATAATTATTAATTACTAATAAATAGTAATTAGTTAATTATTACTAATAAATAGTAATTAGTTAATTATTATTAATTACTAAAAAATAGTAATTAGTTATTTATTAGGAAATTATTATAAATTTAAAATTAGTTAATTATAATTATTAGTTACTAATAAATAGTAAGTAGTTAATTATTATTAATTACTAATGAATAGTAATTAGTTAATTATCACTAATAAATAGTAATTAGGAATTTATTAATTAGTAAATAGTAATTATTTAATTATTAGGAAATTATTATTAATTTATAATTAGTTTATTATTATTATTATTATTAATTACTAATAAATAGCAATTAGGAAATTATTATTAATTACTAATAAATAGTAATTAGTTAATCATTACTAATAAATAGTAATTAGGAATTTATTAATTAGTAAAGAGTAATTAGTTAATTATTAGCAAATTATTATTAATTTAAAATTAGTTAATTATTATTGTTAATTACTAATAAATAGTAATCGGAAATTATTATTAATTACTAATAAATAGTAATTAGTTAATTATTACTAATAAATAGTAATTAGGAATTTATTAATTAGTAAATAGTAATTAGTTAATTAGTAGGAAATTATTATTAATTTAAAATTAGTTAAATATTATTATTACTTACTATTAAATTTTAATTAGGAAATTATTATTAATTACTAATAAATAGTAATTAGTTAGTCATTACTAATAAATAGTAATTAGGAATTTATTAATTAGTAAATATAATTAGTTAATTATTAGGAAATTATTATTAATTTAAAATTAGTTACTTATTTTTATTAATTACTAATATATAGTAATTAGTAAATTATTATTAATTACTAATTAATAGTAATTAGTTAATCATTACAAATAAATAGTAATTAGGAATTTATTAATTAGTAAATAGTAATTACTTAATTATTAGGAAATTATTATTAATTTAAATTAGTTAAATATTATTATTAATTACTAATAAATTGTAATTAGGAAATTATTATTAATTACTAATAAATAGTAATTAGTTAATCATTACTAATAAATAGTAATTAAGAATTTATTAATTAGTAAATAGTAATTAGTTAATTATTAGTAAATTATTATTAATTTAAAATTAGTTAGTTATTTTTATTAATTACTAATAAATAGTAATTAGGAAATTATTGTTAATTACTAATTAATAGTAATTAGTTAATCATTACTAATAAATAGTAATTAAGAATTTATTAATTAGTAAATAGTACTTAGTTAATTATTAGGAAATTATTATTAATTTAAAATTAGTTAATTATTAGTATTAATTACTAATAAATAGTAATTAGGAAATTATTATTAATTAATAATAAATAGTAATTAGTTAATCATTACTATTAAATCGTAATTAGGAATTTATTAATTAGTAAATAGTGATTAGTTAATTATTAGGAAATTATTATTAATTTAAAATTAATTAATTATTATTATTAATTACTAATAAACAGTAATTAGAAAATTATTATTAATTACTTATTAATAGTAATTAGTTAATTATTATTAATTAAGAAATTATTATCAAAAATTAATTAATACTTATACAATAATAGTGAAGTACTAATTAGTCATTATTAAGTAATTATTTGTCAGTAGTTAATTAGTAATTGTTAATTATCAATTACTAATTTTAAAGTAGTATTTATTAATTTTTAAGTGTCAATTATTATTTTGTAAGTATCAATTATTAAATAATAAATAGTAATTAGTTAAATAGTAATTATTATTAATTATGTACTTATTATTTACTCAATATTAATTGCTACTCAGTTATTAGTTATCGGTAGTTAGTAAGTAATCAAGTAGTTAATTGTTAGTTATAGTATTTATTTATCAGTATATTAGTACTTAAAAACAAGTAAGTAATAAATTTTTATCTGCTTATTACTTAATAGGTTACATTGTCTTTATTTTTTATAGATAATGGCCAACATAGCTCCATTATTTGTGTGTTGGAATGGTGCAATTGTCACTGAGAACGGGAATGTAACCTACGAGGGGGGGACTGGTAAGATGATAGGTTTTCCGGATTCTGACAGTTTTGAGGAACTAGTACGGATGATTCGTACTGTTACTGGATACAGGGAAGGGGAGTACAACGTCCGTCTCACATGTAGATGGCCTATGAACGTGAACACCTTCTATCCAGTAGTGCTCACTAATACTTCGACAACCAAGTTAATGTTGAACTTTACTCGATCTCTTGGAATGATGCAACTGATGGTGGGATCGGATCCCCACGTTACCAACATTGGCGAGTCTTCTCGAAGGGGACGAGAGGATGCTACGTGCAGTATCCCAGACCTAAATATGAATTATGAGGAGGAAAACGAGGATTCTGCTATCATTCCCGAGGCGAATGTCGAGGAAGCAGATGAAGACACTACCGACGAAGAGGAGGACGACAACAACGACATCAGTGTCCACTTGGATGACGTCCACGGTCAGTAATCACTCATCGGTTCGATCAATAACGAACCGATCTTCGATCCTACGGTTGATTACGGCATGACCTTGGAACCTATGCCGGAGCTCCTAAAATGGATGAAATGAGGCGTGTGAACGTAAGGTGCGGTATATGTAAACAGAGTGGTCACACACATGCGACATGTCCCGGACGGTGAATGTAACAATGCTGTGTAACATGCACTAAATGAATTGTGAATGTCTATGTTATCTTCCACATTCAGTGATATATGTTTTTAGTTGGAATATTTATGATACTGTTCATCTTTAATGCTAAATGTTTTTTGAGGTAGGAAATGGATTCCACTCCCGGACCGCTTGATGCTTTAGTTCTGGTTCAACAGAACCACCACATATCCGCATCACCGCTCAACGAGGATGCAACGGTATCATTGTACACAATTAACATTTCGATACCAAAAGTTGTGGTAACATTGCACTGTGTGGTTATACAAAATTTCAGATTTGTGGAGTATGGACGCGTCCTCAACAAGCTATTGGTTAAACCCCGGAGTGCGGAGTTCGATCAGTTGCTGGGGACAGCTGGCTTGCTATGCGTAAGCAACATGAGGAGGGCGAACCTCGACCAGTCACTCCTAATGGCACTTTTGGAACGATGGAGACCGGAGACACATACTTTTCATCTCCGACATGGTGAAGCGACAGTCACATTGAAAGATGTCTCAATCCTTACAGGTCTTCGTGTCGATGGGGCTCCCATGACAGGGTTTGAACACCCTGCACGATATAATTGGAGTGCTTACTGCGTAGAATGGCTTGGCGCCAACCCCATCCATGGAGTCGGAGATAATCTGTCGAGCAGACGCTTGAAGCTTACCTGGATTCATGACACCATTCTCTCGGATGCAAACCTTCAGGAGCAAGATCCAAATACGTTGTAGAGAATCGTACGGGCATTTATTTTATACCAGATTGGGGAGTCTTTCTTCCCGGACTCTACATGTGATAAGGTACCGTTACGGTATCTCCGTCTGCTCAAAAATATCCATGAATGTGGTCAGGTGGCTTGGGGGGCAGCAGTTCTTGCCCAATTATACCAGCAACTTGACGAATGCTCGTTGGGGAGATCCAAGAGATGTTACGGATTTCTGACTTTGCTTCAGACTTGGTCTTGGGAGCACATACACATCGGGGTGCCCCGACCGTATCGAATGGATCTCGAAGCCCTGAATCGAGGGCCATATGCTTCAAGGTATGACACCCACAGTCACCATTCACGTATTTTATATCTTAATAAGATATTAACATCCGAATGAACAGATGGACGGCATGGCGTAGGTCGTTTACTCAAAACGTCCAGACAACAAACCTGACGTTTTATCGTAATGAGTTGGATACACAGGACGAGCATCAGGTACGGTCCATGACTATCCTAGATATACCGTTTCCTTATTGAAAAATAACTAACTTTACACTATTTATCAGATGCGTTGGTCTCCATATGAAATGGAGATCGTAAATCACCTTCCCGCAATCTGTCGAGAAGGTCAGGAAGTGTGGAGATTCCAGACAGTCCTAATTTGTTTCAACATAGCGGTCATGCACGTGCCTGATCGTGTAATGAGGCAATTTGATCTACGACCTCACATCCCAGATCAAATGCCCCTGATAGTTTTCCCGAATCGTCGCTATCGTCAACGAAAGAATGATCCTATTGATTGGCCCGATCGACTCCGAGAACAGATCATCCGATGGAATCAACGGCGTCAAACCGTTGTGATGGAAAGACAATCGGCTGAATCGAATGAGCATCGTCTGGAAGCATACATAACTTGGTATTGGAGCATTACATGGCGATGGATACATACTGCAATACCGCCACCACACTTTACATACCAGCCTTACGCTCCGAGGTTCAGACCAGGGGTAAGTGCGTATATTGTCCATCTTTATTTCTCGTAAAACATCAACTAAAAACGGGTCAAACATTCAGGTGCAGAGTGTGTATGAAGCTCGTGAGATCCTAGAAGATTGCGAACGAAGCTCGGAGTTGCAGAATGTAATTGGATTACTTGACTCCGCCCTACAGAGTTTTGGATTGGTGGATCAAATGAGTCAGTACACCCCAAGGTACTCATACTCGACTGAGCCTTCACATATACCATTCCATGTCCCTGAACCATCCCGACCGTCTGAGGCTGCTGCTCAAAGTTATGATTTTCGTGTACATGAACCATATGTTGTCGGTAGAAACGATGACGAAGCAGGACCATCACAGGTCCAATTTACGCAACCATCACAAGCTGGTGATTTCTGGGGTCTAAACCCGAGCATTCCACACCAGATGCAGACATTCACGCAATTCCTAACCAGTGATTTCATTCCACATGAAATGCATGGATTTGCCTATTATGCAGATTCCAGCCGTTTACCTCCCTTCCAGGATCTACCGCAGCATCGTACACCGCAACCAGATCAGCCACCAACAGAGCATCGTCAACACCTTCGCAGATCGATATATCTTCATCAGTTCGGGACCAAACACCTCAGCCACCGCGACAAACGAATGACGAGAGTGGAGGTGGTACTGGTGTTGCTAGTAGGGGTCGTAGGGCTAATCTATCATCGATATTACGTAGGGCACGTAGAATTCTGCATCCCCAGTAATTTGTACGAACAATATCTTTTTAATTAGTTGATTAATGATGTATTGATCGTTTATTTTTATTTCACTATACTATCATGCTTCCTTCGTTATTACAAATTAATGGCATAAATAGAGTAATATGCAGATCCGTTAGTACAATCTCAAGTTGACGTATTGCAAATCTGTAAGTACAATCTCATATTGTTATATTTTATTTTAATATTGGGATAAATTCTTTATGCCTTACGATATTTCTATCTTATTAATTTTTTGATATTGTTTTATTGTAGGAGATGGCGAAAACAAGATTCACAGCGCGTAAGTCGGTATGTCCTCCGACCAACAGAGTCCTGGTAGTACGTACACCGCTCAGGGCGACTCCACCTGCATCACATCAGACTCCGCCTGCTTCAGGTGGCCAGCCACAAGGAGGACCTTTTGTCCTCCCACGATAGCGTAGTCCACACAACTCAGAGATGGCTCGTGCTCTTGGCACTCTTTCAGATGCTCCTACAGAGTATCCACTGCAGACTACTTCAGAGTATCCATTGCAGGATACTTCCCTGCCTCAGCCGCTTTATCCTATCGACTCTCCGCTTCCTGACTACTCGCCACAATCCATGCCTCCATCGATGGATGTGAGTTCTCAAAGCGAAACCTCCCCGCTCACTGACGTCTATGACGAGGAGGAGGAACTGTATGCTGACTTGGCAGATCTACACTATACAATTGCACTTAAGTACGCACGTCTGAGCGTACTTCGAGGACAGCGACAACGTTAGAGGACATGCTTAGTAGTGTTTAGAACATATTTGTCTAATGCAATGCTAGATGTAATCTTCGTATTTCGTGTTTGAAACAATGGATCCTCACTTGTGATATGTTGAATGTGATGTTTATGTGAGTTTTTTTTTGACGAAATTGAAGAGTATTGAAGAGTGACACACATGTTTACTTTGCGCAAACATATACCATTATATTTTATATACTTTATGTATTCATTACAAACAATGGAACAATCAATAATAATTATATTATCCATTATTATTATAAAATATTTAACAATGGAACATGCCCATGCCCATGGCCATTCGGGAAAAAATCTCAATAATAATTATATTATATTTATATACAATGGAACAATCAATAATAATTATATTGCTATTATATTTACGTATTATCCATTATTATTATAAAATAGTTATAAATATTTATATACAATAGAACAATCAATAATATTTATACATTATCAATTATAAAATAATAATGTATAAAAAATTTACGTATTATCCATTATTATTATAAAATAATTATAAATATTTATATACAATGGAACAATCAATAATACTTATACATTATCAATTATAAAATAATAATGTATAAAAAATAGTATTTTATCAATTATAAAATAATAATGTATATACTTTATAATTATACATTATCAATTATACATTATCAATTATAAGATTTATACATTATCAATTATCAAGTGCGCAGGTGGGGAAGGTTCTGGGCGCAGATGGGGAGGGTTCTGGATCGGCGAACGGTTCGCCGATCGACAAACGGTTCGCCGATCTATGCCCTGATTCGGAAATTCGGAACTGACATGCCCTGATCGGGCAATTCGAGAGGAGCCATGCCCAATCTGGGAAAATCTCCTCTCTCTCTCTCTCTCACAGGTACGCAAGCCTACGGTACTTGAATAGGGTTTTTTTCACTGTGACCCTTCAAATCTTCTCTAATTACAATATCACCGCTCTAATCTTACTCTGTTTACACCGAGGGAGAGGATGGTGTGGGAAAGGGGCAGCCGCCACGAGTCGACGATCTCTCTACAGCCTGCAGGTACGCAAGCCTACTAAGGTGAATAGGGATTTTTCAATTAACCACTCAAAACTTCTAATGACAACACCACCCGAGGTCATGATTTGGTCATGCGTGTGATATAGGTTTGTAGTGGATGTGGCCAGAAGGTTGGTTTGTCAGCAGACCTTGGCCAATTTCCAGATTATATAGCTTTTCCTACTATACATCTCAGGGGCTAAAAACCGATATTATGATCGAATTGCTGGACCCTCGGGACCAACGAAAGGATTGTGGCACTCTCTTGCTTGAATTTCGGGATTCTTCTATCGACTAGATTAATGATTTAGAACTACTGGATATTTACGCATGCGTTACGTAATATTCGTTCTACCTTTTGTTTCCAATAGTATCAATGCGCCATTTTCTCTAAGGGGTCGTCATTTTTAGGGAATTTCTAAATATTACTACTATAATACCAAATGCTACAACAATAGCTTGTTGCTATTATTCTAATCATTTTTTGGGTATCCCTTCAATCATGATATTTTATCAGTCTCAGCTTTTTATTTTTTTTCATTTTCTCTTAGGTAAATTACAATTTGGGTCTTCATTTATGGGTCCGATCTCAGAATGGGTCATGATCTTTAAATTGTAGCAATTCGGGTTCTAGAACCATTAATGTAAGAAACTTTTTGGGGCTAATGACGAGCACGCCATTGTTTAAAACTTAGAACCCAACCCTCATTCCCTTCCCAACAAGGGTATATTCGTCATGAACCCCAAAATTTCCATTTCCTAAATGGTCTTGGGACCCGAATCGTTACAATTTAAAGATCGAGACCCATTTTGAGATCGGATCCATAGATAAGGACCCAAATTATAATTTACCCTTTTCTCTTAACTGAAATTCGATATCTTTAGAAGGTGATAAGAGACCAGACCTGAACATGTTTGAGCCGACACGACTACCAAATCAACAGTCACGTCGGATTGTGATAACTTTTAGATGTATAAACCAACTCTCAAATTACATGAGTTGTGATGTAATTTACAAGGACTGTGGTGGAATTACGAGTATTATTGGCGTCATCGTGTAATTTGCGAGATTTCATGGTCCGATGTACATAAATTTCACTCGAATAGCCATGGACCATATGCTAGATCTTTTCTCACACAGATCTTGAAAAGTTTACATGATATGACATCAGTGACGGAGACAAGGGGGCGGAAGGGGGCTTAGCCAGTTGGCCCCGTCTCCCAACAAGCACTTATTATATATTATATAATAGTAATAGTACATGATTTAAATACAATAGTTAAATATAAATGTTAATAAGTTGTATAAAATGGTCCTACCATCTTACATTTATAAGCTGTATATAATTCTTCCACCCTCATTTTTTAATAAAAAAATAATAATATGATCTGACTACGATAATTTAATTATTAACACTTGTATGTTTTACAAGAACTACAAGTTATACATATAAAGATGCAAACAGTTACAGATATATCTGTATCTGATCCGCCACCGTATCTGTTTTATAAAGATTTTATTACATCCATACCAGTATCCATTTTAAAATGGATACGGATATGGACACCATTTTGATATCCGCAAACATCTGTATCCGTATATCCATTTTGGTATATAAATATAGTCATATATTTATTTTTAACCATATATAACATAATTCTATATCTTTTTTATCATATTTGTATGATTTTTATGATACAAATACAATTACTAAATTTATATCATGTGTTTTCCATCCAATTCATATATATATTTAAGTAAATTCTATAAATATTCATAAGATTACTCGTATGCGATCAATATCCGTTTTACATCTATATCTGTTTTTTAAGGATATGGTAAGATAATTTTAATATCCGTCAATATCCGTATCAGCATCTGTATTCATATTAAAAATGAATAAGGATTAGGTAATACATATATATCCGTATCTGGATCCGTCCGTTTGCATACCTATATAATAACTACACAATCAAATAAGTATGTAGAGATTTTTAATTCGTCATTATATCGTATGTTGTTTAATAGATAATGATGAATAATATTTAACGATATTTTTTGTATTTAAAACTAGGAAAGAATGTAATATCCGTTGTTATATCAACATCATTGGTCCATATAGTAATGCTTAAAGATGAGTGGGATCTACCGGGGGTCTAAATATGCCTCACACAAGGCGGAGGCAAAGTCGCTGTGGCGACCCTCAATAAACCTCATTCAGTCAACAATCAACCCACAACAGATAAATCAAGCAATGAAAATCAAAGTGTGGAGTTAAAATTTATTATAACTCTACAATGAATGTGTATAATGCAAGCAAGTAGTGTGTCGAACACAGGAAGCAAGCAGGATAGATCGGGCAATCAATGCACAAGAAATGTGAATGTGATCAAATGTATACAAATGTGTTATTTTTGAGGGTTTTTAATTTTTTATTTTTTATATTTAAATTTTGATTTCATATTTTTATATTTTGATTTTTAATTTTACTGATTTTGTATTTTCTTTTTGTATTTTATATTTTTTTTATATTTTTTCCTTTTAATAAAATAAGTACACAGTATAAGAAAAGCAAGATAATATATTTATAAAAGAGGTAAAAATAGTTAAAATTCAAGAAATAAAATCTTTTTGTGCTTTTTCTATTTTTCTAATGCTTTTTGTGATTTTTCTATATTTTTCCTATTTTTTTTGGTATTTTCAAAGGCAAAAATACTGAAAACAGCGAATAAAATGAAAATCGAAATTAAAACGAGGATGAAAAATATCAAACAGAATCCAAAAATCCTCAAATTAATTTTAAAATAAAGATAATAAAATGGAGAAATTTCAGGCACAGAGATTGTATTTTTAAATTTCTTTTGGAATGTTTAATATTTTTATGAATTTTTAAGGGGTTTTACCATTTTTAGGGATTTTCTTTTGAATTTTTAGTGATTTTTGGACTGGAGTTAAAACACACAGAAACACACAAAATGTGATTTTTTTTGGAATTTTTCAAGGGGTTTTGATAATATTTAGGTATTTTTTAATGTAGACAGTAGATAAAATGCATGGTTTTGAATTTTTATAAATATAAAAATACAATAAAAATGCTAAACAAAAATATGGCATGAAAGCAACAAAACAGGAAGCTATGATATTTTTTTTGGGAATTTTTAGGATTTTATAGATGCATGAAATAAATACAAACAACAAATAGAAAAATCAACACTAGCAGGGGTATATATGTAAATATCTAGAAGTTCAGGGGTTACTTGCAATTTTTCCAGAAAATTTATAACTAATTAATTAAGTTCCAGGACCAATCACAAATAGCCAAACATCCAGGGGTATAAGTGCAAAAATTCCAATGTCACGTATGCAAGACACGTGACTAGCAAGGACTGATTTGTAAATAACAAAAACCTGGGGACTTGATTGCAAATATTCCAAAAATATTACACGTTAAAAAAAAGTTCCTGGACTAAAATGAAATAACAGAACTCGCAGGGGGACCCTTGCAAAATGTCCACCACCCCACGCGCACGGGTCACATGAGCTGACGTAGACATGGACTTCTTTGCAAATATGAAAAGTTCGAGAACTTAATTGTAAATGTTATAAAACTTTTAAACAACAGATGAATGATTTAATACTAATTAATAAATACAAAAACGTCGGGGTTAAAAATGCAAAATACCCAGGCTTGAGCATTCAACGACTGTAGTCTCCCCACTTGACATGTGGCGAGTAATGGATAGCTGATGACAGTTCGCGTTCGATGGCCAAGATCAGATCCTCCCTTGATGATCAACGGCTGCTGGTGGGCTCGATCCGACGGCTGGTAGACGATCTGGGAGGCACCCCCGATCGGACGACGGAGGAGCGAGGAGCAAGAACAGGGAAGAACCACCTGCATGGTGAACTTCCTCGCCCTTGATCTCGGCACTCCGGCATTCTTTCGAGCTCAAGGATGGCCGAGCGGCTTCCTGGGGTCTTCCTCTCGACGCTGGGAACTCCAAAAAGCTCCGGCTTTGGCCGGAGGTCCCATGAGGGTGCGACGGAGCTGGAAGGCTCCAAGTACCCCGACGAGACCCCAAAACGAGCCCCAGGCTCTGCGTTAGGGTTCAAGACCTGTAAAAAATAATGACACCGTCGAGGGCAAAACGCCTCGACGGTTTGCGGAGCGGAAGGGTGCTAGAGGCGACGAAATCGAAGATGGCCAGAGCCACTCCGGCAAAGGACACGATTGGGTGATCTGATGGATGAAACCCTAAGCTAACGATGAGATTTTTATCCTATAGCTATGGCGAATGAAACGATGCAAGAAAATGGAGGGGATAGATAGCCTCGAAGGTGGAGTTCACCTGAGGAAGACCTCAACGGCGGAGCTCGCCAGAGGTGGTGGAACTCGCCCGAATCCGTGTCGAAACTCCACCCGAGATCGCTGGATCTAGAGCTGTCAACTCCAGCTACCCGGAGCGCAAGGAAGGTGGAGAAGAACATGACAAAATGGGGTTCTAATTCGAGTTGAAAATCGGAGGCGGTATTTGAATGGTTGACGAACGGCTGGGAAGAACGAGGTACATGGAGCGACGAAGCGATCCAACGCCCAAGGAAAGCTAGGGGCGTGAATCACCGATGTCCAAGGAAGAAAAGTCAAGAAGAGGGTTTCGCGAAATGGCACAAGGTGGAGCCTCGAAAAAATCGAGAAGGCGGGTCAAAAATGACATTCTGACAAGAGGACATGCGTGGGTCAGAGAGTTGACCGCTGGTCAACTCTCCAGCCCTCCTGGTTGGTCCACGTGGACCAACCAGAAAAAATCCTAGAAAATTCATTGCTAAATTCATTTAAAAAATATTAAATGATTTTATTAATTTTAGGTTATTAAATAAAAGATATTTATAATTTTATGACGTATTTTATTACGATTTTTATTTATTTTTTTGAGGTATAAAAATACAAGTTACCTTTTTAGGCATATATAGGTATACATATCTATATATTTAGATATTTTATTTTATTTTGTGTATTTAATTTTATTGATTTTGTTTAATATTTTATAAATTTATAACTTATTTTTATCTACTTAAATATATTTTTATTTTATTTTTCTGAGGTGTTTTGTACAATTAATAAAATAGAAATATTAATTATATAGGTTAATGTACAAGTATTTTACCTATGTATTGTATATATGTATTTTATTTTTGTATTTTCTTTGTGTTTTTATTCCTGTTTTTATATATACATATATTACAAATAATATTTGCAAAATTATAAAAATATAAAATTATAAAAATAATGAATAATAAATAAATTGAATATTTTAATCTGTACAAGTATACAATAGGGGTCATAAACTCAACTTTCAAACCGTAGCTTTGCAAAGTACGAAACCACCTTCAACAAATAGCTTATTGAAAATTATATACAATTAAAGGTGATTTTGATGCGTTTCGAGTTTGTATTTGAGAAATACAGGTCTGGGAAGTTGGGATTCTAGAATCTTATTCAGATCATAAATTTTTATCTGTACATTATTTTTATATGAAATCAATTTTGTATTTTTCTATATTTAATTATCTACAACTCTCATGTACAAAGTTTCTTTATTTGAACCATAAAAAGTAGAACCAAAAACAGGTCCCAAAATAAATAAAGAATGAATTAAATAAAAAGGAATTTTATTGGATTCTGGCCCTTATCTCCCCCTACTTTATTCCTTGTCGACCTATTCATCTAGATGCTTAGGTCTCGGGGTTTCGGATCATAAAATATTTACAATATTTTATTCTTTTTCTTTTCTTTACTTTATTCTATAATTTTGGCATTAAAAACTGTATTTTATACACATTTTATACCATAATGCATGAATGATAAAATATGTTAATTAAGGGTATTTACAAGCATCTGCCAGGATTTTTGAGGTCAAAATGATAGAATAAAGATGATGAAATGTGGATTCATCACTTAACCGTCACAATTTTAATATCGAGGATTAGTTGAGATTCTGAAAAATATGACGAATAAACATTGCTATATTGACCTTCGTTAATGATGTAGTAATCGATATGACTTCTGTCTCTAATTTTTTACATAAAAATCATTTTGTAACAAATAGTACTCATAATTATATATTTAGCAACGGATGAAATATTGATAATTTAAAAAAGTCTATATACAAGCATTTCAGTATAGTGAATCATTCCCTTTATTAAAGATGTATAATTAAATATTAGCATTTACATGTTGTACGCATTTCGATCTTTGTATCTTTTTATGAACTTTCATTTTGAACATAAATAAATCCATTAAAAATGTTGGATTAGTAAAATAATTTCCAAAATCTAATGTAAAGAGTAATTACACTATGCAAAAGATACCAAAATAAGGGTATAAATGATTACTTGTGTACAAGCATATATGTGTTATCATGTCCAAATTTATTTTAATACATGAGTATGGATGTCAATATAGATATCAACGAATATGAATAGTGTGTTACTGTATCTTGAAAATTGAGTATAGATATAAAATGAATATGGAAAATGAGTAGTATATATACGTGAACTGAATGGGTTATTATAATAACCCATTGAATATAGTCACAAATACTTTATAAATTAGATTATATATATATGTGGATTGAATGGGTTATTATAATACAAATACAATATATATCTCATAAAAACTATATCAAATATAAAGAAAAAGTTAAAAATTTTGTTATATGTAATTAAAAGTAAACATAAACTATGTATTAAAAAATATAAAAATATAGACAAAAATGTACGTGGATACAAAAGTGACATTTATATATGTATTCATTTTAACACATATACATATACACCTGTCAAAATATATGATAAGGAATAGATACATATAAATATACCTTTGCATCCCTACATTAAGTGTGATATAATTTTACTATTAAAAATATTAGATTTAATGGTACTACTTAATAAAAGTTTTTGTGATTTGAAGAATTTTGTAAGGACATTTTTGTCCATATAATGTTTGTTTGGATATTTATGTGAAATCGTAAGTTTATAGGGGTATCTTTGTAAAATTCCTTGTAAATAAAAATTAATAATTAAAATGATAAATAATAACATAGATAAACTTTATATATATATAATGTATCTACATGTATATGTATGTATATGTGTTTATGTATGTATGTAGTCTCAATAATTTGGGCCCCAAGTAAAATTTTCTGGCTTCGTCCCTGCATGAAACGAAAGCTTCCCATTTGATTTTTGAACACCTTGTCGTTCTTCTGTTTTTTGTCATCCTCTCGCATGCTTGTTACATCAAGGTTTTAAAAATTGAACTGTACATCAAATTAGATAAATATCAATGTTTAGTTTTCATGGTCGAACCAATGGAACCATAGATGATATTGCCGGTTTATACAAATAAGGAAAAATCAAACCGTTGTATTGTTGATTTATTTTGTATAATTTAACCAGATTAAATCAAATAAGACCGATATATTGTAGAAATAAAAGTATAACATCATATTTTTAGTGAGTTTGTACACTCATGTCCTTTCAAGTTTTTCGAATAACATTTATACCCCTATGTTTTTTACAATTACATGGGAGCCCCTTAAATTGTCTAGTGGCAGTGTTGTGTGCCCCTTAAACAATATGGTAGTGAAGGATCATGTGGACTTCATTATCACCCACTCAGCATATATTCATTCTGAACTCTACACACGCATAATTATAATAGTAGACAAAAAGCTCCTCACATGCTTTCAGCTTTACATGGTCAGGAAAGACGAAGCTCTATTCAATCACTTTTCAAGTTATTTTTCTTTTGCAATCAATATCTATAAGATCTTTTTCATTTCATCTCATATTGCATTCAATCTTATAAGGTATCGAGGTTTTAATTACTCATATTATTATTATACATGGTGCCTGAATTTTGAGAGCTCTCCTGATTTGAAAGAGATGTTTGACATTAGTGAACTCTAATTTTGCAAGGTGTAACTAAGGGGGAGCTCTCTTTGAGTAGCTTGTTAGTGGAAAGGATCGAGTAACTCGATCGATTGAAATATCGAGTTAGGAAGACTATGATCAAGGATTTTACTTAGTTGATTTCCTCGAAAAAAAATACATGGATCCATTTGTGTTTGCTTTAATATCTCTTTGATAAGACATTACTCTTTTGATTGTTTGTTTGAATAGTGATCCACATGCTCATATCTGTTGAAGACAAAGATTAAATAACAAGAAGATCGACACCAAGATCTACGTGGAAAATCCCACGGAGAGGGAAAAATCACGAGGGCACAAACAAACCCTCATCTCCCTCACCAGAGATTAGGGATGCTCTCTTCACTAAGTTTTTTTTCAAAAAAAGGGGAGGATGAGTACAATATATAGAGTATGATGGGTAAACAATCTCTCATCCAAAGATACGTTTCACTCTTATACACATAACCACTCAACACTTCCCCTCAAGTTGGGCATACATGTCCACCATACCCAATTTACCTACATTCATCTCAAATTACTTCGTAGGCAGTCCCTTTGTGAAGAGATCAGCAACCTGGTCACAGATTCAGGTATGTGAGGCATAATAGTCTAGCATCAATCTTCTCACTGATGAAATATCTATCAACTTCCACATGCTTGGTTCTATCATGCATTATAGGATTGTTAGCCAAGTTTATTGCTACTTTGTTGTCACAGAACATCTTCATTGACATATTAACTTTGACGCCTAAGTCTTGTAGCAAGAAATTTAGCCAAAGGATTTCTGTAACACCATTTGCAAGGGCATGATATTCAAATTCAGCACTTGATCTTGAAATAACATTCTGCTTCTTACTTCTTCACATAATAAGATTTCCACACAAATACACTGCATAACTGGAAGTATATCTTCTGTCATCTATAGAACCGGTCCAATCAGCGTTAGTATATCCTTCAATTATCATGTCAGGATTTTTCTTGAACAGATGGTTGGAGCATGAATGAATTGACTTCCCACATTTACAACGTAGGTGATATCTGGCATCGTGAGTTTAAGATAGATTAGTTTTCCGACCAATCTCGGATACCTTCCTTTTCCTTTATCATCAAAAATTCCACCATCATCTTTCCATATGGATAGTTGTTGGTTTGCATCCCAACATATCGCAATCCTTCAGCAAATCCAAAGCATATTTTCGTTACCTTAGACACATACCTTTGGTGATCGAGCCATCTCAATAACTAGGGAGTGTTTCAACTTCCCTAAGTCTTTTAATCCAAATTCAGCAGCAAGGGTTTTCTTTAATCTGGACAATTCTTCTTCATCATCACTTGTATGGATCATGTCATCCATATACACTAACATGATGGATCTTCTCTCACCAGTCTTTCTTATGAACAAAGTGTGATCCCCATTTACCTGGGTGTATCCATTTCTGATCATAACCACACGAAGATGTTCAAACCATGTTCTTGGAGACTGTTTTAGTCTATACAGTGCTCTTTTTAATATGCAACACTTATCACCTTTTTCAAAACCATGTGGCATTTTCAGATAGACTTCTTCTTTAAGATCACCATTCAAAAATGTATTTTTCACATCCAATGATACATATTCCACGAAAATATATGCATCTAGATAAATAACAACTCTAATAGTATTCATTTTTTCCAGGGGGAAACATCTCAAGATAGTTTATCCCATATTTTTGACTATATCCCCTAGCCACAAGACGAGCCTTGAATCTATCAGTTTTCCCATCCACAAAATATTTTATTGTATAGAACCATTTAGATATAACCAAGTGAGCATCCTTAGGAATATCAACAACATCCCAAGTATCGTTTTTCACCAATGCATTCATTTCTTCCATCGTAGCATTCTCCCATTTTTGATCATTTTTGGTTTCCTCAACATTTTTAGGAACATGGTGAGAATCCAATGAGGTAACGAAGCATAGGTATGTCGAACTCATCTTGGTGTAGGTAATAAACTTTTCTACTAAATATCGAATAGAGGCTCGAACAGTTCTAACAGCCTTCCTCGTAGCTATGGGACGATCATCATGTAAACTACTCGTATCATTAGCTACCACTGGTTGAGAAAGAGAGATATTTTCAGGACTTGGATCATCTGAGAACAGAATGAGATCATGATTTGATTCAATTTCTGCTTGATTGTCATTTACTCTATCTTGTCCACTGTTTTCACCCACATGAATAGCCTCTTGTCCACTGCTTGAGGGAGCATTGACATCATGGTTTGTTGCAATTTCTTTTTTTTTGTCATCTTCTCTAACCTATCAACTGCTCTCACCCACATGAATGGTCTCTTGGACATCACCAAGAAAGGAAGTCCCCTTCTCACTTTCCTCAACATCCATAGTGATAGACTCCTCCCGAGGAAGATTCTTAGGAAAATACGATTCATTCTCAAAGAAAGTAACATCCTTACTTACATGAAGATGGTGTGCCACAGGGTTATAGCATTTATTCCTCTTATGCATTGCTGAATAGCCAAGAAAGATATACTTGGTTGCCCTTGGGTCCAACTTTCACAAACCCGATCCAGAATTACGAAGAAAGCAGACATATCCAAATACACAAGGATCTAAACTGAAAGGATATTGTCCGAATTGATGACAGAAAAAGAAGTTCTCTTTCCAATCACGACATAAGATGTCCTATTGATCAGATAAGTAGCAGTCAAGACAGCCTCTCCCCCAAAATTTTTTGATACATTTCTCTGGAGTAATAGTGCTCGGGTGACATTCAATAAGTGACCATTTTTTCTTTCAATAACTCCATTCTGTTGTGGCGTGTAACTGCATGAGGTTTCATGAATGGTACCCTTCTCATCAAGAAAAGTACGTAGAGATCTTTCCACGTATTCTTTTGCATTATCATCCTGAGCATTTTAACTTTTGTTGCATACTAAGTGCCAATTATATTTGTAAATCTTTTAACAACATCAGGAACTTCACTTCTATTTATTAATAGGTACACGTAAGTATTCCTTGAAAAAACATGAATGAAAGTAATATAGTACTGAAAGCCACCAATACTCTTTACACTTGACGGTCCCCAAACATCAGAATGTACGAGCTCAAATGCACAAGTATATTTACTGATAGATGCGGGATACATAGTCTGTATTTGCTTTGCAAACTAGCAGATCTTACATTGCACGACATTATTAGATAGTCCAGAAAAAATCTTAGGCATCAACCTATGCATAGAGGAAAAATTAAGATGACCCAAATGCTCACGCCACTTTTGGACTAAAGTTAGGTTGTCCTTCTCAAGTTTAGCTTTCATTACAGAGTTAGGGTTTGCCCCACTCGAGCTGGAAGATGATATAGACCATCCTCAGCTAATCCAATTCCAATCTTCTTACCCATTTTTAAGTCTTCTAGAATACACGACTTTTGATCAAAATCTACATGCAATGTAACTCTTAAGTGATCTTACTGTCTGATAGAAGATTAATTGGGAAATCAGGAACATGAAGTGCATCAGTAAGGAGGAATCGATCTACAATAGAAATCGTTCCTTTCCCAGCAACGGTAGCCGGAGATCCATCTGCCATAATAACTTTCTCTCTGCCTGACAAAAGCTTATAATCATGAAACATTTTCGAGTACCCTGTCATGTAATCGGATGCACCACTATCGATAATCCACTCGAACTTAGTAAACCAAGCATTGCTAGTTCTCATTGCACTATCCATCAAATTAACGGTTGTACAATGTAACGAGCCATGTCCCTTTGTAAAAGATTTCTCCAAAAAAGATTGCAACTCCATAGTTGTATACATTTGAACTTCAAGGATAACCAACCACACAAAAAAATACGGAATAATTAACGAGAAGCAACAACGCAAATATGGGCACGTGGGCACTGGGAGGCCACACGTGCAACCTTTGACTAGAAACCCAGGTTGGTACAAGCAGATATACAAGAAGGTACAATCGCAACAATAGAAGACCACTTCCGTTCACCTCTCAACCTTGATTTCCAACTTAGAAGGAACCCTCCACAGAATCACGAGACCACTTCGCATGAAACCAGGAATCTGCGGCACAAGAATCAAGGGGGTCACATAGGGGGGTGCATAAGGGGGCGCAGGAGGCAAGTTTAAGGTGCAAGCCTACTCCCACCTTGCTGTTCAGCCTGCTTCCCATATGTAGATGCCCAAAAATCATGATGCCAAATGCAGGAGTCGTTGATTGTCCACCAAAAATCATGTTGTTTTGATTGGACAAAAGCAGGTTGAGAGGTCACAGAGGGTGTAGAGGGTGCAGCCAGGCACAAGAAGTCGCAGAGTGCGAGTGTGCAGGAGAGGGCACAGAGACCTCGCAAGGGGAGGCAGGCACACACACACAGGAGGCCGCAGAGGCCGGAGAGGGTGCGCACAAGAGGTTGGAGGTCACAGAGGCATCACAAGAGGAGAGGGCACACGTACAGGAGGCCGCAGAGACCTCGCAAGGGGAGGTAGGCGCACACACAGGAGGCCGCAGAGGCCAGAGAGGGCGCACGCAAGAGGCTGGAGGCGCAAGCAGCGTCATGCGCAGGATGCATCGTCCGCAAGGGGCCGTGCACAGGGGGCCGCAGGCATCACACGCAAAGGATCATGACGATCCAAAATCGACAAAAAACAAGTCTCAACCTTGCTCTGATATCATGTTGAAGACAAGGATTAAAGAACAAGAAGATCGCCACCAAGATATATGTGGAAAACCCTACAGAGAGGGAAAAACCACGGGGGGCACTGATGAATCCTCATTCATCACTCTTTATTCTTTTATTTTAGCTAATTATTTTGGCAAAGCATCATGTAAATAATTGTAAATACAATAATTTAGCAATAAGCATGCATGTGTTAATATATCATAATTAGCATGTTTTTGTGCAAAAAATAAAAGAATAAAGAATAAAACAAAAAAGAAGGAAATATTTAGAATAAATATTGAGTGACCTAAAACCAAGAGAGGGCCAAGTATTGGCCTGATCGCCAAATAAAATAGGTAGAGAGAGATAGGGCCACTTTACAGTGTATATATGTACCATATGTGTACATAATTTATTTTTACAAAAATAAATATAAAGAGGTGTTTTCACTTCCTTGTATATATCTCAAAAAATAAAATAAAATAAAATAGAATAGAATAAAATTCTCTCTCTCTCTCTCCCTTGTATATAATACATGTTTATGTGTATTCTTCCCTATTTAATTTATACATGGAAATAAATAATAAAGATAAAACAAAATTTTATTTTATACTCCAAGAATTATGTTGTAAATGAATAAAATATAAAATTGGGATATTTATGTAAAAATAACAAAATAAAACTAATTGTATAAAATACACAGGTATTTTATACATGTATATAATACATTATACTGTATATACCATAATTTATTTTTTGTAAAAATAAATAAAAATCTCATAAAAATAGTTCGAAAAATAAAAAATATTTTTCATTTTATATACTTTTTAATTTAAAATCATTTACTATTTTTAATTGAATTTGTAATTATTTTTGTACATTCTATTTTCTGATTGGTCCAGGGAGGATTGTTGACTCCGGTTAACTACCCCCTGGACTCCCCCTTGCTCGGATCCGGCTTTTACGCACTTTTCGTCAAATTTTCCAGACCCAATCCGACAACCATCTACTTCATTTCGAGGCTCTGATTACTGAGGGGAGATCCATGATCCTTGCCCGTCAATACCCTTAGAAATCCGACCCTCGGTTCGCGCGCCTCGATCCGATTCTTCCAGCTACCTGGGATATCCTATAAAAGCTTCACTCACCTCCCCATCTCACTAGCTCGCACCGCACCCCGACAGCCATCGGAGGCCACCTTTGGTGCTCGGATTGGTGCAGTGTAGCCGCAGCTCACTTGTCGTGGCCGGAGAACCGCTGCGAGGAGCCTCCTTTGCCAGCCGCAGCGTGGTCAAGGCCACAACCCCACCGTTCACCTCCCATAGAGCTTAGTATCATACTCGGACCTTCAGGTATCCCTTAGATCGTTCCTAGATTTGTCGTGTGTTTAATCTTTCCACTTATTGCCGTCGTTCCTCCGCCTGCTCCGACCAGCCGGTCGAAGCCTTGTTGCTCTCACTCATCCGCTCAGATCGATACCTACGCTCGCCCTCCATCCTCTCCCGTAGCCTGATCACCCTGACTTTCGATCATCGCATCGAGATTAGGACATATGTCTCCTCTACCATCTTCGCTGGAGACCGATGAACCGCAAAACCGACCCTTTAATAGTGTTGTTTTAACACTTAATATGTCATTGCAGTTGGGCCGAATTGGGTTCATAAAAAACCATCAAATAGCTAAGTCAATTAGAATAGGATGGTCGTACTTTATTTTACTTGGTAAGGAACCAAGGTCGAACTCAGGGACACGAGCCTCTCTCGTATTATCCAGATTATTAATTAACTAAGTGTTGAGTTGGAGAATAATAGATCAAAAAATGTGTGAGGACAAGACAATGCAACAAGCAAATATAAACATGCATTTTTTTATATTAAATTGTTTATCATGCAAATAAAAAAAGTGATGAAAATGCAATGCAAGCATGCCCTTGGTAAAAATCATGAACAACTTAAACCCTTAGTTAATTTCCGACTTAGATTAAGCAGTAAATCATTTGACACATTAGGCAAGAGTCGTCTAAATGGCATAAAAGATACTTGAGTTGTTTAGAATAATATATAAAGATCATAGTGTCAAAACAGGAAAACAAATATGCCATTAAATAGTGCATCAAACAAGCTTTAAAATGAAACTGAAATCAACTCAATCGGACATATGAAGCTCAAGATATGCATGAAAGAAAGCAAGGGCATAAATGAAAGAAAACATGAAAAGATAAATACAAACAAGTCCCTAAGAGGGACTAAAGTGCAATAAAAATAAAGCGTGAGGCCTTCCCTGTAAATATCCCATATGCGCGGGGGCATATTTGCAATTATTAAAAACTCGCGAGGGTCAAAATGCAAAATACCCCAAGTGCATGTGGTCTGCACATGATTCTGGACCTGTTTGCAAATTGGAAAATACGGCGGGGCCTCTGTGAAAATTACCCAGATGGCACGTGTTATGCACGCGCCATCCATGCTCGGAGAGACGCTCAGGCCCGGCAGAGGCTCGATGCAGCTTCGGATCGGCTTCGGGCTCGGAAGCGGCTCGGAAGGCTCAGAGAGAATCGAAGCTCCTGGAAAGATTGGTGTAGGCTCGGAAACTCCGCACCTAAAGGTTCAATTGTTAAGGCTCGGTGAAGATCCAAAATGAGACACGTGGCCGATCGTGGGCCATCTGATCATGGAGATCAGGTGGTTGCTGTGCTCTTCTGGAAGAGAGACATGGATGCGTCTGCGTCGTTGGATGAACTCCGGGAGAGAGAATCCAACGACGCCTATGCTTCCTTCCTCATCCTCAAATGGCGGCAGAATCAGAGCTCCGGCGAAGGAGCTCCAGCTCCGCCACCTGCATCTGACGTCGATGGAGCTTGGCTGATGGTCTTGAGTGGTTGGCGATGAAGTTCCAAACTTGGTCGAGCTACGGCTATATGCGGCGGAGATCCTCAACACCCCAGTAGCGGAGATGGCTCTCGCTAAGACCACTGCGGTGAGCTCTCCGGTCATTCAACGAGGGTACCTGCATTGTCAGTCCAATAGCCGAGGCGTATACATGTGAATGATAGGGAGTGGAATGGGGTCTCGTGCGGGCGTCGAGATGGGAGACTGGAGCTCCATCTCCGACAAATCGGAGAGGAGATGAGGCAGAGGTGCTCAGATGATGGAGAAGAGGAAATAGTGATCTAAATGGTGCGTGAAGATGGTGGTGGATGTGCGAAGCTTTCGGGATGATCATTGAGGGACGAAGAAGGGCAGAAGGACCTAATTAATTAGGCAAAATTAGAGAAAACGCAGAAGAAAGTTTTAAGAGCCTTACCTGATCGAAGATGGAGGCGGCGGCTTGTGCGCGAGCTCCGAGGAGGAGTTCTGGTCTTCGCTGGACCTCCTCAGCCAGTGGAGGTAGCTCGAGCGGGCTTAGAGCTTCGCAACACCGTCGTGATCGGCGGTGGGTCAACATCGGAGGTACTCGTCGTCATCGCTCTTTCCGGCCACCTCCCCCTGTCACAGGGAGGTGGAGGAGGGCTGGGCTATCCCCCACGCAAAGGTGGACGCTCGAATAAGGGGGAGGAGTTAGAGTATTTGAAGGAGGAGATTCGGCAGCTCAAGTGGTGACCGCCGTAGTTTGAGTGGGGATCATGGAGCAGCTGGGAGTCCTACGTGGGTTGTAGAAGTGCCTGCGAGGAAGAAGGACGATAGGGGTACGTGGTGAGGCGGTTGGCGAGGGGAGAGGTAGTCGGAGGAGATGGAGATAATGGGAAGGGCGGAAGTGGATCGCAAGTTGTGATCGTGGGAGAGAGAAGGAATCGGGAGGTTGACGACGACATGCTGGTCGTTGGATCTTGAGATCCAACGGCTGACGATTGGGCGCTAAAGAACAGCTTTGATGAGATAGAGGGTGACATGATCGAAGGGCTATGATGTCGCCATGTGTCGTGGTATGAGCGCGGCACTGGTGAGCAGCGGGGATGAAATTAGGAGTTTGATCGGAGGGCAGAGAATATGGGTGATGTGAACGGCCGAGATAGAGGTGATTGTGAGGTGCAAATGCCGCAACGTGGCGAACTGAGATACTGGCTCTGGCGGATGGTGAGGATGGGTTTAGGGGGAAGATCGAACGGTTGATGTTGAATGCGTGATGAACGGAGGGGATCAAGACTCCAAAGCCTCCATCCAATGGCGACTGGCGAAGGTGGTGTGGCGCGAGGACGGGCGGCCATGTGGCTCAACCAGAATGAGTCACGTGGCTCAATTAGGTTATTCAGAAGAAGATGATAGGATATGAAGGAGCAAATGGCCGAATTTGAGAAAACTCAAAACATAAAAGTTGTAGTCTCGATAAGATCTACAAGTTTCATGTTGACCAAAAATGGAGATGAGGTCATCTGAAGATACAAAATATTTTTGAGAGTATTTTTAAGGCTAAAAATACCACGAATTTTAATTTTGCCATTTTTTGGGATTTTTAATTTATTCAATACTCTGATAATTACAGGACATTATCTGGATTTTATTGACACAAACTTAAGCAAGGGGGTTAATAATGGAGAATTACGATGATGAAATCGGGTTTCATCACCCCCCTATACTTAAACTATGCTCGTCCTCGAGCATCAAAGAGAATGAATAAGCTGGATTGACCCCCTTATGCATGTGAGCACAAGATCCAATTTGTTCAAGTCTACTCAACTTTAGAGGTCCAAAATTCTAGAGTTCAACCCAACCTTAAACAAGAGGCACCCAATTCCTCTAATTCTCCAGACTCTCTCTGATGTACATATATACTAAGGATATGAAATTTAGTGTTGATTGCGATTCCGAGAGTAGAATCAAAACTTCACCCAAGGTCTTGGTTCAAGAAATTCTCCTAAGGACCCAATCCTCAACACTATGGAATAAATCAAATCTTGCATCCAGTCCACCGTCTCTTTAGTTGTCAGCCTTATAAAATGCAGATGGAAGGCCAGAAATGGAGGGCATGGGATTGTGTCATTTCTTCTCTCCCTCTCATTGGAACAAGGATTCTCTCTTAGTGCCTTATTACGCAACACATTTTTTGGTGTTGATCAGTGCGTTCGTCAAGAGAAGTTGGAGCCGTCTACACTTGTTTTCCTGGGAATACACCGGGGTGTGTCTTTTTTGAGTACCTATCGTACCTTCGACACCCAGACTTGTAGCATTTACGATGCAGAGCCCTTTTTTGGTGTAAGCCTGACTCCTGGTCCTAATAGCGGTGGTCCAAGTGGACACTTTGAAATGGTTGGGAGCGCTCGCCTTTGGTGCAAGCTCTTTGATATTTGATTTGTGGAATGAGAGTTTTTCTTTGAAATTTCATTGAATTATAGCATTTTTGGCTAGCTCCACTGCTTTTACCAAGAGTTGGCGCACACTGATCAATAATTTTTTATTCATTCACACCCTGGCACTTAGGTCAATGTCAAGAGATTAGTATAAGAATCAAGTTCTCATACTGGCTAATATTGCTGACACTCAGGTTTCATGAAGCCTCCAAAGATTTTATCCCATCCTCGAGCATCATTAGATCAAATCCAGACTCGAATCCATCATCCCAATCCCTCAAGTGAAAAGTCAACTCATCTCATCGAAACCGCAATTATGCATGTGATGTGCTGATCATATTCTTATTGTCTGAGACTAAGCATGAAATATAACATGCAAATCTATAAATCTAGGGAAATGTGGATGATTAAGTCTACGGCCCTGATGGCTAAGGTTGGTTAACCTAAAATCTCAAGACCTCACAAATCAAGCTTCCTTGAACATTTCAGATCCTGGGTGGAAGTGTGAAAGTAGAGGATTAATCCAACTTCTTCATTCAAAAATATTTTTTTTGAAGCTTTAAGAGAGATTAGGACTGTCTAAACTCAATTAAGTAGATGCATCTGCATTCAGCCAGTATGGATGTAAGTACAGGTTGGAGCCCGTTGCTTGAGGAGTGGGCCTTACATGATGTCCTCTAAACCATCCAATTTGCTAAGGGCGAACCTTCACTAAATGCGGCTACTTAATTGGGTTTAGTAGTCACTAATGACTCCTAAAGGGATTTTTTGATTTTTCTCAATTTTTGTGGATTTTAATAGAAGGTTAGAACACAGGTTAGACTCAACTTTCCTTGAAAAGAGAAAGAAGCTATCAAAACCATGTCACACAAATAAAAAATTTCAAAACATTTTCAAAAGGTTTTTCAAAATAAGAAAAACTCATTTTTCAAATCATTTTCGAAAATATTTTTATAAAAATAGTGTAACATAATATAGAAAAGCCGTGAAAATATTTGAGTCCACTTAGTTCAAAGGATTTTACTTTAGCCAAAAAGTTTTAAAATTTTCAAAATTTTCAGATTATAGCTAAAGTATACTGTATATACGGTATACCCCCCTATACTTAAACTTTGATATGTCCTCATAGTACTAGATGATATAAGTCCATAGGTCCATTTAAATATAGAGAAATATACGGGAACCAAGGACGGCTCCCCCTATACTTAGGTTAGAAATAACCTAAATAAAAAAGCAAGGAAAGATGAGTGGAGAAAATCACAGGGACTCGGGTCCCCCCTATACTTAGGCTGAGATTAGCCTAAGTATAAAGATGAGATTTGATATTGAGAGAGACCCAAGGTGAACGAAGATGAAGGATGGATATACAAGTGGGCGGATGAATCTACGGAGATTAATGGAGTGACTAAGGCTCTAGGGAGTGTATCGAAGCAAACATGGCTCAATCAAGCATGCAAGACCCTCAATTTCACCAACTCACACATGAAACCAACCGAAGTTGGTTTATTATCTTGTCAGTTTTTTTGGTGATTAAGACATTATATCTTTACGCGGGAAAAATGTCAAGTAAGAATCAATGCGTAAACGAGGGTGTTGCTCTCCCAAAACAACATTTTACTCCATTTTAGGTTGACTTGCAACTATCAGTCCCAATTATTATTTAAAGTTGTCACTGAATTAAGGTGAGCACAAAATCAAGCAATCATCGTCTACCGTTCATTCCCATTTTCCATTAACCTAGGTGATCAAGCTAGGAGGGGAAATCGAGAAAAACCATGTATTCGATAAAAATCATGATCTAAGCTAAGCGAGAAATCATGCAGTGACTTGGCGAAAATCTGTGAAAACTGGGGCTGTTTTAAAAACCAAAAACTCATGTATGCAAGTCGATCAGAAAGCCGCACCTAATCATGCTTCTATTAGCGGGGAGAATTTCTATTAAATTCGACTAAATGAAGCGAGATTATGTGCGTCTAATTTTTTTGTGTGTCCTGCCTACGAACAAGCACATAAAAATGCGAATGTTAAACTAAGCTCGAAGAGACGCGTGCTTGGTCCTAGGTCGACACTCAAGTGGGGACGATCCCCACACAACCAAAATCGTTCGATTACAATCGCGAATCTTCGATCGAAGACTGCTGTAAAAGACGATTATTACATGAGACAATGATATGAAAAATGACACATTTTTTTCTTTCTACTCGACGTGCTCCAAGCGTGCTTCTGCGGCTCCTCACAGCGGGTAGCTCCTGCTCCTCGCCTCCTTGAATAATCAAAGGTCCTGCCACAAAAGCAACGGTTAGAGATCAATCGAGAAGAAAATTTTATAGTGCAAGATAAATGGACAACTTGGCCTATAAAAAAGAAATACTTAATTAAATAAATAAAAATCCAAAAAATACAATAAATGAGCCGTGTCCCCGGCAACGACGCCATTTGACGAACCGCAAAATCGGTCCTTTAATAGTGTTGTTTTAACACTTAATATGTCATTGCAGTCATGCCGAATTGGGTTCATCAAAAACCATCAAATTTCTAAGCCAAATAGAATAGGATGGTCGTACTTTATTTTACTTGGCAAGGAACCAAGGTCGAACTCAGGGACACGAGCCTCTCTCGTATTATCCTGATTATTAATTAACTAAGTGTTGAGTTGGAGAATAATAGGTCAAAAATGCGTGAGGATAAGACAATGCAACAAGCAAATATAAACATGCATTTTTTATTAATTTTTTATCATGCAAATAAAAAAAAGTGATGAAAATGCAATGCAAGCATGCCCTTGGTAAAAATCATGAACAACTTAAACCCTTAGTTAATTCCCGACTTAGATTAAGCAGTAAATCATTTGACACATTAGACAAGAGTCGTCTAAATGGCATAAAAGATACTTGAGTTGTTAAGAATAATACATTAAGATTATAGTATCAAAACAGGAAAACAAATATGCCATTAAAAAGTGCGTCAAACAAGCTTTAAAATGAAACTGAAATCAACTCAATCGGACATATGAAGCTCAAGATATGCATGAAAGAAAGCAAGGGCATAAATGAAAGAAAACATGTAAAGATAAATACAAATAGGTCACTAAGATGGACTAAAATGCAATAAAAATAAAGAGGGAGGCCTTCCCTGTAAATATCCCACACACGCGGGGGCATATTTGCAATTATTAAAACAACGAGGGTTGAAATGCAAAATACCCAAGGCGCATGTGGCTCAGGCTCAGCAGAGGCTCGATGCAGCTTCAGATCGGCTTCGGGCTCGGAAGCGTCTCGGCAGGCTTGGAGAGAATCAAAGCTCCTGGAAAGCTCGGTGTAGGCTCGGAAACTCCGCACCTAAAGGTTCGGTCGTTAAGGCTCGGTGAAGATCCAGGCTGAGACACGTGGCCGATCGTGGGCCATCCGATCATGGAGATCGGGTGGCTGCTGTGCTCTTCTGGAAGAGAGACGTGGCTGCATCCGCACCGTTGGATGAACTCCAGGAGGGAGAATTCAATGGCGCTTGTGCTTCCTTCCTCATCCTCAAATGGCGGCGGAATCAGAGCTCCGGCGAAGGAGCTCCAGCTCCGCCACCTGCATCTGACGTCGATGGAGCTTGGCTGATGGTCTTGAGTGGTTGGTGATGAAGTTCCAAACTTGGTCGAGCTACGGCTATATGCGGCGGAGATCCTCAACACCCCAGTAGCGGAGATGGCTCTCGCCAAGACCACTCCGGTGAGCTCTTTGGTCATTCATCGAGGGTACCTGCGTTGTCAGTCCAATAGCCGAGGCGTATACATGCGAATGATAGGGAGTGGAATGGGGTCTCGTGCGGGCATCGAGATGGGAGACCGGAGCTCCATCTCCGACAAATCGGAGAGGTGATGAGGCGGAGGTGCTCAGACGATGGAGAAGAGGAAATAATGATCGAAAAGATGCGTGAAGATGGTGGTGGATGTGTGAAGCTTTCGGGATGATCATTGAGGGACGAAGAAGGGCAGAAGGACCTAATTAATTAGGCAAAATTAGAGAAAACGCAGAAGAAAGTTTTAAGAGCCTTACCTGATCGAAGATGGAGGCAGCGACTTGTGCACGAGCTCCGAGGAGGAGCTCTGGTCTTCGCTGGACCTCCTCAGCCAGTGGAGGCAGCTCGAGCAAGCTTGGAGCTCCGCAACACCACCGTGATCGGCGGTGGGTCAACATAGGAGGTACTCGCCGTCATCGCTCTATCCGGCCACCTCCCCCTGTCACAGGGAGGTGGAGGAGGGCTGGGCGATCCCCCACGTAAAGGTGGATGCTCGAATAAGGGGGAGGAGTCGGAGTATTTGAAGGAGGAGGTTCGGTGGCTCAAGTGGTGACCGCTGTGGTTTGAGTGGGGATCGTGGAGCAGCTGGGAGTCCTACATGGGTTGTGGAAGTGCTCGCGAAGAAGAAGGACGATAGGGGTACGTGGTGAGGCATTGGCGAGGGGAGAGGTAGTCGGAGGAGATGGAGATAATGGGAAGGGCGGAAGTGGATCGCAAGTTGTGATCGTGGGAGAGAGAAGGAATCTGGAGGTTGACGACGATATGCTGGCCGTTGGATCTTGAGATCCAACGGCTGACGATTGGGCGCTAAAGAACGGCTCTGATGAGATCGAGGGTGACATGATCGAAGGGCTATTATGTCGCCCATGTGTCATGGTATGAGCGCGGCACTGGTGAGCGGCGGGGATGAAATCAAGAGTTTGATCGGAGGGTAGAGAATATGGGTGATGTGAACGGCCGAGATAGAGGTGATCGTGAGGTGCAAATGCCGCCACGTGGCGAACTGAGGTACAGGCACTGGCAGATGGTGAGGATGGGTTTAGGGGGCAGATCGAACGGCTGATGTTGAATGCATGATGAACGGAGGGGATCAAGACTCCAAAGCCTCCATCCAACAGCGACTGGCGAAGGTGGCGTGGCGCGAGGATGGGCGGCCACGTGGCTCAACCAGAATGAGCCACGTGGCCCAATCAGGTTATTCAGAAGAAGATGATGGGATATGAAGGAGCAAATGGCCGAATTTGAGAAAACTTGAAACATGAAAGTTGTACATCTCGATGAGATCTACAAGTTTCATGTTGACCAAAAATGGAGATGAGGTCATATGAAGATATAAAATATTTTTGAAGATATTTTTAAGGCTAAAAATACCACGAATTTTAATTTTGCCAGTTTTTTGTGATTTTTAATTTATTCAAGACTCTGATAATTACAGGACATTATCTGGATTTTATTGACACAAAATTAAGCAAGGGGGTTAATAATGGAGAATTACGATGATAAATTTGGGTTTCATCAGAGACCCACCCCCATCCACCGTCGCTTCTCTGTTTTTCAGATCTAATAACCCCGACCGGAGAGTAGCTCCGAGTCAGAGCTTTCCCTTGCAGGCCTTCACGCGCGTGGAGAGTCCATCTTTCACCCTTGCCCGTCTTCGCCGGAGCAGCTTCAGGTCATCCACGCCGCCTCGCCGATCAGACCGATGAAGCTTCCATCAGAGCTAGCCATCTAACACGGAAGAGGCCCACGATCCTATTGGCACCCTCAGATCCTTCATCAAAGATACAAATCACCTTCTGTGCTCCAGCGAAGTTTGCCCAGGTGCAGTTCTTCCAGGCATCTTCTCCGCCGTCGGATCGCCCCCATCGTCCAGACGTCATCCCCGCCATCCATCCACTGGAGGTGTCAGACCGTTAAATGTCAGATCTAACGGTCCCGTACCAGCCATGTCCCTGACCATTTGACAGCCGTCAGATCTGACACTTGATGCGTCCAGAGTCGCCCGATCTCGCCATATCAACGGACGACACCTGTCACCCCACACGCCTCTCACGTGCAGCTTTGGGTATATTGCTCCATTCATCCCGCATTTCTTTTAGTTTTTATTTTAGTCTGTAAAATAAAATCACAGTTGAACCATTTTGCATTCCAGTACATGTAGTTTCTTATATTTGCTTTTTAGTCCTGCCTGTGTGGAACCACGTGCTTCGTCACGTGTTTAGTTGGGTCATTTGTATTGTTTACCCCAAACTTCTCTTCTGTTATGAATTGAATATTTACTTTTCATATTTGCAGATATACCCCTGTGAAAGTTAATTTACAACATGTGCAGATTTTGATGGAGAAATTGCAGATTAGACCGTAGGGTTTTATTGCTTGTACTTTTTGATCTCATAACTTAATCTAATTGCATTTTGGTCCATGTGAGCTGTGAGTTTTGTTTTTAATTAAATAAATAGCAATTTCTCTCCAAAAATTCTGAAATTTTGATACGTAGCTCCTGCTACTGTGTAGGAATTTTGAGAATTTTGTGGCTTGTTTTATTTTTGTTTGGTATTTTCTAAAATTCAAAAACCTTAAAAAGTGTCCCCGATTATTTTGGAAAATCAATTAAAAATATTAAAACACTTTGAAAAATTCCAAAAAAAAACTAATTGGGTATTTTGTGTTGTTTTAGCTCCTGCGTAATTTTCATTTCATCCCCATTTATAAAACTCCTAAAAATTGAAAAAGAGTAAAAACCTTATAAAAATCATTAAAAATTCATAAAAAATCAAAAAAATGTGTTGTCTTTTTCTATAGGTAGATTTTATTTTATAGTTTCATATAAAATTACTGCTAGGATTTGATAGACAGTTTAAAGAATTTTAATTTGCCTTTAGATCTCAGCTGTACTTTGACTACTGTTTTTGACCTTCTTTGATTTTTAGAAAATTAATTAAAAATCAGAAAACCCCAGAAAATTCACAAAAACATTTTAATATTTTAAAAAACAAAAAAATATTTTTGTTCTGAATTTTTTAGCATTTTTGAACCTTTGAATAATTGCTTGAAGTTTATTTGTAGCTTGTTCTTTCATTTCTTTGATTGATATTAAAAAATTAAAAAATAAAAAACCCACCAAATTCCTTTGCTTTTCTGGTTACCTGACTACTTCGTAGACTTGTCATTCCGTTCTCCTTGTGACCGACCATGTTAGCTATACCAGGTAAAGTAAACTAGCAAGACCGCTTGCTTCATTTTGGTTGCTTGATTTCTTTAGTTGGTGGTCTATTTTTCTTGATTGATTGCGCCTTGCGATTCGGGTCGCAACGACCCTAGATATTCCTTAACCTGAGTTGCATCTGTACCTCATCAGACACACACAAACCCTAATCTCCCTCACCAGAGATTAGGGATGCTCTCTTCATCAAGTTTTTTTTCAAAAAAAGGAGGGATGAGTACAATATATAGAGTAGGATACGTAAACAGTCTCTCATCCAAAGATCCGCTTACCCATGTACACATAACCACTCAACAATAGCTATCAATCCGGTTAGTACCTACACTTCTGTATCTAATCGTACAGTAAAAATACCAAAAAGGATCGCATAACTAAGATTAGATTGTGTAATAGGCAAGAATAAGAACATGGACTGATAATATCGATTCAATGGTCGAATCTTGTAACTATTCATGAAAGAAGCAGCCTAAAAGATGCAAAATCTCATTTATTATTCTCATTTAACCTTAGTAAATTCTCTATATATAGACTCAAAACACATCTAACATTTTACTATAGATATTGAAGGACCCTCAAACTGAATATAGAATGCTATCAATGACGACAACGACGCTTTTTAGGATATATTACTAAGTAGGAGCCATTGTATGGCCGAAGTATGGAATGATGACCCATTGAACAATCTAGACATGTAGTCTATATTTAAACCGATCAAGGTTACTAATAATGCAATAAGTCTCTTGGACAACTCACACAAAGCAAGAGTTACCTTACTAAGTTGTGAGAAGATATTTTTTTTTTCAAACATAGAAGTAACTTGATTTTTTTTGTACAAAGAGGACTAGATTTTTCTTATCTTCTTTTTTTTCTAGAGTACATAGGAAGCTAGATATTTCTCCTCTTTCTTTTTTCCCAAGTTCATATAACCAAAAGTAACCTAATTCTTCCATATATCCCATATATATAGAATACTTTGTTGGGTATACTTGCAATATGTTCCAGCCCCAACTTGGGGGCAGCAGCAATTTATCCCTTTGGGAGGGGCATACTTGATATTTCTCCATCAAGTTGGCCTCCAATCGGCCCCCATCTATTTCCTCATTCCAGGGAATACCGAAGGCACCAATTTCGGCCACTGTTTTCAGCCGATTCCAGCCCTATTCGCCTTCTCCATTCCAGCGGCCAGCAGCGGGGTTCTTGGAACCCATCCTCTCCGTCTTCACCACGCGAGCGTGAGAGCGAGAGAGAGAGACCGTGCTCGAGGGCAGCGCAGCTCGAGCTTTGGGACAGTGGCTAGGGCTTGGAGTTGGGCGTGGGAGCACCGTTTGGGCGAGCTCGAGAGGAGCAGCAGTGGTGAGGTCGTTGCGGACGACCTCAAGGGGCCGAAGCCGTGTTTGGGACTCCATCCGGGAGCCCACAAGGGGAGTTACTTTGTTCTCCTTTGTTTTGAGCACAAGATTGGTATAGTGAGATACCTAGGGATAGTTTGTTCTTTATTGAAGAACTATCCATTGTGTGTGCTTGTACCTCGGTTTTGTGGGCAACAAAACCGGGAAGAACATTTGGATCACTTTGACCGTAGTGCTTGGTTGCCGGTCTTGCCCCGTGGTTTTTCCCTTGCTCACATTGAGAAGGGTTTCCACGTAAAAATATTTGTCTCGTGTGGTTGCTTGCTTGATTGTGATTGTGATTGTCATTGTTGCTATTTGAGTTCCCGTGTGGGGAACATATCTTGTGTGTGCCATCTTTGCTGCAGGACAGTTTTAGGGGGATACAGATCCTGGGTTGTTTGATTGTTTCCGCATTTGTCTCAATATATCCCCAACAAGTGGTATCAGAGCTCAGGTTTGAGCAATGGGCAAAGATGATGAAGGCACAATGATCAAGCTCACAAGTAGCAACTGGCAGATCTGGAAGGCCAAGATGGAAGATATATTGTATTGCAAGGACCTCCACGATCCCGTGGAGGGGGAGAGCGCCAAGCCAGAGAACATGTCCGTAGGAGAGTGGACAAAGTTGAACCGAAAGGCCATTGGTACCATTCGGAAGTGGCTTGACATGTCGGTGTTCCATCACGTGGCCGAGGAGACGAATGCCAAGGAGCTATGGGACAAGTTGTCCAAGCTCTATGACCAGAAGACCGCAACCAACAAGGCTTTCTTGATTAGAAAGCTTGTGAATTTGAAATACAAGGATGGGACCAAAGTGGCGGAGCATCTGAATGACTTCCAGAGCATAATCAACCAGTCGACTTCCATGGGGTTGGTACTTGATGACGAACTGCAGGCACTTCTCCTATTGGGTTCTTTGCCAGACAGTTGGGAGACTTTAGTAGTCACCGTGAGCAACTCTGCGAAGGATAGCAAGTTGACCATGGCTATGGTCAAGGACAGTCTCCTCAATGAGGAGATTAGACGCCGCTCATCCGGAGAGGCATCCTCCTCTTCACATGTGTATGCAGTTGAGAGGAGAGGAAGATCCAACAGCAGAGGAGCGTCACAAGAGAGGCAGAAATCCAGAGATAAGTCCAAGGGCAGAGGAAAGTGTCACCATTGCCAGAAGCCCGGTCACTGGAAGAGAGATTGCAGAGTTTGGAAGAGAGAACAAGCTGAAGCCAAGAAAGATCATAAAAAGGAAGATGGCAATGTAGCTGCAGTTGTGGCAGATGAGAGTGCAGATGAGGTGATCCTCACCATCCAGGACCAGTGCTTGCACGCAGGGAGTGATTTGGAGTGGGTCGTTGACACAGCCGCCTCCTATCATGTGACTCCACACAGGGAGTTTTTCACCACCTACACTAGGGGTGATTATGGGAGAGTCTTGATGGGTAACGAGAGTTACTCTAAGATCATTGGTATGGGCACCATCTCGATCCAGACGGATGTTGGGTGCTCAATGACACTCCAGAATGTGAGGCATGTTCCTGATGTGCGGCTTAGCCTTATATCTAGCTCACAGCTAGATAGTGAAGGCTACCATCTGAAGTTCGGCGACAGCAAGTGCAGGATTAGCAAGGGTTCTCTCATCATGGCGAGAGGCAGCTTGTGTCACACACTCTATATGACTAGAGTGAAGGTCATGGATGGCAGTTTGCATGCTAGTGAAGCAGATAACTCAGATTTGTGGCACCGTCGGCTTGGCCACATGAGCCAGAAGGGTTTGCAGCGTACTTAGCAAGAAGGAGTTGATCCCCTACCACAATGACATCACTTTGTCTCCTTGTGATGCATGTGAGGTTGGGAAGAGCAGGAGTGCACCGTACAGAGCGAGATCCAAGGTGAAGGGAGACCTTCTACAACTGGTTCACTCAGATGTTTGTGGTCCTATGGACACAGCCTCTCTGGGAGGCAACATGTATTTTGTCACCTTCATTGATGATGCATCTAGGAAGGTGTGGGTGTATGTGCTGAGGACGAAGGATCGAGTTTTTGATTGCTTCAAGAAGTTCCATGCCATGGTTGAGCGTGAGACAGGAAAATTGTTGAAGTGTCTACGCACGGACAATGGGGGAGAGTACACCTCCCATATCTTTCAGGGCTATTGTGCAGAGCACGGCATTAGGCATGAGAGGACAGAGCCAGGCACACCCCAGCACAATGGTCTAGCTGAGAGGATGAACAGGACCATTGTTGAGAGAGTTCGCTGCATGCTGAAGACAACGAAGTTGCCCAAGACATTTTGGGCTGAGGCGGTTCGCACCGCTTGTTACTTGGTTAACCGATCTCCATCGGTTCCTTTGGGCTTCCAGATTCCAGAACGTGTTTGGACAGGGAAAGACCCCTCATATGCTCATTTGAGGGTGTTTGGATGCAAGGCGTATGCATTAGTACCCAAGGAGCAGCGGAAGAAGTTGGATGACAAGGCGGTGCCTTGTATTTTTCTTGGCTATGGAGATCAGGAGTTTGGATACCGTCTTTGGGATCCAAGGAAGAAGACAGTCACCAGGCATAGGGATGTGATCTTTTATGAGAATCAGACGTTGGCTGAGGATACCACTGAGAGTGGTGATGGAGATGAGATCTCCATGGATGATGACAGTGATGAGGACACAGAGCCCTCTCCAGTACAGGGTACAGGTGGAGAGGATGGGCAGCTAGAGCAGCATGAGCCAGATGCAGACCCCGTTGATGCAGGTCCAGGGGACCTAGGGCAGGGGGAGCAGCCTCATCCAGTTGAAGACACAGCAGAGCCTCAGGTCAGGCGATCTGAGAGGAAACGCCAGCCATCATCCCGCTACCCCACTTCCAGGTATGTGATGTTCACAGATGCAGGTGAGCCATACACTTTTGAGGAGGCACAAGTGCACAAGGACAAGGGTCATTGGCAGAATGCAATGAATGAAGAGATGTCATCTCTCAAGAAGAACAACACTTATGACCTTGTTGAGCTTCCTAAAGGGAAGAGGACCTTGAAGAACAAGTGGGTGTACAAGCTGAAGTCAGATGACAGTGGCAAGCAGGTGAAACACAAGGCCAGATTGGTGGTCAAAGGATTCAGCCAGAAGGAAGGAGTGGACTATGATGAGATCTTCTCCCCAGTGGTGAAGATGAACTCAGTGAGAATGGTGCTAGGACTTGTTGCTAGCATGGACCTTGAGCTGGAGCAGATGGATGTGAAGACGGCGTTTCTTCACGGTGATTTGAAGGAAGAGATCTACATGGAGCAGCCACAGGGTTTTCAAGAGAGAGGGAAAGAGCATATGGTATGCAGGTTGAGGAAGAGTCTCTATGGCTTGAAGCAAGCCCCGAGACAGTGGTACTTGAAGTTTGATGCTTTCATGGGAAAGCAGGGCTTCAAGAGGACTGCAGCCGACCCATGCGTATATGTTCGTCGTCTTCCCAATGACAGGTTCGTCATTCTTTTGATCTACGTGGATGACATGTTGATTGTAGGTCATGATTCCAACTTGATTGCAAAGCTCAAGAAAGAACTCTCCAAAGAATTTGAGATGAAAGATTTGGGCAAGGCTAGTCACATCTTAGGGATGCAGATCACAAGGGACAGGAAGAAGCGCATGCTGTGGTTGTCACAGGAGAGCTATGTTGAACGCGTATTGGAGCGGTTCAACATGAAGAATGCCAAGTCTGTCAGTACGCCCTTAGCTTCTCATTTCAAGCTAAACAAAGAGTCATGTCCTTCTACTTCTGAGTAGAAAGCAGAGATGTCCAAGATTCCATACCAGTCAGCAGTTGGAAGCCTCAAGTATGCAATGGTTTGCACTAGACCCGACATAGCCCATGCAGTGGGCATGGTGAGTAGATTCATGTCCAATCCGGGCAAGGACCATTGGGAGGCAGTGAAGTGGATTTTGAGATACTTGAGAGGGACCTCAAGTATGTGTCTTGCTTTTGGGAGGTCAGATCCCAAACTGTGTGGTTTCACTGATGCAGATATGGCAGGTGACATGGACCAGAGAAAGTCCACCTCAGGCTACATTTTCACTTTTGCAGGGGGAGCCATATCATGGCAATCCAAACTACAGAAATGTGTTGCTCTCTCAACTACCGAGGCAGAATACATAGCAGCAGCAGAGGCTGGGAAAGAAGTGTTGTGGCTACAACGCTTCCTTGGTGAGTTTGGATTTGAAGACAGTGAGCCAGTTGTGTTTTGTGATAGCCAGAGCGCCATTGACTTGAGCAAGAGTACCATGCATCATGCTCGCACAAAACACATTGATGTGAGATACCATTGGCTGAGGGATGCAATTGAACAGAAGCAGCTTGTGTTGAAGAAGATTCACACAGATGAGAACCCCTCAGACATGTTGACCAAGGCAGTCACTCGTGACAAGCTTCAACTCTGTAGAGAGCTGAGCGGTGTCACCTCTTCTTGATCTCCATCACAGCTCAACACCTCCCCGTTGGGGCTGGAGGGGGAGGTTGTTGGGTATACTTGCAATATGTTCCAGCCCCAACTTGGGGGCAGCAGCAATTTATCCCTTTGGGAGGGGCATACTTGATATTTCTCCATCAAGTTGGCCCCCAATCGGCCCCCATCTATTTCCCCATTCCAGGGAATACCGAAGGCACCAATTTCGGCCACTGTTTTCAGCCGATTCCAGCTCTATTCGCCTTCTCCATTCCAGCGGCCAGCAGCGGGGTTCTTGGAACCCATCCTCTCCGTCTTCACCACGCGAGCGTGAGAGCGAGAGAGAGAGAGACCGTGCTCGAGGGCAGCGCAGCTCGAGCTTTGGGACAGTGGCTAGGGCTTGGAGTTGGGCGTGGGAGCACCGTTTGGGCGAGCTCGAGAGGAGCAGCAGTGGTGAGGTCGTTGCGGACGACCTCAAGGGGCCGAAGCCGTGTTTGGGACTCCATCCGGGAGCCCACAAGGGGAGTTACTTTGTTCTCCTTTGTTTTGAGCACAAGATTGGTATAGTGAGATACCTAGGGATAGTTTGTTCTTTGTTGAAGAACTATCCATTGTGTGTGCTTGTACCTCGGTTTTGTGGGCAACAAAACCGAGAAGAACATTTGGATCACTTTGACCGTAGTGCTTGGTTGCGGGTCTTGCCCCGTGGTTTTTCCCTTGCTCACATTGAGAAGGGTTTCCACGTAAAAATCTTTGTCTCGTGTGGTTGCTTGCTTGATTGTGATTGCCATTGTTGCTATTTGAGTTCCCGTGTGGGGAACATATCTTGTGTGTGCCATCTTTGCTGCAGGACAGTTTTAGGGGGATACAGATCCTGGGTTGTTTGATTGTTTCCGCATTTGTCTCAATATATCCCCAACAGACTTAACTTCCCTTTAATCAGATGCACCCATGAACATACTTGTACCTACTAGCACCCTGAACCCAGTCTTTCGAATATCGATGGATTCTAGGTGTTGGTGCGAAAACCTTGGATAATTGTGTTTAAAACACTCAAATCTAAGGGAGCAAGCAACAAAGAACTTCCTATGCCTGTAACCATCTAGCTGAATAATGCTCAAACAAAAATAAGAAAAACATCAACTCCAACTCATTGAGAGAAGAACGGCATCTGAGCTTTTTTATTCATGATAATGGTGTGGTTCATACATCCAACAAAAGAAAGCACCAAAAAGACCAACACCTATTCTCTCGCAAAACAGAGCACAGAGACTCCTCTCTCCTCGGGATAACAAAAAAAAACAACAAAATCAAAACTAAAGACAACCAGCATAGTAGGAAATGTTAAGCAAAAAAACGAGGCAAAATGGAGTACAATCCACTATACGGAAATAACCCGCTCAATCATCCAAAAAACAAGAAATAAAGGATGGTAGTTCTCTCAGTCCTTCGACTTAAGTTGGCTGTTACGGAGGCAATCCATTGATCAACTTGATTAATTTCCATTGGCAGCCACCGGCGCCGCGTCCACCGACAGAGGACACGCCTCGGCCTGAAAACCAAGCAGTAAAGTGTCAGTCAGGATCACTAGAGAGCTGCAAAATTTCAGTAGCTCAAAGAGGTGTGGAGATAGATCACAGATTACGCACCCTGGCAGCATACTGTAGAGCATAGAACATCTCGAGGTAACGCTTGTGTTCGCGCCTCTGGGGCTTGGTTGCATACTTCCAGAATCCGTAGACACCAGTTAGCGTCATCAGCTTCTCGGAGTAGAGCTTCCAGGTGAACCTGCATAAGTAGGGAGATAGTTAGTTAAGTAGTTCTCATCGATTTCGCATAGTAATGTGCATTATAGCATATGCATACTTCTCGTGAATTCTCTGCAATCCACCCTGGGCAATCTTGCCCCAGTGTGCAGGATCCTGCTTGCTCTTCTCGAAGAAATCAACCAGGAGCTGGGAGACCTCCTCTGGGTGATACGGGTCAATGTGGAAACCGGAGACGCCGTCTACGATGATCTCACCAGGGCCTCCGTGGATGGTTGCGAAGGTTGGAAGTCCAGTGGTCATGGCCTCAACGACCGTGAGGCCGAAGGCCTCATACACCGCAGGCTAGAACGAGTACGAATATGAATGCAAGTTAGTTCTATACAAAGAATTTGATGATTCCTGCTGATTTTATGAACTTCAACTGTCTGAATACCTGCACGAATGCTCCCTTGGTGTCGGCCACCCTACGGTAGAGCTCACCGTTGCGGACGCGGTCCATCTGCTGGGAGATCCACCTGACCGAACCGTTCAACTCGTACTTCTGGATGACGTCGTGCATCTTCTTGAACTCTGCCTGCTCCTCCTTGTCCTTGGATGGCTTACCGTGGTCACCGCAGACGATCACGAGATTGACGAGCTCTCTGAGCCTCTTGTTCTTGCCGAACAGCTCGGCCAACCCAGTCAAGTTCTTGACACGGTCGAGCCTGGCCATTGTGAAGATGATGGGCTTGTTCTTGTCGTGGAGCACGTATTTGTGGTCATTGTTCTCGACCTGGCTGAAGAGCAGCTCATCGATAACTTCATGGAAATGCTTCAGCCTCTTCTCCTCCTCCGTGGGTGGGAAGTAGATGGACATATCGGCTCCAGGGGCAACAATGTTGAATTTGGGGTCGAAGACGTCGATTCCTTGGACAGCGCGGTAGAGTCCGGGCATGGTGAAGTTGATGTGGGATTCATACTGCCCAGGGGTGTCCTTGCTGAAACACAAAAAACCAGCATTTTGCAATTTTATTACACGCTTTACAATCCGATGTATAAGACATTCGATCAATCGATGAGCGAATGATAAGTCACCTTCCGGCGATCTCCTGGAATGTACTGGTGATGATGAAATCAGTGTGGTTCATTGCCAACAGATCCGCGGAGAATTGGCTGGAGAAGTGGTAGTGGTCCTCGAGCTTCCTTCCAGTTCAGATCAGAGTTTGCATACTTGGACTTCTCCAACGCGTGCGCGATCGTGCACTGGGTACACATGAACACAATTAAGATTATCGTATTAAACAGTAATCAGAAATCAAACTGTTTGATCTTGGATGGTTCTGCAATACTAACTTGAGTAACATCCATCTCGTGAGCCATCAAAGTCGCCACGAGGTTTCCGTCGCTGTAGTTACCAACAATCAAGTCCGGCTTGGTCCCGAACACCTTCAAGATTTCCTGAACAACATCCTGAAAATTGAATACGTTCAGATCAAATGTCAGTCAACAATTTCTATCATTCTATGAATGATCGTGAATGCTAATTGTTTGAATAGCTCATGTTCAGATCAGGACATTACATGGGCATAGGATTCAAGGTAAGGCCACACATCAAAGCGAGAGATCCACTTGCGAAGCATCTTGTCGTCGTGCGTGAACGGGTAGCGAACGATGTCTGTGAACTGGGTGTTGTAGACCTTCTCCACGGCATCGCCACAGGTGGTTCCTGTGGCATCTGGGAGCAACCTGGTCACCTGCACCAACAACAAATGATCAGATTATTCACATCAACAGACATAGTATTAATTCACATGGATTTGAGAGAGAATTACAATGAGAATCTTCGGGGTAATATCAAGGCCTTGCTGCTTGATCCTGAGGACCATCTCATCCTCCAAGGCGCGAACTTGATCCAAAATGTAGACAACCTGCCGTTCAAGTCCAAACGAATCAATGCACATGACAAGAGGTGAATCGAGCAGGCACAGTATGCAGATTATAGCCAGGTTATACCTGGCCACCGGTGTCTGGGTAACCAAGAACATTGTCCTGTGCAAAGTAACCGTGCGGGGAAAGGATCACGACATTGAACACCGTTGGGATCAACGAGATAAACTTCTCGAATGCAGATGGCTCAGGTGCCTCGAGAAGATTCAGGAGCAAGCCAACGTTCTCGAGCACGGTCTTGGCGGTGTCACCCCATCCCTTCTCCAATCCAAGCTCTTGAAATCTGGTTACAAATCAAAGACTGATACTTTTAATACCACGTCAATCAACCAAGTTTTAGATCATGTTATCAGGGGATTTACTTCTTGTCGAAGTCCGCATACGGGGTGTCCGGCGCAACCCCGTGAAGGTACTCGCTCGCCTTTGCAAGTGCAGTTTGCAGCACCTCAGCGTTGGTAATTTTGTCATTCAACATCAAACTCTGCAAAAGATGTAATTTTTTTCAGTTACTTACAGTTAAGATCAAGTAAAAACTGCACTACACAGATCTCCGTTCAACTAAATCGTGTGACGCTCACCGTTCCCTTGTAGTTGTGCTCCTTGAGGTAGTTGATGAGGGCGTTCACGTACTCCTTATCAGTGGCCAGCTTAGAAGCAAGGTGACTGTTGACAAACTGCAGGCCTTGCCCGATGGTTTTCGACTGCGAGAGGCGTGGGAATACCGCCTTGAATGGTTCGAAGTCCAACTCAAGAGTAAACTTGTTGGTCCTATTGGATTTTTAGATGAAATTCATGTTTAAACATCTAGCAGGATACAGATCTAAGCAAGTACTACTACCATGTTCTTTTTTTCAATTAAAGAATACTTACGGTCCGTCAATGACCTCTTCCTTCATCTTCAAGTACTCCGGGACGCTCAGCACCTTCACCGACGGAGGCTGCGGTGTCCACGCTGACGTATCCCCAGATACCGGGCTGGGGACGGATCGCCAGGCCGACGACCGGCGGCAAAACACCGCATCCTGCATTTACCGACATGTATAAAACAATTCTTTCGTAAAGTTGGCAGAGAGATCACGACAAAACCACACACAGAAATGCAAGAGATCTTCACCTGCACTCCCCTGATGACCTGCTGGAACGCTGCATCTTGTACAGATTCGAACTTCGCCAACAGCTCCTTTGCGCTGGATGATCGCGCTCCCGCCAGCAGCAATGCTGCAGATCAATCCCAAAAACCAGAATCAAACACTCCTACCAGGTGGTAGAGTTCAAATATATTGATTTATATATATTGTAAACGGATCTTGTCGATCCGCAGCATGGATGGCTAGATCCGATTAAGGATACGACTATGCATTTTTTCTGTACTCGATTTTCTCTTCGTTTATAATATCTCTTTTCCGGGATTTTATGACCATTCTCAACAAAATCCAAATTTAAAAAACTGGTTCTAATAATCTACTGAGTTAAGATCTACAATATTAAAGGGGCCAAAGTAAAACAGATAATTATAATTAAATCTTTTCTTATTAAATCTTTTCTTACTTCAAACTAAACTAAGGATGCTACAGATCTGATAATTGATGGTGAACAGACCTCGAGAAAATAGGCAAGGCAGGAGCCACAGAGGCAGCAAGGCTCTCCTTCACGGCTTGAGAGGCAGCCATTGGCGTTCCAAGTCAGATCTGGTTAAAGAGAAAAGTAATAATATGTATTACTACCTGTTTGACACTGCAGATCAAAGCAAAAAATCGCATGTAGATAAAAAAACCGGAAAAAGAGATTGAAACTATACTGTTAAATACAGGAAAAAAGAAGTAAATGCGCGTAGAAGAGTAAAGTAATTTGTGGTTCTTCCATTATCTTTGAGAAATCGTTAACAAGAAAAACAGATCTATGCAGAATACATCTAGAGCTCTGGATACCAACATGATGGAAAAGAAAACCCAAGATCTGATGTTTCACGGAGTGCAGGGGAAGGGTTTATGCAGCTGGGGTTTATCATCCCCATATTTAAAGACAGAACAACAGACCATTAATGATTGATAGATAGATGGCGCAATAATATCATGAAAAGAAATCTTTTAAACTCGTGTATGCGTTTGTCTGGGTGAAGGGAAATATGTGGATGAACCGGGCAGAACTTGCCCCCCCATTCGTCCCGCACATTTCGAGATCACGCATCTCTATTCTCGCACATTTACAATCTCCGCAGTTTTTTGTCACTTATTCTTTAGATCCGGACCCCCGATCTTCTTTACCCATTTGTCAAAGTCTCGTCTTTGAGACAGCATGAAGAGAGAAAGCGAAGGATTTGGACAGAAACAGAGGGAAGCGATGACATACCAAGAAAAAGAGCAAGAGGAGGAGGAGAAGGGCCGAACGCAAAAAAATAGAGAAGGGAGAGTATACGGAACGAACGCAATGGATATGGATGGGATGAGGAAAGCTTCTGCTCTGTACCCCTTTTATACCCAAAAAACAGCCGAATAGATCTAAGGTAGTGGAGATGGCGACTGCTTTGCACGTTCCATCAAACCCACTGTTTAATCAGGGAAAGTTAAAACTGGTGACTATCCACCTAATCTGCGAGGTTTAATCATGGAAACCAAACCTTGCTTTGATTGCAAGTCCAATACTTTGTGCTGCTTTCTTTTGTTTTCTCTCATGTCGGCTCTCCTTTACCATCTTTGTGAAGATTACATCTGTTGTTTGATGATTCGTTTTGTATAATTTGTTCTTACTTGCACTTTTTAGAACTAAGGTTCTGAGTCAGATTTAGGAAAGAGCAGAATTAAAGGAGGGAGTCGATGGACGGTCAGTCTTTCCAATAGCATTCTCCAATTTACAGTATGCGTTGCCGAATAGAGTTTGCCCATAACCACTGCATTAAGAGACAAATTAGGGAAGTAGGTATTCATTTTCGTTGTGCTATTCCATATATATATAGAGGGGCGATCCTATGAGATGAGATTTTGGTGAGATGGTGAGATGTGGCATTCTGAGGACACACACATGTGTGTATGTATGTATATATGATATTTGTGTCGTCGTCACCATCATCGTCCATGTGTACAATGTATGTGAGCTTGAGGTCGTATTGGTTGCCTACTGCATTGTCCGATCTTTTCACTTACTTTGGATAATAAGAAAAGATAATCCAAATGAATTCTCTTTATCTTGAATTTCTTTTATTCTGAGAATAAACTACAACTAATTACGACATCGTCATTTTCCGCATAGTTGGCTGGGAATAAGGAGGTAGAATGATGAACAAGAGGATTGATTGTCTATTCACATTTCGTCATGTCTGTGAGATAAAGGTTGAGTAATGTGGTCTATTCCTATGCATTGTTTGGTTGTTGTTCTTGATAATGTAGAATGAGAGATAGTTATTGTGAAAATATATGATCCAAAGTTTTGATGGATAGTAATTATTTGTAACTTCTCAGGTTTAGGTCTCTAATCCGTTATCGAGGAATACAACTTGTTGGGTTCGGATCCAAATGGATCCGTTTACAACCACTGAAAATGCTTAAGTTCAAGTTATCAAGATATAATCCCACACTCTTATAACACACTTTGAAACTTCGTGAGTTTCCTGAACAGTTGAGGTGTTACATCATTAGTAAACAAAGGAAATAGTCATCGCATAAATGATCATGGAATAAGAAAGTGGAATAGCTAATTCAAGAATAAGAAAAATCCTAAATAAGAAATTCGAGTTAAAAATGAGTATTTCCCAATCAAACAATGTAAGATAAGAGCTAATTGTAGATAGAGATAAAATAAATGATGTAACCATGATGTGACTAGTTGCGCTAGAATTGTACATCCCAAAACAAAGTCATTTCACAAATGGATGCTACCAAGTATCTAAAAGGAATGGACCCTTTTGTTTAGTGATTACTAGGCTATCCATGATGCAAATCATGTTTGGAGTCTATGACACCCTCATCTCTACCCCAAAAATTCCAGAATTAGAATCAATGTGTGCATCTTATATTCCTTTACAATAAAATCCACCTTCAAATTAAACAAGTCAACATCAGAACATACTCTAATCACAAATAAAATTAATAGAATGTATAAATAATATGCATGCCAATGGGTATCACAAACATACATCAAGAGCCACCTCATCAGGTATGTCAAGAGGTAGCTGAAGAGCGTCCTCATCAGGAAAGCAATGCCTCCCCAACCTCAGGTAGTAGAGTTGCAAGATGGTCGCACTACATGTACATTTTCAATCTTCTTAAGCATCCTAACCGTATTCGCAAAATGACAATAAATTTCAAATCTGAAAAGGCAGTTAAAAAGCTTCTCATCCAATGTGGCATGACATATCAACCACAACATTGGGGTTGGGGTTTGTTCATTAGAGGCATGTTCGGTTGGGGGTTATTCCGAGGTAATTTGAGGGAGGGTAATATATTTTTGTTTTTTGGTGTTTGGATAGAGGGTTTTGGGTTGAGTGGGTTTGTTGTGATATTGTTTGTATTGAAGTCTTAAAAGGTGAGTAGTTATTGTGATGTGATTGTATTGAAGTTTGGAAAAATGAGTAAAAGTTGAATAGTTTCTGATTTTTAGACGATATAATATATTATTTTTTGATGGATTGAATGAAAGAGAAATGATTTATTTAATGTATTAAAAAAGAGAGGGAGAGTGTGTCACACATGAGAGAGGAAGTGTGGGTTTTGGGGTAACCACTCGAAAAGGGGAGGGGGGTAAACCCTACACGAACGCCCCTCAAAAATCCAAATTCTTAACCTCCTTGTGGAGCCCAACAAAGTCAACTCATTTTCTTATTTAATACATCAAACAACTCATTTGTATTTCATCCATTTCAACAAAAATATGCAATATACAATCTTATCATTTAAAAATATAAAATACTCAACTTATACTTATTTTTTCAAATTTTAATACAATCAAATCACAACAACTACTCACTTTTCCAAACTTCAATACAATCACATAACAATAAATCATTTCAATCTCAAATCCTCTGTCGAAACACGAAAACACAAAAACTGATTACCCCACCCATAGGTAATCAGCTATCCAAATGCATCCTAGAAGTTTGATGCAAGTGAAGTTGGTACATGATGTGAAATCCCTGACAAGCATCATATCAAATCTTAGATTCGATGTTTTTTTACTCATGGTAAATCTTCAAGTCACCTAATATAAGTTTACAGATCTGTCATGCCTTAATTCCATCTCATTGTAAGTTTTTAGGAAAATGTCATGTTATTTTCTAATTTTAATGGAAGGTCTTCGAGGACCTGCAAATTTATTAGTTTGTTTTAATGGTCATTCTTCGAGAATCCGTCATCTTATTATCTCAATTAATGTCAGGTCTTCATAAACCTGCCATCTCATTAGTTTATTTTGATAAAAGGTAATTTCCACCTACCACCAAGCCTCTCAACACCGAAATAATTTTCTCGTTCCTCCCACGTACCGCCACCACCTTCTCCTTCCTTTGTATTTTTCATTGTCACCACTACCACCACCATCTAGATTGTCACCACAACTACCATCAACACTACAACAGCCACCATCACTACCACTATGCATTGTCATAGTGCATGCACGCTGCTCGCACCTGCATGCACACTTTGCTCATTGCACCACCGTATGCCTCGATGTGGGATACCATAGAAACATTCTCCACATCGTCGCATCATTGCGCTTCACTCGCCGCTCACCGTCGTACCATGCACCTATGAAATCGAATATGAAGCTGTCCTCTTCCTCATTATATAGATATTTTAAAAGATGAACTCTTGAAATCTATGGCAAATGCTGCCACATTGGATGGAAAGTAGGATGTGTATGTTCCCCCTTACACGATGAGTAGATGCAAAAACAGATCCTACGACTTTTACAATAAGCTTCATCCCAATGTTATCTTTTATAATGGGCAAAACGACATCCATGCCTTTGTTATTCACTTATCTTTAGCTTATTCTTTGTCGCTTTGCTTCTAGGTGTTTTAGCACTTTATTAATCAAGTAAATTTCCATCTCCTTTATCTTTGTGTGGTTCTTTATATATATTCAAGGTCAAACACCAAATGACTTCCTCCTAGTTCTTGAACTCCAATCTTTAATCTAAAAGTTTAGTATTTATACCAAAATAAATGTAAAGATTACTACTTATCATTGTAAAAAAAACTTAATCACTAACAGAGTTGCCTCCTACTCTTCAATGTACTTACTCGAGAGCTACCTGATGGAGTTTATCTTATTCACACGTACCACCAAAGAAAGTGAGATGGTGCCCTTATTTGCAAGCTGCTTAACACCAACAACCTAGATGCCCTCATGGTTCTCAACACTTTCTCATTCTAGGTCGACCACATCAAACGTTACATCATGGCTGCCCTCTCTCCTAATTGACCATCACATTGTCTCTCTCAAGGGCATCCTCCTCAAACCACATAGTCCCATATCTCTTCAAACTCCCCAGCCAGATCCACGCCTTTGCTTACCCTGATGCCTTAAAAACCGTCAAGGTCACCATCATCACTAGAACTTGTTGGGTAGATAAAGGAGCTTATAGGGAGTACATTTGTACGAGACTTCTTGTGTCTCTCTGAGGCTTATCACAACCTTATAAAGAGAGATCTAGAGCCCAATTTTCATCTTCTTCTCCCATATATCTTCTCCTCAACTCTTTACATGGCCCTTGACCCCAAGAACAAATCCTATTTTAAGTATTGCTTACCATGTTTGTGGATACAAGCTTTTCCTCCATCCTCAAGGGACTTGTTTAAGAGGTGTATAATGGGATTTCTGCTAAGGTGGGTAGTGGAAGAGTTAAAGGAAGAGTCAATTGGAGAAGGTAATTAGAGCAAAAAGGGTACTTGAAACTAGCCAACTAGAGGGTAAGAAGATAAGGGAGAGGTGCTTGCAATGTTGATCTCTAGCTCACCTCCTCCTCTAATCCCTATTTGATCCTCTTGAATTAGTTTTCATGTAGAAGAGGGGCAAGGGCAATGAAAGGCATGGAAGAGATGTTTGTAGTAGTTAGAGAGGGGATGAAATAGACCAATGTTAGAAGCGGAGCGGTCATGAGGTAACACAAGGCGGACCACAGTTGCTAAAGTGACTGAAGGTAAGCTCAATGGACAATTTCAACAATTAACCCACAATAAATCAATGAAGCAATAAAATAAAGTATGGATAAAAAATTATTATAATCCTAGAAAATAAATGTGTGTAGTAGACAAGCAGGTAGGATGTCAAACATAGGGAATAAGGGACGTAGCAAGGATATAATTTATAAATAAATAAAATGGTAGTATGTATGTATATATGCACAATATGTACTCAAGGTTTTTGTGGGTTTTAAATTAATTTTTCTTTTTTATTAGATGTTTACTTTTTATTTTTAATTTATTTTCCTAAAATATAATAATATATATAAGAATATATATAATATAAGTATATAAGGTGATATATATAATATATGTAGGGAAAATGGGGCTGCCCCACCCCATTTTTCACATTTTTTTTATTTTTTTGAAAAAAATATCACCATGTATACTCATCCCTATAACCCTCATGTAATGTTCATTCGAATTTAAGAAACAGAGACTCCTACGGCCTCCATCAAGACGCCATTTTTTAACGGTTGCAGGATATTTTAAATCGACCCTATCTGGATGGAGGCCGTAGGAGTCTCTGTTTCTGACGAAATTCAAATGGCATATAGGAGGGATATAGGGAAGAATATACATGACGATTTTTTTCAAAAAAAATGCCCAAAAATGGGGCGGGGTAGCCCCATCAACCCCATATATGTAATATATATAATAATATATATAATAAATATACCAAAAATAAGGAAATATCTAAAAGAACAATCCTTTTTATTTTTTGAAGGTTTTAAAATTTTTATAAGGAATTCATAATAATTATTGATAATAATAGGTATATGTAATACTATATAGATATATAGGGTATATATGGTATTATTATAAGAATAATTATAAATAGTCACAAATTTTAAAATAACATTTTCTATGTTTCTAAAATATGCTTCTGTTTGAATTTTCTTGGGATTCTAACAAATTTGTTTGTATTTTTAAAATAAAAAGTCTAAAATAGGAACTTTTTAAATGGCCAAATTGATTTGAAAATTAAAAATAGCAAAAGGGGTCAAAATTTATGAAAATCGGTTTTAATACATATAAATATGTGTATATATAAAAATATAATCCAGAAAATGTTATTTGGAAATTTTGGGGATTTTTATAAATTTTTCAGGGTTAACGAGTGTGTGATATTTTTTGAGTTTAGTTTGATATTTATTGTTTTTTTGATATAGAGTGATGAAAGCATAATAAATAAAAATATTTTTTTCAAAATTTTTAAAAAAGTTTTATATTTTTTGTATTTTCTAAGTCAAACAAGGAATAGAATAACTCTTTTCTATTTATTTGTAAAAGAAAAAATGCAAGAAAATAGAAAACAAATCATACATCCTGAATAAGCATGCTAGCAGTCATTTTCCATAATTTTTGCATAATTTTGGAGCCCAAGATCTATTTAAAAAAATAGAAATGCAAAAATAAAAATATATCAAGCAGGTAGGGACATATTTGCAAATAGAATAAAGTTCAGTTGGGCACTTGTAAAATAACCAGAAACTTTGGATGAAAACTTGATTTTTAAGTAATGAATAGTAAATACAAAATCCGTAAGGGTAAGGTTGCAAAATGCCCAACTCACATGGGGGTCCACGTGAGCTGAGCTGGCAAGGACCTAAAAGCAATACACAAAAAAGCATAGTGGTTCACTTGCAAATATTACACAAAATATTACGATGAAATAAAATATTACATGATCAAATAATAAAAATAAAACATGGAGGGGTGTCTGCAAAATACCCGATATATGTGCGCTAACGAATGATCGGATGATGCTAACTTATCCATGTGTCACCATTCAGACGATCGATACCCCTTCATTGTGGACGCTCAAGATTAGATTCTCGTTGAGGATCTGACAATCGATGACGGGTCCATCCAACAACTGCTGCCCACCTGAAACCTTGCTCTTGATCAAACGGTGCATGAGGGGAATGGATGAACTTATGAAGAACTTGCCCCTAGCGAGCTTGAAGCTGATGAATCTCGAGTTTCCAAGCACCTGGAGCTCGGCTGAGCAGCTCCTCTTGTTCCAGCAACCGTTCCTCACCTCCTAGGACCTTTAGATGTGTTCGAGACCCACTGATCATGTGCTGGAGCTCAAGGGTTCGAACGAGGTCCTAGAGCTTCTTCTAAGGATTATTTGACCTCCAGATGAGGTCCTTTTGCTCCGTTCTCTGCATAGGAAGCAAGCTGGGCTCAAGGCGACACACCTCGACCTACCATGAAGTTGAAATACTTAAGGGAATGAAGAGGAGGAGTGCTCCGGTGAGCGATGGAGAAGGAGCATTGAATCGCTCGGATTTGTGCGAAATCAGAGGGGGGAAATGGGGCCAAATGCGAACAAGGGGGTGGAATGATGGTCAGAACTTGTCGATTCACAATTGATTTGGCATGGAGCTCGTACTCCAAGTGATTTAGGGGGTTTTCAGAATCAAACCTAAAAATGTGATTGCACCAGAAATAAAATGTGTGAACTGAACATAGAATCTAAGTTATATCTAAGAATGGAAGATCTAGGGCCTCGACTTGGCCTTGGAACCAATGACGCAAAACCAGCCAGTGATGGGTTCCGGCGGTGGTCGGATCTTGCTCCTCCGTTGCTCCTCCTCGCTACAGAACCTCCCAATCTCGAGTTTCACCGAAAAAGGAAGGGGATGGAGTGAATCTGAGGGGATAAAAGTGCGCTAAGAGGGATCAAAATTGGAGGCGGAGCTGGGGAGGATTATTTATAACTTGGACAAGGAAGGGATTTTTGAGGCGGATGCTAATCGATTTGATGAGGATATCAAATCCTTCTAGTCATGGCCTGAATCAAGGAGATCTAATCTCCTCAAATCACACAGCGTGCTAAGCCAGATCACGATATCCTTCAGCAGGAAAACTGGAGAAGAACCGAGTTCTAACAGATCCATGGCTCGAGGAAGAGAGGGGTCAGTTGACCCGAGTCAACAAGGGCGGCTTTTGGTTGGTCCACGTGGACCAACCAGAAAATTCCATGGTCAAAAATTTTTGTAAAATCAATAACAAATAATAAATGATTTAATTAAATTTTTATTAGAACATAAAAATGTGTATAATTTAATATAATATTTTGTGCATATTTTTATTAATTTTATGAGGTTTTTTATTATAATTTAATATTTACAAGTAAAATATAGGTATAAATAACTATATTTTTATATTTTATGTTTATTTTGTAATATATATTTTATTATTTTGTACATGCATTTTATATATTTTAAATTTATTCAAAGATACATTTAGGTATTTTTATTAATTGTATTTTCCTGAATTTGTATATACACTTAAATAAATAATTACATATAGATTATAGGTATATATATGCATCATTTACCTTGTACTGAGATTTATTATTTACTTTACTTTATTTTTGATGATTTTATTTTAATTTACTTATGTGTATATGTTTCAAATAATATATACAATTTATAAAATAAAAGAATTTAAAACTATAAAGAATAAATATATTGAATATAACATACATATAGTGCGCAATATGGGCCCAAAATCTAACTTTGCATCTTAACTCCAAATTAAATGAACCCATCCTCAGTAAATATCTTATTAAAGTTATATATAATTAAATGTGATTTGGGTCAGTTTTGATATAGTATGGAGAAGATAAAAGTCTGCAAAGTTTTATTCTAGTTTTTATTTTGTGTGTCTTGGGCACACTGTGCATTATTTTTCTGTGAAATAAATTTTTTATTTTTCTTTGTAGTTTTATATACAATATCCTTATAGAGGATTTATTGATTTGAGTTATAAAAATAAAAAAATAAAAATAGATCCCAAAAATCAATTATTGATGAATTAAAAATTACGGTTTTGATGTCTTTTTTGTATAATTCTTCTGCCCTATCCCCCTACTTTATTCCTTGTTGACTAAGTCATCATGATGACTGAGTCTCGAAGGCTAGGGTCACTGATGAATACTCATTCATCACTCTTTATTCTTATATTTTAGCTACAAAAACCTTTGCAAATACATGTAGATATGTGTAAATAGGAATAATTACCAAAAGCATGCATTGTGTAAAAACCTATAATTAGCATGTTTTTGTGCAAAAATAAAAGAATAAAGATTTAAAAGAAAAAGAGGGAAATATTTAGAATAAATATTGAGCAACCTAACCCAAGGGAGGGCTCAGCATGGGCCTGACCGCATAAAAGCCAAAGTAGAGGGAGATAGGGGCTCATGTGTGTACATATTTATGTAAATAAATAAAGATATTTTCCTCACCAAAAATATGTTTGCAAATACTTGTATATATAAGTATAAAAACAAAAGAAAAAGTTAAAATCAAAAAGAACAAAAACACCTCCTTTTCATCTTGTATATAAACCACTCCTATATATTTATTTAGTCTTGTAAATAAATAAAATTAACCTTTCTAATTTTTGTAAATAATCTATATTCTATAATATAAATAAATAAAATAAGAACAATCAAATCAAAAACAAAATAAAAATAGCAAAATTAAAAATACAAAAATACATTGTACATATACCATGTATATAGATGTACATATATATTTATTTTACCTATGTATATAAATAATAAAAAAATAAAAATATCTTTTTACTCCTTATTTTATAATGAAAATAAATAAAATATAAAATAGGAATAAAAGTGTATAAAAATAATAATTAAAAATCAAAAATTAAAAACCCTAATAGTGTACAAATACCTATATATAGCTATATAGTGTAAATACCTTATTTTTATTTCGAAAAATTAATTAAAAATCACTAAAAAATAGAAAAAAATAAAAGAAAAATATTTCATGGTTTAAGTTTTTGCTGAATCGGGCCCTAGCTACCCTTAATTTTCATTTCAAAATTCAGCCACGTGGCCCATTCCTATTGGGTCCTGGGGATGTTGACCGCCCGGTCAACTACCCCCCCCCCCCCCCCAGGACCACCTCCCGCGGATCTGGGTCGTGGACCCGATTTCTCAGATTTTTACCCGCTTAATCCGACGCCTGAATCCGATAACCCCGGGCTCTAATCCGAGCTTGATCTTCCCTGATCCACGCCCGGGGTGGGTTATGGGGATCCACGCACTGCGCTGCTTGCCCGGACCTCTCTTAGCCGGACCCCTAGCCCTATTTAGCTGCAGCTCCGCCACCTCCTTGCTCCATCTTTTGTCACTTGTCTCCACCCCCAGTGAGCTCCAGAGAGTCCGCTAGAGTGACAGCTTGCGTCTCGACCTGTCGAAGCGAGGAGAGGGAGCTTGGCCATCGATCCGGCGAGCACAGCCGCCGTAGCTCCGCCACCAACGCGAGCTCCGAGCCTCGGAGGGAGACGATCCTTGAGGCGACGACCAGGAGCTTCAGCAGCTCCTCCCCAGTCTCTCCGACCACCCAGGTAGCTCCTTGGGCTTTCCTTTTTCGTCGATTTCCATTTACGCCCAAATCGCGCCGCCGCTGTATATCTTCGATTCCGACCACTCCATTACCCCTTTCGATCATCGGAGTCGACCATCGCATTCGTCTCCTTCCGACGCACCTTCTGCACCCCTCCACTCAACCCAGCTCGCACAGGAGCTGGGAACCGAGCTCCTCCGTCCACCACCTTCGCCGGAGCTCGCCATTCCGACCCACCGTTCACTGTCGCTACGCCTAACCGGGTCGAGGCAATTTGCCCTCGACCCGCGAGTCTCCTGAGTTATTTTGCAGGTGCTACCAAGCCCATCTGAGGGCTTTGGTCATTCAGGCCAGGAGGCCCAGCTCCGCCGACCGCGCCCGAGCTTCTCGGAGCTCGGCTCGATCATCGGAGCCTACCAGCAGACGCGGGAGCCCTCCACGATTCTTCTCCGACATTCAGAGTGCTCCCAGGAGGTCAGCTGCGTTCGCACGAGGCCGGCGAGTCTCGCCGGGGACCTGTTCTTCCAGCATCCTCCATCGCCGTCAGGTCGACCTCGACGCTCCAGATTACATCACGTCCGTCCGTTCGTGGAGCTGCAGCTACCGCTAGATCTTCGAGGATCGATCTGGACCGTCTGAGGCTAGCGGGTTAACCATCAGCACCTGACACCGTCCGATGCACCACGTGGACTAGCCCCAGCCGTTGGATCATCCCGAGGAGAGCAGCGTTGGACCCCCAGTCGCTCTTGACCGCTCGATCAGACACGTGGCGTCCATCCAGCCGCTCCGCTTAATAAAGGGTAATTTACCCTTAGGCCCTGTCTTTCTTTTTATTTCGTTTTAGTCATGTAAATATTGAACTTAGTTGTTTAGTTTTAGGGTTATTTGCATAGTGGACCTCGTACTTTATTTTATTTGCTTATATACCCCTGTGCGTTGTATGCCACGTGCTTCGTCACGTGTTTGTCTGGATTATTTGCAATAGAGGCCCCTGTAGTTCTGGTTGTTCCTGATTGAATGAAAAGTTTTACTTATTTGCATTTATACCCCTGTGTGTGGTTTATTTGAGCATGTGCGTGTTATGTTGGGTATTTTGCAGATGAGCCCCTGGACTTTTGGTACCTGTTACGAATAAGTCCTCGGGACTTATTTTTATTACATTTGGGTCCCTGAGTGCCCCAGGCACGCGCGTGGCACGTGTTTTGCTTGGAAAATTGCACCATACCCCCCAGAACTTTGGGTATTTGCACTTTGGCCCCTGTGCACAGTGCCCCTTCTTTATTTTGATTAAAATAGCAAAACACCTCCAAATCCAACGAAAATTGGACACATGGCTCCTGCCATGGTGTAAAAGTTTCGTGGATTTTTGAGGACATTTTTTATTTCATTTGTTATTTTTAAAAAATCAAAAACCTTTATTTTTGCTACTGTCTAACTTGAAAAATCATAAAAAAATATTAAAACTCGCTTAAAAACTTCCATAAAAATTATTTACTATTTGTCTCACTTAGTTTGATTTTCTAGCCAATTTTGGCTATTTTTCATTACTGAAAACCACTAAAAACTTAAAAACACTCAAAACCTACAAAAATTCTAATAATTAAATTAAAAATCCAAAAACAATAAAATTGGTACCTAAATTTTCCTCATTTTATCTTCTTTACAGGAAAATTATCTCCCATCCATTTTAGGGCTCTTAGATATTTTATCTAGGGATTTTTGGCTCGGTTGGACAGTACCATTCATTTTAGTCACTGTTTGATTTTTAGAAACTTAAATAAACATCAGAAAATTCTCAAATATTCACCAAAAACACTAAAAATTATAAAATACATAAAAATATTTTTGTTTGAATTTTTGGTTGATTTTTAGTACTTTAAATAAATTGTTGAAGTGAGTGTTTACTTATTTTTCTTATTTTCTTTATACATGAAAAATCCAAAAAAATATAAAATAAATTAAAAACCACTAAAAATTACTTTCTTCCTTTATTTTATTTCTTTTTACTACTTCGTAGGCTGAGAGGCCAATCCGTGCTCCTTGAGTTCGACCCTGGTCGCTATACCAGGTTAATCCAATAGCAGGACCGCTTTCGTGATTTGATCGATTTTATCTTTATTAGTGGTTCATTTTTCTTGATTGACATCGTCTGATCGCTTGGGTCGCAACGACCTCTTTAGTACCTTATACCTGAGTGTTCAGGCGGTGTGTCATCAGAATGGCGCCGTTGCCGGGGAGCACGGCTTAGTAGTTTTACTTTGATTTTCGTTTTTATTTTCGCGGCTTTTCGCGGCTCTTTCAGAGCTCGCGGCTTTTCCGCGGCTTTTGTTTATATTTTATTTTTGATTTATTTTGTTTTATTTTCTTTTTCTTTTATTTGTATTTTTGTTTTATTTTGAGTGTTTATTTTATTTTGTATTTTTGCATATATACCCTCATTTTCAGTTTCATTTATTTTCTTTTTATTTTATTTGATTATCTTGGTCTGACCACTCATCTCTTTTTCTTGCGAGGGCCCGAGGACCGCGGAGGCGACTTTCAAGGAGCCGGTGCAACCGAGGAACTTGGAGGCGGCTTCCTTCTCTACGAAGCCGCAGGAGAGAGCGAGAGAGAGAGTGGAGTGGGTGAGGTTAGATTAGGTTTTATTTTGATTATTATTGTTGTAATAATACAGGAACTCTCAGACTGGACTTGGACATTGCTTGAACACATTAACGGGTCTGTTTCGCCGAGCACCGGTGTGCTCGGGGGACCCTTAGGAGTTTTTCGCAGTTTTTGACGCGGTTTTCTTTTTCTTTTCTTACTGCCTTTTCCGGTGTTTACGCGGTTTTTGATCGAGCCCCTAGACTTAGGAATTTCACTTGCTTGTGCCGTAATTAGTAGGATCGCCACACCTAATTGCTTGCCTGTACCTATAGTACGCTAATTGGACCTACTAATAATCAATTAATAAAAATAACCGACTCATCACCTTCGTAGCCTACGTGTCGCAGTCCATCCTGTAAAGCACTTTCTCCTACCCCCAATTTGTCGGACAGAGGAAGGGTGGGCCAAGACCGGACCCTTTGGCTTGGAAGTCGGTGACCGGTTAGACGGTTCTGCGTGTAGAAGTTGCTCGTCTAGGACTCGGTTTTTCCCGTTGCATCATTTAGGTAGTTTATTTCCTGTCTTTAAATTCTGCGCGGATCACTTGCATGTAGAGTGCTGGAGACAAGGTACGCATTTCTTACTCAGCGTGCATCATAGATTTCATCACGCATCGGCTTTTTCGTCTTCTCCCCCCTGTTTTGGACTAAATAACCAGGAGAGCCGAAAAATTCATTAGACCGTTTGTTTTTATTTGAAAAATACTAAAAAGAAAAAAAACCATAAAAATTGGGACTGGTTAACACTATTGATCCTAAAAGACATTCACCATAAAAATTTGTCTTGGGGAGAGCAACCCCCTCATTGTATGGTTTGGATGCGCGAGAGAGTGACCCGCACCCTAGGTAGAGCCCTCCGGTGCTAGTCCCGACTGATTACCGACTTCTCCGTGCGGGCCAGTCGGTTGGGGTAGCATCGGGTATCCTAACATGTCACGTAAGTGCTCTGATATCTTGTGTGTTCACCTAATAAAATTGACAAGATAATTTGACCGAACTTTCACGGTCTTCAGCTCGCGTCGCGTTGGTGAACCGGGGGTTTGCATTGTGATCATAGTTTCTCCAGATCTCATCCACACTACTCGCCAGATCGAGATGATGGGTAGGCTTCTCTTAGGCAGACTCTGGATGCACCGCTTTCGGGCACGTCTACCCAATCATCTAGGTTGGCTCGCGAGAGCCAAGACCAGCTCTCCGAGCCCGAGTACGACTCCGCCCTGTTCCCCCTCGACCCCCTTTCTTTCAGACCTGAGCGACATGAGCCCGAGGAGAGATTGATGGATTTGACAGCACCTGAGTTGGGCTCATTTGATTTTGCAGACGTCATGGCCGACAGTTCTGAGGATCGCTCCCGTCAGCCTGAGCACTTCGTATTGGATCAGGGAGCGATCAACTCCACCATGATCGCCTCGTTAGAGACCGTTCAGCAGCAGCTGAGGGATCAGGGAGCATTTATGCTCGACATGAGGAGAGAGATGGAGCAGATGCGAGCAGAGAGAGCAGAGCGAGAGCAGAGGGGAGAGGGACCGAGGATCCCAGATGATGCGGATGCAGCAGCCGCAGCGGCCGCCGCAGCAGCGGCCGGAGGACCACCGAGACCGATGCGGGAGTTACACAACCCCAGATCGACACTGACGCACCACTGGGTAGTACTTCCAGCGATCGTGGAGGACTTCAAGTTCCCCCCGAACACTTTGCAGCTACTCCCTCGCTTCCATGGACTCACGACAGAGGAGCCCCATCTCCACCTCCAGGAGTTTCTGATGATATGCAACACTGTCCACGACCGTCAGGTGGACCAGGACACGATCAAGATGATCGCCTTCCCCTTCTCCTTAGCTGACAGAGCAGCCACCTGGCTGAAGCATTTGGGGAGGTTTGTTTACACCTGGGAGCAGTTCCGCACCGAGTACTTGAACAAGTACTATCCACTCGGGCGGACGAATGCAGCGAGGGCCCTAATCAGCAACTTCTCCATGGTCCCCAACGAGCAGTTTCACGAGGCTTGGGAGAGGTTCCGAGAGCTCACAGACAGATGCCCGCACCACGACATTTCCAAGCCGAACCTAGTTCAGAGCTTCTTCAGCGGGTTGACACCAGAGCTTCAGGGCCTGGTGAATGCTTCTTGCGGCGGGTCCTACTTCGCCAAGGACCACGACCAGGTCTGGGCCATTTACGAGGAGATGGCCGAGAATTACATGGTGATGTCCCAGACTCGGTTGTACACACAGAGACCCCAGCAGCAGCCAGGACCCGTGCAGTACCAGCGGATAGCACGGGTCGATGCAGGTCCATCTAGTTCGTCCGCAGTCGCAGCAGCACAGGCAGAGTCGTCCGCTGCGGACATGGGCATCATCAGCGAGAAGTTGGATTGCATGGAGCTGATTGAGAAGAAGCAGTGCCAGAGCATCACGCAGATGGAGCAGATGGCACAGACTCTGAGCGACATGAAGACCCAGCTCATGTGCCTCCAGGAGGCACAGACGGCTTCACAGCCCCGTCTTCAGTCGTGAGGCGACTCCGGCAGCAGCAGCAGCTCGTCTCAGCGCTCCAGCACCTTTCAGCAGCCTAGACAGGTTCATCTTGTACAGGCGGAGCCGTACCAGCAACCGCAGCCCACCTACCAGTCCCCACCATCTCCAGACCTGCAGATGGTGGTCTACCAGCCGGATCAGCCTCTGGCAGTACTCCCGCCAGCCCCCTACGATGCAGAGCCGTTGATGGATGTCAACGGGATTTGGTATGACCGCCCCCAGCCTGGGATCCGACGAGACCATTCTGGATTCAGGTGGGGGAGTGGAGGTGCCCAGCCCCAGCAGCAGTCATCCGGTCAGGGAGGGCAGTATGGCCAGCAGAGAGATCACCAGCCGCAGCAGCAGCCCCCAGCCTACCAGTCACACCAGCAGTCGTCCTTCGTTCCTCATCCCTATCAGCAGCAGGGACAGTCTTGGAGACGTGAGCAGCAGGCTCACCCAGCATACCAGCAGCATCCTTCCTCCTACCCCTCTCAGCAGTTCCAGCAGCTTCAGCACCAGAGAGGCTACCCGTCGGGCTCCCATGAGAGCCCCGCCTTGGATGACATAGCCCGCCTCCTCACGGACCAGCAGGCTACATTTAGACGGGAGATGGACGAGTTCCGCCAGGAGATGCGGGACCTGGTGAGAGGGAAGGCCGCCATCCCTGCACAGATAGAGGCGAACCCGAATAACCTCAAGAGGAAATCTGAGCAGGTAGTTTCCACTGAGTACACCACTCCTAGTGATCCATTTGTTGATACATCTTCGGATCTGTTTGATGCTGATTTTGTTGCACTTAGGAGCGGTAGGACACCAGCAGGCGGCGGCGCCTCGTCTGAGCTACACCACGAGGATACTTCCGGGGCGCCACATGAGGAGGAGGAGAGCAGTACTAATGCCGCACACGATGATGACGGTGGCACTGATGCCACCAAGGATGTTGATTCCACCGACGGTATTGAGGCCGCCGCTTCACCAGTTCGAGGAGGTGGTACTGACGCCACCAGTATAGCCGAGCCAGCCCGTGGTACTGATGCCGCGAGACATTCAGCAGCAGCAGCAGAGCCAGCCCGTGGTGGTACTGAGGCCACCGGTGTTTGTTTTGATAGAGATGTTGTCTTTCCTTGTGTTGATGTATCTCCGAACACTGTTGTGAGGTTTCTTCTGGTCCCACTGTGGTGCTTGATGTATGTGCGGATCCGGCCGTCGAGCCGTCTAGGCCTTTTCTTAGTCCTTCATCTGCAAAGGACCCTGTGATCCCCTTCCCTAGAGCCCTTCAGATGGGGAAGGGGAAGAAAAAAGAAAAAGACCCAAAAAAGAGAGAGCAAGAGGAATTCAGCCAGAGCATGATCGACAGATTTCACATCCAACTAACCCTCCAGGAGGCTTTGCAGCACATCCCCCTTCTCCAGCGATCTTTGAGAGATAGGACCACAGTCAGGAGGAGGAGGAGGAACCACACTTCAGAGATTCATGTGCTGACGAAAGCCACGTGTTTTGCGATCCAGAACCGTCTGCCAGCCAAGAGGCCAGATTCAGGGGCCCCGTATGTCAGATGTCAGATTAGTGAGCAGAGGTTTGACCGGACTCTATTAGATAGAGGATCGTCGATCAACCTACTTCCGGCAGCCCTTCTCGACCGCTTCGAGTTGGGCACTCTTCGACAGAGCAGGACAGTCCTTCAGTTTGCTGATCGATCTGTCAAGAGGCCGAAGGGGTTGTTGCGAGACGTTATCGTCACGATTCAGGGCCTGCAATTCCCCGTGGACTTCGTAGTGTTGGATATGGAGATCCCTGATTCAGTGGCCGATACCCCCGTCATCCTTGGTCGTCCGTTCTTGGCCACAGCCAAGGCGGTGACTGATCATGACAGCGGGAAGGTGTACTTTCGCGTCGAGGGCGAGAGTATACAAATAGAGACGGTCGAGGACTATAGAGCCAGAGAGAGCACGCTCAGAGGCTAGCACGATTCAGAGCAGCTGACAGACGCAGAGCCAGACATCCACCAGGACTGTGATTTTGTGATCACAGACGACGAGGCAGTATGGGCAGATCCTGCAGCACAAGCCATCCTCTCATTTTCAGATACAGCTGATGCCGAGATGATAGCAGAGGAGAGTCTGGAGAGCACGGCCCTGGTCCAGGATACTACAGAGGCAGCAGAGTCGGTCCTTGATCACGACACGACTATCAGTGATGGTGGTGCTGAGGCCACCTTGTGTTACAGTGGTACTGATGCCACCGCGTTTGATGCAGATCCCTCGGATTCAGAGTCTGATTGGGCAGATTGTGATGATCAGATGCCAGACTTGAGTCCACTTGAGCCGACAGATGAGGAGGAGGTAGATGCAGAGCAGATCAGAGACAGCACAGTTGAGCAGCCTTCTCTAGATCCAGTTTGCGAGAGTTCGCTTTCTTTCTCCCAGGCAGGTTTGGCATACTTAGCAGCATTGACACATTTCCTTCCGCAGCCAGATTTGCCAGCACCCAGCTGTCCAGAGCTGAAGCCGCTCCCTACTTCGCTGAAGTATCGGTTCCTTGCGGGCGAACCTGAGATGTACCCAGTCATCATCTCCGCCGATCTGACTAGAGAGCAAGAATCCCTTTTGATGGGGGTTCTTGAAAAGAACTGCAAGGCAATCGGATGGAGTGTAGCAGATCTCCATGGGATTAGTCCAGCAGTATGCTCCCACCATATCTATCTCGAGGAGGGGGCGAAGCCGTCGCGTGAGTTCCAGCGGCAACTGAACCCCAACCTGAGAGAGGTCGTGATGAAGGAAATATCGAAATGCTGGAGTGCAGATTTTATTTATCCCATTTCCGACTCCAAGTGGGTCAGCCCCTTGCATGTGGTGCCCAAGAAGACGGGCATCACGACTGTGATCAGTGAGTCGGGAGAGGAGATTGCTACACGAGTACCCACCTCTTGGAGGGTCTGTGTTGACTACAGGAGACTCAACCAGGCCACCAAGAAGGATCATTTCCCCCTGCCTTTTATTGACCAGATCATTGAGAGACTGGCAGGGAAGAGCCATTATTGCTTCCTGGATGGGTACTCGGGCTACAACCAGGTGGCCATCGCTCCTGAGGACCAGGAGAAGACCACCTTTACCTGTCCCTTTGGTACATATGCCTTTCGATGCATGCCATTCGGGCTATGCAATGCCCCTGCGACTTTTCAGAGGTGCATGCTGTCGATCTTTTCGGACATGGTAGGGGAGTATTTGGAGGTCTTCATGGACGATTTCTCGGTCTACGGCGACGGATTCGACTCATGTCTTGACTGCCTAGATCGAGTACTCCAGCGATGTATTGAGTATCATTTGGTTCTATCTTGGGAGAAGAGTCACTTCATGGTGACTCAAGGGACGGTGCTTGGCCACATCATCTCCAACAGGGCATGGAGGTGGATCCGGCCAAGGTTGATGTCATTAGGAAACTCGCATCGTCGTCCAATCTGAGGCAGCTACGGTCATTTCTGGGGCACGTTGGATTTTACAGTAGATTTATTCAGGATTTCAGCAGGATTGCCCGGCCGTTGACTGACCTCTTAACGAAAGACACCGAGTTCCTTGTCGATGACAAGTGTCTTTCGTCCTTCGCGACTCTCCAGCAGTGTGTTATTGAGGCTCCTGTCCTCCAGCCGCCTGATTGGTCTCTCCCGTTCGAGATCATGACGGATGCCTCCGATTTTGCCGTAGGGGCAGTGCTGGGACAAGGGAGGGATGGAGTTCCATTTGCCATTCACTACGCTAGCCGCACATTGGATTCCGCTCAGCGGAATTACACGGTCACAGAGAAGGAGATGCTAGCCGTAGTGTTTGCCCTAGATAAGTTTCGATCGTATATCATTGGATCTAGAGTGACTTTGTACACAGATCACACCGCCATCAGGTAACTTTTGGCAAAGAAGGATGCCAAGGCCAGACTTACGAGATGGATCCTTCTACTCCAGGAGTTTGACATTGAGATCAAGGATAAGCCTGGAGTCAAGAATGTGGTGGCGGATCATCTCTCCCGTTTAGAGCAGCCTGAGGAGTCTGAGCAGATTGACCCCATTCGAGATACCTTCCCAGATGAGGCGATCCTTGCTATCGCCTCACTCCCGTGGTATGCCGATATTGTGAACTTTCTCGTTGTTGGGAAAGTCCCACAAGATTGGCCCAGGCAGAGGCTTGAGACCTTCCTTGCGAAGGCCAAGTCCTACCACTGGGAGGATCCCATCCTTTACCACGAAGGAGGGGATAGCGTCTGGCGTCGGTGTATTCCTCAGGAGGAACACCATAGCGTCCTCACTTACTGCCACAAGCTTGAGGAAGGAGGAAATCATTCTGGGAGGAGAACGGCACAGAAAGTGCTCCAATCCGGCTTGTGGTGGCCTACCCTCTTCAAGGACTCTGATGAGTTCGTGAAGAGGTGTACTGACTGTCAGAGGATGGGCACTTGTGGACAGCATGATATGATGCCGATGCAGCCCATTCACTTCTATGAGGTTTTTGACGCATGGGGCATCGATTTCATGGGTCCATTCCCTAAGAGTCAGGGATTTGAGTACATTCTGTTGGCCGTAGATTATGTAGTCGTTGGGTGGAGGCCATCCTCGCCCGAGCCGCTGATGCGAGGACAGTTTGCAGATTTTTGAGGAAGCACATCATCACGCGGTTCGGGGTTCCACGAGTTTTGATTTCTGATGGGGGATCTCACTTCATCAACGACCAGGTGAATGCCCTTGCTAGCGAGTTCGGTATAGACCATCGTGTTGCTACACCTTACCATCCACAGACGAATGGTCTAGCCGAGGTGTCGAATAGGGAGATCAAGACTATATTGCAGAAAGTCATCCGCCCTGATCGAAAGGATTGGTCACAGCTTTTGGACTCGGTCTTGTGGGCATATAGGACGTCTTTCAAGACACCATTGGGCACATCTCCCTTTCGCCTCGTATATGGCAAGCCGTGCCATTTACCTGTTGAGCTGAGGCACAAGTCACTTTGGGCAGTCACAGATATTCTACTGGATCCAGATGGTATGGGAGACCAGAGGAGGGCAGAGTTAGCAGCCCTGGAGGAGCTTAGAGATACAGCATTCTCAAACAACCTACATTATAAGGAGAAAGTGAAGGAGTGGCATGATTCTCATATCAGCCACAAGCATTTTGAGATTGGACAGAGAGTATGGTTGTTTGATGCGAGGCTACGTCTATTTCCAGGGAAGCTACAGAGCAAATGGAAGGGACCCTACTTGGTCAGAAAGGTACACGACAACGGTAGCATTGATATATCTGAGTTGTCTTCTGAGAGTACCTTTCGAGTGAACGGCCAGCGGCTCAAACCATTTCTAGATCATGAGCCGCGGGTCGCTAATCTTGCCCCTATTCATTTTGCGTGAGATGTGGTCTTTGACTCACATCTAATACATCTCACGCCTGAGTTTCACTGATCTTACGCCCTGTATAGATCCAGATGTCCATATCACTACATTCTTTAGTCCCACATCCCTTTCTTCATCTTCTGATTATGCTATACTTAGGGTGCACTTTACCCTAAGTATAGGGGGGATGTGAGACCGTTTGGGTATTTCTTTTGTTTCCGCCTACCCCTGTTTTTGCTGCCTATACTTAGGGATATTTTACCCTAAGTATAGGGGGGGTAGACCCTGTACATTCTCCACTCGGTTTTTCCCTTAGTGTACAGCCTGCTATACTTAGGATTATTTAATCCTAAGTATAGGGGGAAGACCCGAGACTTCTCTTGACCTTCTATTTTATTCTTCTTCTTTGTATATAGCCTTTCTTTTCACTTCCCTATACCTAGCACGAGTTATGTCTTCTTCATCGCTCTTGACTCTGAGGACATCGTTCGAGCTAAGTATAGGGGGGTGTGTATATATTTCATATATACTTTAGCCATAACTCGTACTTTGTGTGAGTGTGTTAATAAATAAAATGGCTAAAAATCACAAAAATTAAAAATTTTTCATGTACATAACACTCTTTTATTTGCACATAAATAGCTAGTGTACAAATTATTTTTGTAAAAGTGATTTCAAAAATCTTTTGTGTAAAGCTTGTGTAAATATTTTCTTATCAAAATTATGTATATAGTACAAAATTTTTCCAAAATGTTTTGAAAATCAAAAGTTTGCCAAAATCTTGTGTAAATGTGTGTAAATATCTTTTTGCAAAACTTGCACTTCATGCATCATCCATTCATGATTTCAAAACATTTTTCAAAAAATTTTGCATGTCTGTAAAATCTGTGTAAATAAGCATCTTTTTGTACATATGTATATAGTTTTTCTGGATGATAGTTGACATTTAAACTAGCCTGGAAACAAATTGAGAAATGGAGCTTGATTAAGATCTTAATCCACCTAACTTCTAAGAGGAACCTTATAGGGCTTAGGTTTAAGGCTTTTCAGGTCCATGGTGACTTAATTCTTTGAGTCCACTAGGCTATGATCACATGTCATCTCAATGAGCCTAAGTAGAGCACTTAACAACAACACATGACTCATATAGATTATGGCTTTACTTGCACACCAGCACTATGCACCGAGCTCTCCACGGATGAGGTGGTGAGGAGGCAGTCTTCCTTGACTTGGGGTAGCATATGAGGGTAGTACTTCTAGGAGGAACCTCTCTTCTTCTTTTAGTGAAGGAAGTGCGTCTCAACTTGGTCTGGTTGCCATGAAGTCTAACGACGGGAGTTGTGGATTGCAATAAAGCTTCAAAAGAGGGATAGTCTACTGGCTCAAGAGGAGAAACTCCTTGTATATATGCTGCACATGTATATGTTGTACAGATGCACTTGAAAAAAAATGTGCAAAAAGAAAATAGCTCCAAAAAAGTGGTGGGTCTGATAGAAAATGATAATCCCACCGGAGTATGTATATAGAGTGCAATAAGCAAAGCTTGGTTTCATGTTCCACCTGTTGTAGCTTGCAGCAGGGAGACTTGGCTACACTGGTCAAGCTCCCAAGGGTACTTGGCTACACTGGCCTTGACCCATTCTCTTCTTCCTCCTCTTCTTGAGCCGGTTGAACTTGAACTTAGAAGGGAATACCCCGCTCCTCGAGGAAAGAGTGGCCAGATTGAGGTCATAGAGTTACCTTGTTGGGGAGGGTTGTCAAGTTGCCATTTCTGAGGTGGAGAGCTTAGACCTCACATTCACAGGACAAGAAAAGATTCATGGTCTTCAGGGTTTGTGATTGATGACTTGTTCTGATCTGGAGCATTGAGGAGTCTTGGTTATAGATTAGTGGAACTTAGAGGCTGTTGAGTTTTAGACTTAAGTCCAAATAAGGTTCCGACACATTAATAATCCAAAGATCTGATCGAGCTTCATACCTTAATTTAATGAAGGCAAGTTTAATAATCAACCTTGATCCATGTACATCTTCTTTTTCTTTTTATTTTTCTTTCTTTTGCACTTCTTTTTCAAATAAGTGTTTGCTAAGGGACTAGCAAAGTTAAGTATAGGGGGGTAATGAATACTCATTCATCACTCTTTATTCTTATATTTTAGCTACAAAAACCTTTGCAAATATATGTAGATATGTGTAAATAGGAATAATTACCAAAAGCATGCATTGTGTAAAAACCTATAATTAGCATGTTTTTGTGCAAAAATAAAAGAATAATGATTAAAAAGAAAAAGAGGGAAATATTTAGAATAAATATTGAGCAACCTAACCCAAGGGAGGGATCAGCATGGGCCTGACCGCATAAAAGCCAAAGTAGAGGGAGATAGGGGCTCATGTGTGTACATATTTATGTAAATAAATAAGATATTTTCCTCACCAAAAATATGTTTGCAAATACTTGTATATATAAGTATAAAAACAAAAGAAAAAGTTAAAAATCAAAAAGAACAAAAACACCTCCTTTTCATCTTGTATATAAACCACTCCTATATATTTATTTAGTCTTGTAAATAAATAAATTTAACTTTTCTAATTTTTGTAAATAATCTATATTCTATAATATAAATAAATAAAATAAGAACAATCAAATCAAAAACAAAATAAAAATAGCAAAATTAAAAATACAAAAATACATTGTACATATACCATGTATATAGATGTACATATATATTTATTTTACCTACGTATATAAATAATAAAAAAATAAAAATATCTTTTTACTCCATATTTTATAATGAAAATAAATAAAATATAAAATAGGAATAAAAGTGTATAAAAATAATAATTAAAAATCAAAAATTAAAACCCCTAATAGTGTACAAATACCTATATATAGCTATATAGTGTAAATACCTTATTTTTATTTCGAAAAATTAATTAAAAATCACTAAAAAATAGAAAAAAAATAAAAGAAAAATATTTCATGTTTTAAGTTTTTGCCGAATCGGGCCCTAGCTACCCTTAATTTTCATTTCAAAATTCAGCCACGTGGCCCATTCCTATTGGGTCCTGGGGATGTTGACCGCCCGGTCAGCTACCCCCCCCCCCCCCCCCCAGGACCACCTCCCGCGGATCTGGGTCGTGGACCCGATTTCTCAGATTTTTACCCGCTTGATCCGACGCTTGAATCCGATAACCCCGGGCTCTAATCCGAGCTTGATCTTCCCTGATCCACGCCCGGGGTGGGTTATGGGGATCCGCGTACTGCGCTGCTTGCCCAGACCTCTCTTAGCCGGACCCCTAGCCCTATTTAGCTGCAGCTCCACCACCTCCTTGCTCCATCTTTGGTCACTTGTCTCCACCCCCAGTGAGCTCCAGAGAGTCCGCTAGAGTGACAGCTTGCGTCTCGACCTGTCGAAGCGAGGAGAGGGAGCTTGGCCATCGATCCGGCGAGCACAGCCGCCGTAGCTCCGCCACCAGCGCGAGCTCCGAGCCTCGGAGGAGACGATCCTTGAGGCGACGACCAGGAGCTTCAGCAGCTCCTCCCCAGTCTCTCCGACCACCCAGGTAGCCCCTTAGGCTTTCCTTTTTCGTCGATTTCCATTTACGCCCAAATCGCGCCGCCGCTGTATATCTTCGATTCCGACCACTCCATTACCCCTTTCGATCATCGGAGTCGACCATCGCATTCGCCTCCTTCCGACGCACCTTCTGCACCCCTCCGCTCAACCCATCTCGCACAGGAGCTGGGAACCGAGCTCCTCCGTCCACCACCTTCGCCGGAGCTCGCCATTCCGACCCACCGTTCACTGTCGCTACGCCTAACCGGGTCGAGGCAATTTGCCCTCGACCCGCGATTCTCCTGAGTTATTTTGCAGGTGCTACCAAGCCCATCTGAGGGCTTTGGTCATTCAGGCCAGGAGGCCCAGCTCCGCCGACCGCGCCCGAGCTTCTCGGAGCTCGGCTCGATCATCGGAGCCTACCGGCAGACGCGGGAGCCCTCCACGATTCTTCTCCGACATTCAGAGTGCTCCCAGGAGGTCAGCTGCGTTCGCACGAGGCCGACGAGTCTCGCCGGGGACCTGTTCTTCCAGTATCCTCCATCGCCGTCAGATCAACCTCGACGCTCCAGATTACATCACGTCCGTCCGTTCGTGGAGCTGCAGCTACCGCTAGATCTTCGAGGGTCGATCTGGACCGTCCGAGGCTAGCGGGTTAGCCATCAGCGCCTGACACCGTCCGATGCACCGCGTGGACTAGCCCCAGCCGTTGGATCATCCCGAGGAGAGCAGCGTTGGACCCCCAGTCGCTCTTGACCGCTCGATCAAACACGTGGCGTCCATCCAGCCGCTCCGTTTAATAAAGGGTAATTTACCCTTAGGCCATGTCTTTCTTTTTATTTCGTTTTAGTCCTGTAAATATTGAACTTAGTTGTTTAGTTTTAGGGTTATTTGCATAGTGGACCTCGTACTTTATTTTATTTGCTTATATACCCCTGTGCGTCGTATGCCACGTGCTTCGTCACGTGTTTGTCTGGATTATTTGCAATAGAGGCCCCTGTAGTTCTGGTTGTTCCTGATTGAATGAAAAGTTTTACTTATTTGCATTTATACCCCTGTGTGTGGTTTATTTGAGCATGTGCGTGTTATGTTGGGTATTTTGCAGATGAGCCCCTGGACTTTTGGTACCTGTTACGAATAAGTCCTCGGGACTTATTTTTATTACATTTGGGTCCCTGAGTGCCCCAGGCACGCGCGTGGCACGTGTTTTGCTTGAAAAATTGCACCAGACCGCCCAGAACTTTGGGTATTTGCACTTTGGTCCCTGTGCACAGTGCCCCTTCTTTATTTTTGATTAAAATAACAAAACACCTCCAAATCCAACGAAAATTGGACATATGGCTCCTGCCATGGTGTAAATTTTTCATGGATTTTTGAGGACATTTTTGATTTCATTTGTTATTTTTAAAAAATCAAAAACCTTTATTTTTGCTACTGTCTAACTTGAAAAATCATAAAAAAAATATTAAAATTCGCTTAAAAATTCCACAAAAATTATTTACTGTTTGTCTCACTTAGTTTGATTTTCTAGCCAAATTTGGCTATTTTTCATTACTGAAAACCACTAAAAACTTAAAAACACTCAAAAACCTATAAAAATTCTAATAATTAAATTAAAAATCCAAAAACAATAAAATTAGTACCTAAATTTTTCTCATTTTATCTTCTTTACAGGAAAATTACCTCCTAGCCATTTTAGGGCTCTTAGATATTTTATCTAGGGCTTTTTGGCTCAGCTGGACAGTACCATTCATTTTAGTCACTGTTTGATTTTTAGGAAATTAAATAAACATCAGAAAATTCTCAAAAATTCATCAAAAACACTAAAAATTATAAAATACATAAAAATATTTTTGTTTGAATTTTTGGTTGATTTTTAGTACTTTAAATATATTGTTGAAGTGAGTGTTTACTTGTTTTTCTTATTTTCTTTATACATTAAAAATCCAAAAAAATATAAAATAAATTAAAAACCACTAAAAATTACTTTCTTCCTTTATTTTATTTCTTTTTACTACTTCGTAGGCCGAGAGGCCAATCCGTGCTCCTTGAGTTCGACCCTGGTCGCTATACCAGGTTAATCCACTAGCAGGACCGCTTTCGTGATTTGATCGATTTTATCTTTATTAGTGGTTCATTTTTCTTGATTGACATCGTCTGATCGCTTGGGTCGCAACGACCTATTTAGTACCTTATACCCGAGTGTTCAGGCGGCGTGTCATCAGTCACTCAGTATCATCGGCGCTTCATTCTTTTTGTTTTTTCTTTATTTTTTATTTTGATATTAAATACAATATTTATACAGTATTCTGTATAGTATTTGATGTAATTTACAGAGTATTTATTTTGATAAATTAATGATATATACATGCATTTAATTAGAGATTGAAGGCTAAAATGAAAGAGTAAAGGTGTTGAAATGAGGATTCATTAGGGGGACAAGGGGAGAAAAGTCATTCGAGGTAAGAGAGTGATAGAGAGAAGAAGGTAGGTTATGATGAAGATGATCGAAAAGAACTATATATTCAATTTTATAGATGATTTTTTTAATAAAATGATTATAAAATATATCATAAAAATATTTTAGCATTTTTCCATTTTGATAATCATAATTCAAAAATTCATTATGAATTATTTCTTCGTAAAAGTCTTTCAAGCTAAGCAATATCTATATCACATTCTTCTTGAGTTATATGTAGGGCACACTATGGAAACTTCCTCTACTAGAGCATGATTTTGATAACATTTTTAAGATTAAGCATTTGTTATACTGGTAAACTTGATTACTTTGAAATTATGCATTCAAATGTTGTTAAGACATAGTTTTACATCTCTCATATTAATGGATCACAACAAATGAGGTTTATGGGAATGTGAATAATAAAGAACACGTCCCATGGACATCTCTCATTTTGTTGATTAACATTTTTTCATTGTGATCATCATTGATGATGACAGGTACATGCAAAGGTTTTTGGTCCTATCAGAGGAAGTTGATTAAGGGGACTAAGAAATCAACAGAATATTAACATTTTTGTTCTTATTGCAAGAACATGTTGAACGTATCCGATCAACAATACGGGAAAATGACAACGATCAAACAAGAGAAACACACAATGACACAATACAAAGATGTATAACGATTCGACAATGTGCTTATGTTCGCTGCTCACACCAGACTTTTCTCTTTTTTAAAAAATTGTTACCATAGTACAATGAGCGATTGCCCCGCAATGGCTCTCTTATACAACAATGACACGCGAGGTTGATTCATGCAGGTAAGTCATCAATCAATCTTCGTAGGAGAAAACCTAATATGACACGTGTTAAGCTAAATCTTTTTCATCATTGATGCATGCAAGTTTGTGGATGGTGGAAGTGCAGAAACATGATGAGAAGATGTTATATCTAGACAAGTCAAATAGTTCCCATGATTATTTCATACATTTGAAGTGAAGGCAAAGGCCTCCATCTCCATCCAACGTGAGGATCTCACTATAATAGGAGTGGTTAAATATTTCGATCAAAATAATACGCATATATGTTTGAATTGGTAGCATCTTTGTAAACTCCTTATTTAGTCTTCACATCATTTGTACTCCTTTGTACTCTTAAAATATTTCCAAATAGTGGTGAATAATCAATTTGTCTAAGGACATAATCCAGTTACAGTGAACCTCGTAAATAATTTGTTATTATACTCCAGTTTAGCATTATAATTACAATGGACAACAAACAGTTAAGAACTTTTAACTATCCATAATTATACTCACAAATGGCAAATAGATAGTTAGAAAAACACACGGGATGATAATCCTGTTAGTATTAGAGTCAAATTAAGATTAGGAATTCTAATGAGATTGGACTCCTAATCCTAATAGTTATTGAGTTGTATTCTATTTATAGTCCTATAGGAAAGGGGGTGGAGGCATTGCCTCTACACCACAGCAAGATGGAATACCACAAGAGAAGAGAGAGAGAGAGATAAAAGAGCGAGGGAACAGAGAGAGTTGTACTCGTCTTCTTATAGTGATCTTTCTTATCAGGTGGTCGTGAGAGGTGCCCGACCACCGTTATATATTGTGTTCTTTCTTTCATGTACCTCCGTGGTAGTGGTGATCGTTTGTATATCCGCTTCCGTATCTGGAGAAGTTCGTATCCCCAACATCCGTTATCCGAGAGAAGACGATACCGGTGGATCGTGTTCCCGTCAGATCCAACAGTCCAGATTCCAATTCCAGGGGCTATAGATTCCGGACCGTATTATGATTATTTGCTTACATAAAATACCAAGTATGGGGATTAAAAAAAATAGCAGCTACATGGAGTAACCATCAGGGCCTCGAGAAAGTAAATGTATTAGTTAATATGCACCTACCACTTACAACCCTAAAAAATGCAAAGATGCGATTCCCATTAATGGGATTTATTCCTGGCAGTTACATTGTCTTCTTCTGCTCATACAATAAATTTAACTGTAGGAGATCGATGGAGACTTTGCAGGGCGATGAAAACAAGAAAAAAGCTTCATGCTTGTCACCAGTAAATATCATGTCTCAAAAGCCTCTAGATCTGAGCCTGATTCTTCATTTCTTATTGACGCAAATGCTGTAACAAAAGATACATACATACATACCTCTTAATCTAATACAGTGTTGCGAATCGCGGAAGCGAACACGCACAAACACGATCAAACAAGCAAGAATGCAAACACACGGATTTACAAGGTTCACCCGTAACTGGGCTACGTCCTTGGGCGGCGGCGATCGGTTTCACTATGTGGAGAAAAGAATGAATATAGAGGATACTTTAAAACCGTAACCCTAAGGAGTTTATATAGCACTCCCATACAGACGGATCCCTAAAAATAGAAGGATCCAAATACCCGAATACAAATAGAACCGCTCCATAAAATTTTCTCCGGGGGCGCTGCCCCCACACCCCCGCGGGGAGGGGGGGGGGGAGGGGGGGGGGACGCACCTGCTCCCCCCCTAGACCCCTCCACAGGCTCGCTGACCGGGCAGCGAGACCCCCGTCTTGTTGGGGTATGGTACGTCAAGGGGATGCATATGCAGTTCTTCAACCTGGGTCAGATGGTTAGGATTCAATGCATATCAATATACACTCCATTTGACATAGGATATTGATCAAATATGCAGGTCACGTGATGGTGGAGTATAAAAACTCTTTCACGCACTGGCGTATCTCTACAGTACTTTTTTACAAGGTTAATTAATGGTCAAGTGATATAAAATAGCAAAGATTTCTTTGGAATTACTGAACAATTAAAAAATAATGATGATGGCAGGAACGTCCTTGATTAATATACAACATCATCAAGCACGCTTAGTTACGACTGCATGATCACAATAGATTATTTTAATTTATACAGAATGGGCTGCATAAGTATAACTACCCATGCGTGATCACAATACATATATATGTACTTGTTGGGCATGCTTTGATTTGTTCCTCCTGTGATCTTCCCTCTGCCATGACATTAATTTGCATGCAGTGCTTTTTTTAATACGTATGTCTGTACATCAAACCAAATTAGTTCCTTATACATTCTTATGTCCGACGATGTTGACATCTACTCGTGATACTCAATAACTGAAAATTGACCATGTGTGAGGATGTGATTGCATATTTTTTTTTTTTAAAAAAAGAAAAAGATCTGATTTCATTCATCATTTGAAGGAGCATTTGGTTTGTGAATAAGCAAGAATAAAGATGAGAAATAAAGAGAATAAAGATCTATATTTCTATTCGGCTGGAAAGATAGTAATAAAAGGAAGTGACCATGATTTTTACATAAATGACATCCATTTACCGATGTTGCATTGCATATAGTGATGTGATGCATAATGAGTTCGTCTCCTTTGTTGCATATAGAAACATTATATTTGTCAACAAAAATCAAATCCGTCTACCACTTTTCTTGATGTACCCTAGAAGTTGATTTGAGAGAAATTTAGTGTTCTCGCATCTCTCACAGTTACAATGTGAACTCTATAAAAATTTTGTAAAATTTTACATTTTCATGGATCCTTGCAAAAGCATTGCAATAGCACATTGCAAAAACTTTCGCTAAAGAAACGAATAATTTGAATATTCATTACCATATCGTAAGAAGTTAAATATATAACAAGTGCTATTGAGTTATCTTTTGTCCTTGTAATCAGCAATGATTCTCATATTCGTTATTAAAAGTTCATATAATAATGACTTTTTGTTGACTTTCATTAAAATTTTTATTAATCGTTTTCAAATTTTACAATAATTAAAAGGAAATTTCAACGAGTGACTATTGTTATATGATTCATTGTTAGGAATATAACAAAAAAATATAATATTCATTGCGATTTAAACAATCAAGCAATGCATAATATTTAAGCAAAGATAAAATTATATGTTTAAATAATTAAATAATACGATTTCTATCACTTGTGCCTTCTTAACTTTTGCAATATCAACCATGCCCCTCTCTTTTTTGGAATATCATTTGTGCCTCTACCTTCTTAAAGTGGTTTTCTAGAAGTAACTATACATAAATTATTACAATATTGTATTCATATATAATGCTAGAAAATATGTCTAACTTTTTTAGAGTTGTAATCGAAATAGACAATCATGTTATTCTATAAAAAATTTGGCATTTTAAATGATTATTTCATTGATATATACATGCATACTGACGTATATGTATCCAGCTTTATTGATTCAAAAAATAGATTATACCGATCAGAAAAATAAATTAAGCTCGGCCCGATTTTTTCGAGTCTATAGAATAATGATATCATCGTCGATCCAGTTGATTTGTACTAACAATCTGACACTATTGGACCAAATCGAAAACTGACGGGGATCCATTTTCTAAAACCTTGTTTCAGACAAGCAACATGTTCGCTCATCAATTAAGAGAATCCATCTATAGCATCCTCTTCCTCCACTCCTTTCAACCTCAAAACGAAGATTAATTGTTGCAGGCTTTTATCCTCTCTAGCCTTGTTGGAAATTAAAAGAGATGAAATAGATTAATTTCCAACCCTTTCAACAATTACATCTCAAATTAGTTACTGAGTTGAATCTTTTCTAGATGCCTCCTAATTATCATAGGCCCGTCTCCTAGCACTGAACTAATTTTGATGATACCAAATGATTCCATTGATGATCCCTAATCGTACATGGGAAATGCTCCAAGTTTTTAATTTAACTTTTTTTATGTTAAGTTATTTGACTTTCCTTTTTTGGTGTAATAAAATTACACAGGGGAATTACACATGGACATATATGTTAGATCTTTCGTTTCTTATGTTAATATAAAGGCAAGATTTTCAAATTCAATCATAAAAGCTAAACGTAGTTATTAAAGCATTCCATTCATATCAATTTACAATGTCAAGTTGTATCATATACTGGTATAAAAACAAGGATACCACTATAATAAATTGACTTATGATAATGAATAAATTGAACATGTGTTTTCATATATTCAAATATTAAATATTATGTCAAGTTGTGTTAGAGATTTTATTATATACTTTTATTAGATTAGTGAATATTAGTTTGAATAGTTCTTTGCTAGTAATATATCGATAAATTTGATATTCATTACTGTTAGAGATTACAATAGATTATGTTACAATATTCCATTGTAACCCTACCAGAGTATTATGTACTTTTCTCTTTTTAATCTCTCTAGGGTTTAGTCCTATATAAGGGTCTCTAGACCTCTTAAATAATCATCTCATTGCGTTCCCTTGACATGATATCAGAGCAGTGGTCCTAGACCGATGTTTTGACTTAATAATCCGCCACCAACACCAACCCACCCCCCTCCAGACGCCCGATCGTGTGAGACCTCCAGCCCTTGGGAGCGCCGCCTCAGCCTCCCCAACGACCCCTAGAAATGCCTGACTCCCACCGACACCCCCTCCACCCCCACCCAACGCTGCCTCGGGCCTCTAGTGCCACTCCAAGCACTTTAGGCCAGCGCCTCGGGCCCTCCCCAACGACCCCTAGCACCACCTTAGGCCTCTCTCAGCGGCCCCTAGCACCGCCTTGTGCCCCTAGTGCTCAGTGCCTCGGGCCCCTCCCAGCAGTCCCTAGCACTGTTGCCTACCTACGAGCACCACCTAGGCATCCAGCAGCCCCCAACGCCGCAGTTCGGGGCTGCGTAGGCCACCAGCGGCTCCTAGCAACGGGCCTCTAGCCCTGACTACGTCGCCCAGTCCCTCGTGACGCCTTGGAGCGTCGCCTCCATGACCTTACGTCACTTGTGCATGCCGTCCCGCCGCCCTAGCACCAACTAAATGTGCAACAAATCCTTCTTCCATGAAATATTGCTATGGGCTGCTCCTTGCTGCGTGCCTAGACACTTGATACTTTATTAAGACATGATATATTCTCTAGGGCACTTCTTCTTGACCAAAGAAGCCAACATGACGTCCATTGAGACCAAACCCGTGTACCCTACTTATTCTTTGATGGTACGGGGCACTTCTATCAAGCTGAAGTGTTTCGAAAATTATGTTATATGATCTCTATCCTTCGAAGTGTTTATTGGTGGACAGCATAAAAACTATGTTCTTACAAAGGACCCGCCTGCAGAAATTTATAATGACTATGAGTCGTGGTGTGTTGACAATTGTCAAGTTATCGCTTGGATGAAGAACAGTGTCGATCCAAAGATTTATGCTAATCTTCTTTACAAAGACACTCCTATGGCGATGTGGGAAAACCTTGAGCGCACATATTCTCATAAGACGATCAAATCTCATAAGGATCCGGCCAGTCACTCAAGGAGATTCGAGTCTTATTGAGTACTACATGCTTCTTACGAGCCTATTTGAGGAGCTTCTAATTTTTTCAGCCAGCATGTTGTGATAAATAGGTGTGCGAACATGCTGAATTGCAAGTTTACATATTTCTTTCAGGATTGAATCAAAAATATAAGACTGTGAAAGATCAGTTTCTAATGGCGGACACTCTACCTAGACTTGAGACCATCTTCGACCAATTATCAGGAGCTTGAGGCTCCAATTCAGCACTCTACCATCTACACAGCTACAAAGACGATGACTCATTTTGCCTACTCGGGATATAGAGGACACTAAGGAGGCATGGGTCGCAATTCTGGACATGGACATGGTCATGAATCTGGATGATGTCGTGACTCTGGACGAGGAAGCGACCGTGGGCGTGGTCATGATTCTTTTACTACTCGGTATCCAACATGTGTGCACTGTGAACGCTGGAATCATCTTTCTGACCGGTGCTGGGCAATTTTTGGCAAGCGACCTAATGCCAATGATGGAGCATCTTCTGATGTAATTGAAGATACATCTGCTCAGCAAACTGGAGGGGTACAAACTCCATTTACTGTTTTTGAATATACTCGTCTGTGACAACTGCTACAAGACTCGGCTTCCTCTGCCAGGACCAATATCACCTCCGCTTCTATTTCTAGTCTAGCTACTACCTCAGGTACAGTAGAAAACTCAGTCTCTACCCCTAAACATGCATGGATTATTGACTCTAGAGTCTCTATCCATCTGATAGGAGAGGGAAGCTTGCTCTCATCTTCCCAGCCTTCTTCTATGATGAGGACCATTCATGTTGATAATGGGGATCATTCCCTAATTACTGATGTCGGTACTGCTAATTTCTCTTCTTAGCTGCGATTGATAGATGTTCATTTTGCTCCTGTGTTTCCTCTCAGTTTTTTACCTATACAGAAGCTATGTCATGAACTTAAATGTCGTGTTATTTTTATTGAGTTCTTCTGTTATTTTTAGGACATCCGGACGAGGCATATTTTTTGTGGGGGACATGAAAGGAATGACCTCTATTACCTCAACATCCCTTATGATTCCAACTTTGTTGGTCATTCTCAATCTATGACGATTCCCTTTTGTGGCACCTTTGTCTAGGCCATCCTTCAGCCAAAGCCCTCTCCATGATGTCCCTTGAACTCTCGACGCTCAAACCCTTTGAGTGAGAGGCAAGTCAGTTCGGGAAACATTATAGGGCATCCTTTCCTACACGGACTGAGCCTCGCTGCAACTCTCCTTTCTCTCTTGTTCATTGTGATATCTGGGGACATTGTCCGGTCCGAACTCTGAGTGGTCATAGATATTTTATTATCTTTGTGGATGACTACAGTCGTTTATCTTGGGTCTTCTTATTAAAGGAATGTTAAGAAATTAATCACATTGTCAATAATTTCTTTCATTATTTCAAAAATATATTCTCCACTACTATTCGATTTTTTCGTTCTGATAATGCTTTGGAATTTACATAAAATGATTTGACATCATTTTTTGCCTCCCAGGACGCCATCCATCAAACATCTTGCCTGTATACCTCCCAATAGAATGTGGTAGCATAAAGAAAACTAAGACATCTCCTTGATATTGCATACTCTCTTCTCAACCAAATGAAGGTTCTCAAGACCTATTGGGGATATGCTATACTCACTGTTGTCCATCTTATAAATAGGGCCCCCTTGACATCACTAAATGGCTCCACTCCCTTTGGCTTACTATACCCAAATGACTCACCCTTCCCTCTACCTCTGCAGATTTTTGGATGCACAACATTTATTCACAATTTTCATACTCCAGACAAATTATCTCCTCGTACGATTAAATGTGTTTTCTTGGGTTACTCTCGACTCAAAAGGGTACAAATGCTATGATCCTTTTGTCCATTGCTATTGTATATCTGTTGATGTCACATTCTTTGAACAAACTTCCTTCTTTACTTAGGCTGTGTCAGATATACCATTAGACCTTCCTCCTCTACCTATTGTGCATAAAAGAAAACATGTTTCTAGTCTTGTTCTTGTTCCTTTACATGCTCCTTTGTTGTAGGAGAATACACCATCTTCAAGTGCTCCCACCAATATTATCCTGGATACTCCTCATGAGCTTCCTATAGCTCTGCGCAGAACGAAGAGGCAATATACACTTCATCCTATATCTCATTTCATATCCACTGATAGCTTATCATGCTCTGACAAAAGATATGCAGATGCTCTTATGATAACTTCGGTTCCTAAATGCCATCATAGTGCACTGCAGGATTCTAGATAGCGTATGAGAATGAATAAAGTAGTGGACACTCTCAATTCTAGAAGGATATGGGATCTTGTACAATGTCCCCATGGAACAAAATCTGCTACTTGCAGATGGGTCTTTACTACAAAGCAGTCTCCATATGGCTCCATTTATATTTTGAAATTAAGACTTGTGGCTAAAGGCTTTACACAAACATATGGAGTTGACTACTTCGAGACTTTTTCACCTGTTGCACGGATGGGATCCATAAGGACTATCCTCTCTGTGTCAGTGAATAAGGGCTTGAATATTTTTCAACTGGATGTCAAGAATGCATTTCTATATGGTGATCTCGAGGAGGAGGTTTACATGATGCAACCTCCAGGGTATGAAGTCAAGGGAGAGTATGTGTGCCGACTTCGCAAAGCAATCTATGGCATGAAGCAAAGCCCGAGGGCATGGTTTGACAAACTAAGTACAGAGCTTGTCACCCTGGATTTCCAAAGAACTACATCTGACTACTCTGTTTTTGTCCAAAAATGATCCTCTGGTACTGTTATACTTGTTGTATATGTAGATGATATGGTTGTTACATTTGACGATGATAAAGGGATGCTGGAGACTAAGGCTATTTTGCAAAAGATCTTTATCACTAAAGATCTGGGACAACTTCGCTATTTTACGGGCATAGAAGTTTTACATAACAAGAAAGGACTTCATATGTCACAAAGAAAGTACTGCTTAGATATACCAACTGAGGTAGGATTACTTGGATGCAAACGCGCTGGCATTCCTACAGAACCAAGGAAACACTCTACCTCTGTTGATACTTCCTTTAAGGACACTACACAATACAAAAGCCTTATTGGAAAACTGTTGTATCTTACTGTTACTATGCTAAACATATCCTATGATATGAGCAGAGCTAGCCAATACATGAAGAGATGTTGTTACAACCATTGGCAGATGTTCTTCAGATCCTTCAATTCCTAAACGAATCACCTAGGCATGGCCTATTCTATGAGGCAAATGGATAAACTGATATTGTTGCTTATGATGATGTTGATTATGCAAGCTCGACTGAGGATCGTCGCTCTACTACGGGCTATGCCATGATGGTAGGAGGAAACCTTATTAGTTGGAGGAGCAAGAAGCAGACTGTAGTCTCCCAATCCAGTGCAGAAGCAGAATACAGGGCAATGGCTTAAGCTACGTGTGAAATTACTTTGCTACTGGCTTTTATGCAAGAACTCAGTATTGATATCACCACTCCTATTCCTTTATACTGTGATAATAAATGTGCTACTTACATTGCTACTAATCTTGTATTCCATGAGAGAACTAAGCACACTGAGATTGATTGTCATTTTATTCGTGATGTTGGACGAGGAGGCAAGATAGCTACACCACACATCTCGACAGATCTTTAGCTTGCAGATATATTTACGAAGGCCTTATCAAGGAAGCGCCTTTCCTGGATTTCTTCTAAGTTGGGCATGATCTATGGATGTGCTCCAACTTGAGGAGGAGTGTTAGAGATTACAATAGATTATGTTATAATATTCCATTGTCACCCCACCAGGGGTATTTATGTACTTTCTCTTGTTGAACTCTCTAGGGTTTAGTCCTCTATAAAGACCCCTAGACCACTTGAATAATCTTCTCATTGTGTTCCCTTCACAATTACTAATTAAGAATCAAGAATAATATTCATCATTTTACATTTAGATAGAAAGATAGAACGACGAATAGTAAATTATTCATTATCATATGACAAATTTATTGTAGTGTACTTACAATGTTTGGTGCTACAACAAAAATGGGATATAGTGACACTTTTTTTCTAAATCTATCATTAAATCAATACTTCTTAAATATATAACAATGGTATTATTTATTGTGAAATTATTTTTTATACTTGAAATTATCAATGAATATAATCTGTCGCTATATCATTAATGATAGTCAATATAACAATGTTTATCTATTGTTATTTTTGAAGTTTTCAACTAAAGTCACTAAATTTTTCTTTCAAACTTTAGCCACGATTGGTTAATTGTTTTTAAAAATAGTAAGGGATACACGTCGCTATATGGATTGTCGCTAATGACATAGCTATAAATTATATTTTTGTCACTTATTTCAAGTATAAAAAATCACAACAAATAATGTCGCCATTATGTATTTAACAACTGTTAATTTAATGATTTTGCTATAGTGTTTTTATCATATAGTTAAGGATTACGTGGATGGTTGACTAATCTCTCCATGTATAGCAAAGACCCTTCATACCGAGAGACGTATCCCCTAGCTAACCCCCTAACAATTTTGAGTGTATATTCTCTAATTCAATCAATGTCTAATGCTCCGTCCCATCCTAGCTATGAGAAAAGAGAAACAAAGCGCAAATTATAAACTATCTTTGCTAACTTTGGAGTAACTCATAGTAGACAGATTAATTAGAATTTCAAAACCTAGCCTTCTCTACTTAGCTAGGCAAGGTAATCCAAATGGTCCCATGACCTCACATCAATTAAGACGTAGAATTGACATTTATGCATTTACTATGTGTTGCTTCGGAGAAGCACCTCTTTACAATGTGTTGTGTCAGCGACAATACTAGTTGCATCGTCATCCCGACCTTAAAAAATAGAGATTTTTTGTATGAATGTTATGCTTCTTATTGCATATTAGATTTTATTTATCTAATAAAAACATGGTGAGGTTCAAATGACTCAACAAGGGTCAAAACACACCTTCAAATATCTACCCAATCTCACTATACATACATGTTTTCACATGGGAACTGCTAGAAAAAATTAGTATGCACAAGTATACAATACAGAAAATAATTCTATACAACAATAATTTACTCATGCTTTGTGCTCTCTTTCCATGTTACTCAAACCCGCTTCTACTATTAGTAGAAACAATGTTCATTGCATCACATCTAATTCTATATAATAAATCAAATTCTGACAATATGCTTTTTTCATAAAAGGCATCATGTCATAGTATTACTATTTTGTTACATTTGAGCGGATAAAGCATTCTTCTACATGTTAAGAACATGTAGCACCTTGTGCGGAGTCTAAACCCTCAAGAAGAGAACCTCATGTCAACTTGTCCGCAACCTAGCACCTTGGTCGTGGAGTTATTCTCCATCTTTACAGTCCCAATATTGTAGTTTCAATAAGAAGAAAAGACAAATTTGCCATAATAGATATGCACATTAGCTCCTGTAACTACAAGCCACTTATTTAGATCTTGAATGTGATATAGTATCGGTTTTACTGAACCATGCACTTTTTAGGTTCAAGCACTTCTGTGATCATATTCACATGTATTTTTTTCTTTAGTTTTCAGTTGAGCTTTAAGGATGGACAATCATTCTTCTATTGCCCAAGTTGATTATAGTGAAAGTAAGTTTATTCTATGTTTTTTCCTAAATCTATTCTTTTCATTTAATTTTATCCTTATTATTTCCTCCCTTTCCTTTTTTCTTGCCATTTGAGGTCGAGAAATTGATCGTAGCATGAACAACCACACGAATCACATATTTATGCTTCATGCATTCCTCTTTTAATGCGATATCAATTCACACATATTTTTTCCATTTTTTATATTTCAAGATCATAGTGAAGTCTTTTATGGTTCAACGAATATTTCTCTGATTGATACTACTTTACTCTAAAGGTTTCTCTTCGTGCGCTAAACCATGAAGTGGAAGTAAAAATTCATGTGCATGTTCATAAATTGATTTTCCCTTGACCATAGAAAATTTAAGAGAAGTACTTTTTTATACAAAGATTTTCAGTATTATACCATATGTCAAGATCTTCCCATATCACTTTCACAACCTATGTGGATGGTATACATCAAACAAAGTGTTGGAAAGAACCAATATGATGCGATCATGCCATATAAGATCATATTCCTTCCTAGCAAATTGCGCATTTTGGATTTCAGAACTTGAATTGTCTAAATCAAATGTGGGACAATCAACATCAAGCATCGAAATTAACGTTTAAAATTTTGTCCACCAAGTTTACAGGCATTTTCGTCACATCCACCCTCGACTTGAACGTCATATCCGACACGATTTTAAACACTTTTTTAATTATTTTCTCCAAGATTTTCGTTTCCAATATTAGCAACGATGAAAATAAGCGCAATTTTATGGATAAACAAGATTTAGTTTAACGACACCATAGATAATTCCAGCATACCCAACCAGCCATAAATTAAGATCCGATTACAAAAATTCATTATATAATATATGATATTATACAAAATCCTAAATGAGCAAATATATAAACCATAAGCAACATTCAAAAGAAAAGCGATTGAGATCAAAGATCACTGAAGTGCACATATTGGACTTTCCTTATGGAAGATATCGCCTCCACTTTGACTATGCATCAACTTGTTCGGTGGTGGGAGAACATAAAACAAGATCATGCGGAGAGAACGCATGTCGTGTCTGCTAGGGATAGAAAAGATAGTGTTGGGAGAACGGTCGAAGAGCATGTCTCCTTGGATCCGTAACCTACCTACAATCAAAGATAGACCTTTCAATTCCCAAAAGAACGTCTTATGATATGAAAGGAAATTAATTCCAACGTCAATGCAAAGCATTAACAAAACTACTAAGATCCAAATTGCCTCTCCTCAGTCGACCCTTTCTACATTTACTACCTGAGCTCGAGAGAAACTCGATATAAGTCAATCAAAACATTACAATCAAACAATAAGGTACCATCTTTCTCCTCGTTAACCCACTAATGCATCATGTTTTGCATTCGAAATAATAAATTAGAACCACAATCAATGCCTATACTCTTTAAGGGCCCGTTCGGTTCGGGAATAAGTAGGAATAATTATGGGGAATAAGGAGAATAAGGGTCTATTCTTTGTTCGACTGGAGTATAAGAATAAGGAGAATAAGGTGAAATAAAGGTAGGTAAGGTGGGATAAAGATAGGAATAAGAGTGAAATAAAATAGAATAATGAGGAATAGTCGTACCACTGGGAACCGTATCGGGAGGAGAATTGACCCCTTATTCCAGGGTTTATTCTCTAATTAACTTAAACAATGGAACGAGACAGTTAGTAGCGAACGGGTTCATCTATTAACAAGTAACATCAGAATGATTAAGAACTAACAATTGAAACGGAAAGAAAGGGACATCATAGCATAATCCTCATCTCCGATCTTCTGTATAATACTAATACCAGTGGCACCTCATCCTTTTGTAAAAATGTCAATCCGCGTGCTTTGACACCCATTCTTCCGTCACAAGACATTTACCAATTATTTGGTACCAATTACATCACATCACATCAAAGTTTATCTAATCCTTATCCAAATGAGGGTCAGTGCAAGCATTGCCGTTTTCCAATGTAAGACGACTACGGATTCATATGTCTACAACTCTGTGTATATGAAATAATTATCAACTGCATCAAATGATGAATACCAGTGTATCAACGGCATGGGTAGAGCTGGCACGATGAACGATGTAATCATGCATCTGTACTTTGATTTGAATACAGTAGTTGGGAGACAGGTAGCAGATCTACAACTATATATACGTATATATACCACCGAATGTTTGGGCAAATATGTGTACCCAAATACCACAGCAGGCACAGCAGACGTGCTTCCCGGTAAGACGACACACTCTGGTATGCCCTACCACTTCTCCATCACCACCGTATATATATAGTATAGCATGATATAGTATATGCACACCACATATAACTAATAAGGTGTCCACATGGTAAAGCATGTGGCAGGCATCTATCATGTATACAGGTAGAGCAACACTATATGGGTTAAATAGATGGCTCCTTTTATCATCATCATCATCCCTATTCAAAATTACCCAATAATAAAAGTTTGTGGTGGGAGCTTTTATCAAAAGGCAGATTATTTGCAATAGGGCAGGGAAAGGGATAAAGAGTGGATCGTCTGTTGCAGCCATTGCTGCAGCAGACTCTGCAGTATGGGTTGGAGACGCTCGATCTTGATCGAGCGGTTCAAGCGAAGTCACACATTTGTGGGCTCATAACGTGCAAATTCGCTTGAACCGCTCGATCAAGATCGAACGACTTCAGCCCCTACTGCAGAGTCTGCTGCACCAACAGCTACAACAAGCGATCCACTCTCAGGGAACGGAGGGAAACTTAGGTCAAGATTGTGGTGGTCATTATTTATTTTACGACTATTAAGTGATGGTTATCTTTATATATTTTTTAGATTCTGTCACTGTCTTCCAGGCATATGAAAGGTTATAATTCATTGATTGGTCCAATGGGTGGGACAATTAGAAATTAGTTGTACAGTGGATGAAGCACTGCATTGAAAGATAGAGTTGAATGAGAATTTGGATGTGCACAACGGACGGACATGAGAAGAAAAAATGGAATCTTGATGGATCTTTATGCCTCCTGAGAATGCTACTGATTCCCTACTTCTGAAAATAATAGTAGAGTTAAAATACACTAAACAATTACATGTAAAATGAAGAATGAAAAACAACTATATTCCACATGTCTAAAAAGGTTACCCAATTTAGGACTTACAAACTCTCACTAACATAACTATTTCCGGTATCAGCCGACAACTTGTTACAGATCTAGCGCTCAGCTCTCAAATGATTTTTCTTCAACCTAGTAAGAAAGACCTCTACGAAGTACCTCTCTTAATTAAAATAAATAAATACACATAATCGTGTAACATGAGGCGGAACTAGTATATGTCATGGGGGGCTCCTTGATTAATCATTATATGTTCACATGTACAATGTATTAAGTTTTTAATATGGTCCCTCTTTAATTGTATAAAAAGTAGTGTTGTTAGAAAAATATTGTAAATTCTTAATGGTCAAGTGATAGAGTAATGTTGATATTATTTTGAAGATTAGAGTTCGAATCTTACTTCCCTGGATTTTACTTTCTTTTATATAGTTTATCTAATCACTTCCACAATATCAAACTTATAAGTATAATTTGATATAAAATTATATTCACGTTCATTTATTTCTCCCACAGTTTCTAACACTTCTTGTAAATAAAATAAATTTACTCTTTCCGTTAATCATGAATATTTTTCCTTTCAAAATTTTACTTGATAATTTAGTCTTTTTGTGATGGATTTCAAGAGGCTTAAATTATACGATTTATCAAATTTTAAAAAAATCATCATTAAAAATAATAATCTATTTGGAAATGTAACCTTAATAATAGATTTAATTGTAAGTTTATCAAAATTAAAAGATGTCCATTTTAAAAAATTAACTCTATTTAAAAATCACTTGAAAATACAATGATTTTTCCATTTTGAGCATACATAATAATTGTATACTTGGCCCTTCCTTGATAAAATTATGGATTCCACCCATGTCCTATAAAGACTTCAATGCACAAGAAGCTTGACAGAAATTAGAGAACCAACCGCTTTAACATCATTGTTTCAAATGAGGATATTCTTCTTTTTTTCTCTTATGAACTCATTAATGAATGGCTTGAAAGATAGGTAAGTTCAACTATGATGTTAAAGATATCTTGGGGGTTCTTTTATAGGTGTAGTTGACCTTCAGATGTTATTAGAAGTTCCAAGATAATAATAATAAACGATTAATGAACATTCTCTAAAACAGTTCATGTGTACTGATATTGTGTGGGCAACAACAATGAAAATGAACATTCTCTAAGATAGTTATGATGTTCTCTAAAACATTCTCTAATACAGTTCATGTGTAGTCGTTAAGTGAACAGTCACAGTATATAAGAGGTGTTTATTGTACATGAAGATGCACCAATGTAACACATCGAGAGTAAATGAGTACAAACTTTGGAAGATATGTCTTTTAGTATGGAATGAGATTGTACATGTGTACCCATTAGGTGATAAGTGAGACTAACATGAAGTAGGGCTATATATACTTGTATTAAATAATAGTTTTGCCTGTATAAAATTTGGTGTATGTGTGTGTGCATTTTCCCCATATATATATATATATAGAGAGAGAGAGAGGGTTTATCCAGAGAGCATTGTGCCCATTTGAGTTGCGGTGAGCACCAAATGTGGGCTTGCCACGTGTATTTCTATTTGAATGGTTGTCTATTTCGAAGAAGCACTGTTTTAGAAGGATTTAATATGTTTGAGCCTTTTATATTTCCAATTATATCGAGTCCTTAAAAAAAGGATGACAGTATTTGAAAGATACATTCAAATCATTAATTTCGTACCGAAGAAATAAATATTATACATTTGATCAATAATGTACATAATGTACTCAAGTAATAATATGTTGCGAGATCAGTAATACTGAAACAATTGTCATTATTTTACACCTGTAATATTATATTGTACAGAGATCAGTAATTCATTCATGTTACTCAAGTAATACATATTCAGTTCTCAAGTAATTATTGTTGTGAGATCAGTAATTAAGCATGTAAATTACTAATGTCCATACAATAAGTACTGATTACAAATGTTCATTTTACTGAAGTCATTTTGATTGTTACCAATGTTATAGTTACTTAATACTTTGAGTCTTACTGAAGCACCCCTTATTTACTTATATAACCTTTTTAATTACAATAATGCATCGAGTGTTACTAATAGCAATACATAAGTTACTGGTCACGTGGTATTTTATACGTATTCCAACTTACTTATTCCATTATCCTCTTTTACCTACAATTTATAACATGTTACTGATGCTTCTATATATCTTACTTGTTTTATTCTTTGTTTTGAATTACTATCGAATCACACCTTCTTTACTTATGTAGCCCATTTAATTACTTGTAATATGTTAAGTGTTACTGAAAGCCACACATAAATTACTTAATTATTGTTATACGATGAACATCCAAATTTCAATTGTTGTCTTATAGTCCATTTAGATGATATTGTTTTGCTCTCGCTCGTCGGCATAACAACAACTTCTTCAAGACACCAAATTGTTGCATTGTTCTGCAAGAAATAATAAGTTAATTGACCATTTAAAAATATTAAAATATCAAGAAATTGGAAAAGAATACACATTACTTACAAATTTTCAGTAACATTTCAGGAAGATACTTGCTTCAGTACTATTTTATATCCATGAATAGTAAGAATTGTAAAAAGAAAAATAACTCAGCAATATATTCGCTTCAGTAAGAATCATTCAATGGCAAGTAACTTGTAATGAATTGTTAGTAACATTTGTTATATGACAAGTAACTTGTAATGAATTATATTTATAATAGTAATTCAATGTGAAGCATAAGTAATTTGATGAGCTACTTAAGTAACTTACTGAATTGAGATCAGAAAGATAAACTTAAGAGTTCATATAAGTAAGAATTCACTATTTCGAAAGTAAGTAGATTCATTTTTTCTCAAAAAATCAGTAACTTTTATTTCTATATCAGTAACTAATAGCAAAGGACAAGTAAATATTTAAATTACTTAGGTAATTTGTAGAATTTTCATCAGTAATAATGACTATAAGGGCAGTAACTCAGTATATCTTCAAAGTAACACACGAAAAAGTAACAATTCTGTTGGCATTAGTAACATAAATTATCTTATAAGTAAATTAAGTAAATACTCAGTAACTCAGTATATCTTCAAAGTAACGTATTAAAAGTAACAATTATGTTAGCAATAGTAACATAAAATATCTTATAAGTAAATTAAGTAAATACATCAGTAACTCAGTATATTTTCAAATTAACGCATGAAAAATAACAATTGTATTTACTGCAACTTTTTATTATATGAAAAAAATACATTCGATAAAAAAACAATTGTTACTACAGATCATGTATCAAAATGAATAAAAATTGATATTATGAACACCACTTTCTCATATTTCAATCATACTTCTCGAAAAAAATATTGCTTACGATAAAAAATATGAAATTTCATAAGCGATCAAATCATGAAATTATGAAACGATGAAATAGAACAAAAATATCATTAAAACAATGAAATTATGATAGAAATAAGTGATCAAATCATGAAACGAATCACATACCTCTTTTCTTACGTTGAAACGAAAAAAGTACCTTGCGTTGGAATGAATCGATAGTTTTAGCAATCATATACGTGTGCCTTGCACTTTCCAAAAACGTAACGTTATTTTTAGAATAGTTTTAATTTCCGATGTTGTTTTATTTCCATACAAAAATTAGTTCCTATTTTTTTGGGATTGAATCTTGTAGATGGACGGCTACAATTGGGTGCTTAAAAAAACCCAAAAGAACACAGGGCTCTGGATAAATTCCCTATATATATATATATATATGAGATTATTGGGGTTGCCCCTTGGGACAGCCAAAATACTTGCCCAGTGCTATTTTCAGCATTTGTTTATTTTTTTTTGAAAAATATCAACATTTATATTCATCCCTATATCCCTCCTATATGTCATTCGAATTTCATCGGAAACAGAGACTCGTATGCCCTCCATCTAGAACAAGTACGATTACAACAGTTCTAAGACCGCTAAAATTACCTGTTCTAGATGGAGGGCATAGAAGAGTATGTTTCTGACGAAATTCGAATGACATATAGGAGGGATAAAAGGATGAATATACATGGTGATATTTCTCAAAAAAAATTAAAAAAACACTGAAATAAGGGGCGGGGTAGCCCCACTAAATCCTATATATATATATATATATATATATATATATATATATATATATATATATATATATATATATATAATGGGGCTGCCCCCATGGGGGAGCTAACTTGGCTCCCCCCGTGTCATTTCGCCCGGTTTTTTTATTTTTTTCCTAAATTTCTTCCGTGGATTTTCATCAATATATCCCTATATTATGTTATTAAAATTTCGTGCGAAGCAGAGACTCCTACGGCCTCTATCCAGATGAGGTCGATTTTAGCAATTCTGTTGCCGTTAAAAAATGACTGCATGGATGGAGGCCGTAGGAGTCTCTGTTTTCAAAAATTTTAATGATATAATATAGGGATATAGTGATGAAATTCCACAGAAGAAGTTTAAAAAAAATAGGTAAAATAGGGGCGGGAGGGCCAAGTTAACTCCCCCAAGAGGCAGCCCCATTTAACCCATATATATATATATATATATATATATATATATGCAAGAAAAGATGTCAAGGTATTCTTAAGAAGGCAGTATTGTCGCACTATTTAGTTGTCTAAATTGAATTGTAGGATAGTGTTGCTTTATTAGTGAATACAACTTTGAGTGGTTAGTTTATTATACCATATAGTATTGGTCCATTTTTTTGTTTCAAAATGAGTGTCCCAATATTCTTCATCTCCTAACTAATGAATAAATAAATTAACGAGTTAAAAATAGCAAGTCCATAGCTCCCCCTAAAGACACGTAGAATAGATCATACATATTAATAATACTCAAGACTGAAATGATCTTTTAACTTGCATTAAAAAACTAAGAATACAATATGCAAACGAAGTCCTTTTTAACGGAAGCAAAAAAAGGAAATGAAGTTTGAAAGAAAATGAAATGTTGGGATTCCACCAATACAGAATTATGCCACAATATTTAAACGTATAACAAAGAGATATATCACATGAACAATCGAGCAAGCAAATCAAGCAACAACATATAACCACAAATGCACAAAGATAGTTAATGTGGAAAACACAAAAAAATGATGTCATGAAAAACCAGCAGACTCGACCTAAAATCACTCCACTATAAACAATGCTTAATTCAGATAGGGTTAAACAAAGTCAAACCATTCCAATTGGTGTATTAACCAAAATCTCACCACAAGACAAGATAGAGGTAGAGATGGGAAGACAACATCAAGAAATGGAGAACTTGTTCATGCCACCTGCTACACTCGAACTCGAGCTCTTGCCACCAACCAACAAATATGGGTTGCAGAAAGAAAATGAAGCACATGCCACTTACTAATAAAATCACCATCAGATGGAAAGTGCACCTGGCACCTATGAGAAGTCTCCACCTCCACTCAATGAGAGAGATTACCTACCGAACGCTCACTCGTCAATGAGGTGAGATTCACTCCAATCCTGAAAGGAATAGTAGACACCCAATTTTTCCAAGTGGAAAAAGCATTGTCATTATTGTGTATCTTGTCAAGAACCGTGGCTTTTCTTCCGTACATTTGATATCCAATAATACATCACATCAATATTTACGTGGAAAGTGGATCTTTTGCAGATGTCCAAGTTAGGTCATTATCAACAAGAGTCGTGCGTATACTCTGAAATACACTACTTAGATAATCAAGAATACATTGAACTAAGTCTCATGATTCTCAAAGAATTAAGTCAACTAGACTTGAAGTACCTCAATTCTAGTTCCTATAAGGTTCCTGTGATTAGGTAGATTTAAGGTCTAATCAAGCTCCAATCTTCGGATTTTACTTAGACTAAGTTCATATCAAATTCAAACCGAAAAATGCGAATGCTATGAAAATGCTATGTACAATGCAGAAAATATTTTTGTGATACAATTTTCAAATTTTGAAGTTTTTATGGATTTTTGTTTTACAATTTTTTATTCAATATTGTCTAAAATTGCAAATATTTTTGGGATTTTTCACAACAAAAGATTTTTAGAATAAAAGATAGGTACAAATATTTACATGGGGATGAATCTTAAATTTACAAGAGTTGGGTTTTAAGGATTTACAAAGAGTATGTGATTATTTTTATAGATATGTATATACAATTAAAAGAATTTTGGTGTGATATATATATATATATATATTCCACAAACTTATTTAAAAATAAATTTACAAATAATTTTTAAAACTATGGTCCAAAATAATTTTCACAAATAATTTTTCCAAACATTTACAAAATTTGAAAATCATCTTGCAAAGTTTTTTCAAACAGTATATATAGGTTTTTCAAAATATTTTTGCAACTATTTTCCAAACATTTAAAAATAGTTTTTCAAACATTTTTATTCACACAAAGAAAAGAACTTTTTACAAACAATTTTTTTTACAAAGGTTGAAAATTTTAACAAAATACTTTTTCCAAATAGTTTTCAAAATATTTTTGAAAAAAATCAAACTATTTTTCAAATATTTTGCAAAAAACATTTTATCTGATTTATTAATCACTATGTACAAAAAGAATTTGAGGAATAATACATAACTTTTTATTAAGTGATTTTAATGAATTTTATAGGCATATAAATATAGTACTTTATATAGTAATTTAACCATACTTATTGAAAATATATGGCTTAAAGTATATACGTGGTATATGCGACCCCCTATACTTAGATTGAGCTATGTCCTCATAGATCAGAGAGAAAAAGAGAAGGCATAACTCGTATTGAGTATAAAAAAGCCTAAAGAATAAACGAGTAAGGAATGAATGAAGAAATAAACGAATGAGAAGTCGGCCGTCTCCCCTATACTCAGGATCAAATAATCCTAAAAAAGGTCAAAGGTGGGAATGAATAGATCATACTCAGACAGTCTCCCCCCATATTTAGGGTAAGATATCCCTAAGTATAGACAAGAAGAGGAGACAGTGGAGGAGATCAAAGAATGAAAGAATTCGGGATGCACATCCCCTATACTTAGGACAAAGTATGTCCTAAGTATAATAACAGTCAAAAAGGGGCGACACTTTTGCGATAGAAAAAGGAAAATGAAGACAAAAAGAAGAAAAGATAGATGAAGATAGAAGAAAGGATCAAAGAGGATGTACACATCACTCCCTCTATACTTCTGGTAAAAGAGCCCTAAGTATAGGTAACAACAAGTGTGATGAAACGGAATGAAGAAAGAACACTCAGCTCATCCACCACTCATATACTTAGGATAAAGTACGTCCTAAGCAAGACAACACACAGAAATGGGGTGGATGAGCGAAATGATGGATAGACAGAGGTAAACGAAAGCGAATGTACAAAGAGTGGATGTACAAATGATCAAGAAGATAGAAAGCAAACCTTCTTGCGGGATTGCTGAAGAATAGATCAAACAAGGTGTAGGTCGACATCGGGGTCCTCAACTGTTACAAATCGATCAAGGTTAACCTAGAAGGTATCCTCAGTGGTCCTAGGGTGAGAAGGCACAAACGGGTCAGTTAAAGAAGTGTGGCTAGGTCCAGCCTTGGGTGTCTCGCAGATATCAAAGTGAAAAGGCTCGAACTCATCAATGGAAGTAGTCAGGTCAAGTCTAGCCTGGAGAGTCTCAGCTAGGTCTAAACAAAATGGAACAAACTCCTTTTGTGGAAGTAGTAAGGTCATGTTTGTCTTATAAGGTCTCAATCAGATCATCAATATCATAATAAGGTCCGAATTGATTTACAAAAGCAATTAGATCGACCTCGACCTCATCGGTCTCGACAATGTATGCCCCCCCGCTCAAAGGTATCAATCGTGTAAATCCTGCGGATGTCGTCAATACATCGCCAGTCAAAGGAAGAGGAAACTCCAATGTCTCTACTTTTCGAGTCTTCATCCATGCGGAGAAATTCTCGGGTCTCATCATCAGTCATAAAGGAAACCTCTATGATATCATCATATAGGTCATAGGCTTCGGTGTTAGCTAAAGCAAGTGTAGTCACATCAGGTGTAGATCTCTGATCGACAGTATTTGCAGTGATAACCACAACGCTTCCGACATCAAGACGGAAGCGAATCTCTCATGATCCGTAATTAATAACGACTATCGCAGATGCGAGAAAGGGTCATCCCAAGATGATTGGAGAGGGCTCCCCAGTGGAGGAGGTCTCCATGGGAAATACGACAAAGTCAATAGTGTAGCTCATACCCTGAATCCAAATGAAAACGTTCTCTAAAATACCCTTAGACCTCTTTATTGATCCATTGGCAAACTGAACGATCATCTTGTTTTTATTGAGAGGTCCTAAGTGAAGAGACTGTACCAACGAGAAAGGTATGTTGTAAATTAAAGCACCGTCATCAAGGAGAGTGTGATCACATGAATAGTCAGAGATGGTGCATCTAATGAATGGTGTAGTAGTGTTCCCTTTCCTAGAAGAAGGGCAGTGGGTGATGGTGTGGGCAGAGGCCATGGTCAAGATATGATGCTCAAATCTACTCATTCGCTTTCTCTTCTTAGGTTGAGGAGCATATAAATGGTTCATGGTCTAGCAAAGTGGGGCGTCAATGATCTCATGAATGACAACCACCACTTCAGGTTCAATCAATATTTTTTGAATGTTTGGATCTCCTCCATACAAGGGAGAAGATCGGAATTAGCATCTATACAAGGATGACTAAGAGCAATCTGTACAATGTCATTTTTGGGGTCAACAGTGGGACATGGATGAGTGAATGTATGAGCAAATGATCTGGCATGGTTTCCCTCTCCTCACAAACTGAATGAATAATGTGTCTCCCGAATTCTTTTTGGATTTTTGAATTTTTCTCATTTTTTTTATATTTTTGGAAATTGCAAGCTCTCATGGGTATCCTCATATGAATCCAGAAATCCAGAGTGTGAATCAATAATATGGCTCTTATTTAGGCTAGTAAGGTCGTCAAACCTCGACTTCATATGATCCATGATCTGGGTCAAGGTCTCAAGTGTGGACAACATAAGAGGTGATTCCCAAAGCTCAGTCTCAGGTGGGTAAGGTGGTAAAAATGTGATGGCAGTGGTAGGTCAACGTCCGAGTCCTGAAATAGTGGGTGAGGTGGATATGTACGAAAGGAAGGCTCAGGAGCAAGATCCTCCTAATAACTGGGAGGTAGATCAAAATCAAAATCTGCATCCTGAAACAAAGGATTAACCTAATATGTAAAAAAGTCAGAAGCAAAGTCCTCCTGGAAAAATGGAGGTGGACCGGCCAGAGGATGCGAGAGATCCGCAAAGTCCGGATAAAATTCGCTCCAGTCGGCCATCTCTGAAACAAAAGGAAAACGATCGTGAGAATATGAATTCAAATAAAGAGATGTGAGAGAAAGGCGCAAATGCGCAGAGATGATCTAGCATGCACACAAACAATCACAGACAAACTCACATAAAACAAACCCTCAATTCACCTACTCAACTCGATGAAGATCGTGAAAGTTTTGTTTTTTCTATCTTGTATGTTTTAAAGTTAGGTGAGAAGTCAAAAATTTGCACAATCACTTAGGAGGCCGGGAGTGGGGCACTAACCGTAGTATGTACGTGAGAAAATTAAAATGAATACAATAAGATGGTTGCTCTCCCTAAGATAAATATTTTTTCTTTTTGATTTATTTAGGGTCGAGTACTATTAACAGTTCTAATTTTATTGATTATCACTTTTTATATTTTTAATGAAATGCACGATCCTATCGAGGAATCAATTTCTTTAGTAACCTAGGTGATCAAAATCAGAGGAAGAGAGTCGGAAAAACAATGCAAGCGACAAATCAATGATGAATTCTAAAGCATAAATGCCCACCTTGCCTCCAGCTCTCTACATGCAAGGATGCTAAACAGAATTATAACCTATCTATATGCAAATGGAAAGCGAATGAAATCGTCCTAGATGAGATATACTATTTTCGTGAAGAACAATATGCTAATTATCTAGAAGTGAGACCAAGGTCCGATCTTCGATGACACTTGGCGCCCACCATAACGGGTCCTGCACGCGTTGTATGCGACCTCTCTCGGCATGCGATCTCAAGTCCAAATAAATAAAAATTTAAAATTTGATTAAGTCCAAATGAGACTATATGTGCATGCAATGGTTAGGTGTTTGGCCTTAATCTATCATCAAGCAGATCCTACAGCTATGGTTCAATCACACAAAATAAGGAAAAACAAAATCGTGAAACACATGAAAAGAAACAGCAATCAAAATACGATAAAACTGACAAGGCCCCCAGGGAACAATTCCTCGGGCACTAGACCTCGTGAAATATGACTGAGTGTCTTAAGAGTCTTGAATATTACAATTAATGTATCTCTCTCGCTTCATATTACAAATGAAATAAATAAAATAAATGCACAAAATATTATCTTCAAAATCTCCTCCAAGCTTCCTTTGATGCTCGATCTCCTGCAGCTAGGTCAGAAAATTGACGCTGCCTCATGTGGGTGCATAGGCACTCCTAGAAAAGTGCCTCCCTTGATCCGCGGTACCCCGCAACAAAGTCCAACAAAAAAGAGGTAATTAGACAATTCAACAATGTAATGTCAAGAAAATAAATAAAGGAGAAAATGAAGTCAAGCAATAAGTCACGGGAAAACCCAATCTCTGCGACATTGCTCTCCGGCAACGGGTCCACTTGATAACCCGATATTTGAACAGGTCAGATGTCTCACACAAGGCGGAGACGTGGTCATCCAGACGACCAAATACGAATCCCTAGTAAATTAATAATTAACCCACAATAAGAATTAAGAAATGAAAAGCAAAGTTTATGTAGTTAAAATTTATTATAACTCTACAATAGATATGTATAGTGTGCAAGTATGTAGAGTGTCGAACACAGGGAGCAAACGGGAGAAAGGAGGCAAATAAATGCACAAAACAATGTTCTTCGTGTTGTCTATGTGTTTTTGTGGGTTTTGGATTTATAAATTTTTTATGATTTTTATTTTTACATTTTTATCTATTTTTAATCTTATTTTTTTATTTGCTTTTTATATTTTTCTAATTTTTAAATTTATAAAATAGAATATATATATAAGACTATATATATAATATAGGATAATGTAGATATACATAAAATTAAAATAAATAAAAATTAAAGAATAAAATATTTTTTTACTTTAAATAATTTTTTTACTATTTTTAATTTTTTTAATTAATTTTGCTAATTTTTATGGATTTTTAAAGTCAAAAGGTCTCAAATCAGGGATTAAATGAATAGGCAGAATTGAAATAGAAATTAAAAATATCAAATAATGTCAAAAAATTTCCAAATCAATTTTAATAGATGAATAATAACATAAAGAAAATTAGAAAATAGAAAATAATGGTTTTAGAATTTTTAAGATTTCTATAAAGGTTTTTGGGGCTTTTTAATTTTTATGAGTTTTCTTTTCTTATTTTTAATGTTTTTTGTCTGAAGGTTCAAAATACTTAAATAAATAAAATATATTTTTTTCCGGAATTTTTCAATATATAGTATTTTTATGGGGTTTTAAGCAAAACAATGACTTTTTGTGCTCTTTTTTATTTTTAATAAATACTAAAAAGTACTAAATAGAAAATATAAAACCATGGCATGAAAATATATTACAACATGAGCTTAATCCTATTTTTTGAGATTTTTTAAAGCATGGACACTATATTTAATAAATGGAAGAAATGCACAAAAATTAGTGAACTAGCGGGGGCATAAATGTAAATAAAAAAGATCAGGGATGTTTTTGTAATTTTCACAAAAATATAACACTAGACTAAATATTTAATGGATTAAATTGAAATACAAAAAATTAGAATGGTATTAGTGCAAAATATCCACCTCACGTGGGACCGCACGTGAGGTGAGTTGGCATGGACTCGACTGTAATTAAAAGAACTAGGAGGGTCTTCCTGCAAATTTAACAGAAATATTATAAAGGCAGATGAAAGATTCGGTACTAATATTAAATAAAAAAGGTGTTGGGCTAGGAATGCAAAATACCTAGTTGAGGGTGCGATCCAACGATGGCTGGCGAGCCACTTATCCATGTGGTGCCACCATGTTGCAAGATATTATTTTATAGATGGATGGCTGGGATTAGATCCCAAGCTTGATATGATGGCTGGAGTCGTGGGCGATCCAATGGCTACTGGAGTTCACAAAGAGCATGGGACAATCCAACGGTGAAGGCGTTGGACGAACTGGGAAGTAGCTCAAGCGAGGCGAGCTTCCTCCGTGAGATCAGCCTCCTCTGTCATGCTCCGCTTCTCCAAAACGGCTTGAATTCATCCTGGAAAGGTCCACGAATGGTTGGCAGCGTCAAAAATGGCTAGAGTTACTGAAGCTCTCCCAAACGACCGGAGAAGATGAAGAGCCTTAAGAACTTCTGGCAAGTCCAAAATAACTCCAATTGCGATGTACGGCTCACACAACCTGCAAAAAGATATCACTGGGTTGAGGGCAAATTACCTCGACCCTTTAGCACGTGAAATTGACGAAGGGTGGCGTGTAGCGGCGGACCTCCGGCGTGGTGATGGAGTTGAAGTCCGATAGGCCAGTTCAGGGACTGATCTGGGTGAATGGATGGTGGAACGTGATGAAGAAGCGAAAGGAAAGAGAATAGTGGTGGTAGGTGGGTTGGTGACAGGTTGAAGCACGGTGGACGGGTTCATAGGAGCTAGCCTCCGACGAACTACGAGGTTAATGATTTACGATAAATCACACTAGAGAAGGCTAAAACAAATGCACGAAATGAAATCTAGACCTAATATTAACCTAAAAAACGTGAAAACTATACCTCGCTTGTTCAGAGCCAAGGAAGTTGACCTCGACGGCGGAGATTTGCCAGAGGTCGGTGGAAGTCAGCCCCTACATCGTCTGACCTCGCTGCAAAGTAGTTGTAGAGGAGGTTGTCACCCCTCTACGATTAGGAGCACACAATGAGGGAGCCAAGGCAGGCGAAAGGCGATTCAATTTCGAATGAAGGAGAAGGTAGACTATATGTGCAGGCGACTGGATGGCTGGGGAAATTGAGGTGGAACGGGCAAGGCAGTGATCCAATCCTAGATTCATCAAGGGTGCGTGAAAGCCCAATGATCGAGGAGAAAATTCGAAAGAGGAATCAACCCAGAATAATATGCGTGGATCCTTAGGAAAAAATCGAGAAACAATGGTCAAACTAGGTTTGTCAGAGGCTACAGGCGAGTTAGAGGAGTTGACTAGAGTCAACTCAAGACGTATCTTGGTTGGTCCACGTGGACCAACCAGAAAAAATCGAATTATCGGAAAATATATAATAAATAATTTTTTTATTAAATTTAAGTTATTGAATAAAAAATATGTATTATTTTCTAAAGTATTTTATTATTGTTTTATTTTTGAGGTATTTTATTACAAGTTAATTTTTAGGCTTTTATTTATAGGTACATCTACATATGTTTTAAGTATTAAATTTTTATTTTTATTTTATATTTATTGTTTTATTTTCTTATTTTATATAGTTATAAATTATTTTTATACATAAATATATTTTTATTGTATTTTTCTGATATAGTGTTTACACTTAATTAAATATAGGTGTATATTTTATAGGTACGTGTATTGTATATCCATCTATGTATTTTAATATATTATTTAATTTTTATGCCTTCTTTATGGTTTTATTGTGTTTTAAATCTGTACATATATTGTAAATATTATTTACAAAATTATAAAAAAAAATAAAATTATAAAAATAATGAATAATAAATAAATTGAATATTTTATTCGAGTACATTGTACAATATGAGTCCAAAATCTAATTTTCACATCTCAACTGCAAAAAAATATGAAACCACATTCATCAAATAACTTATTAAAAGTTAAACAATTAAAGTGATTTTGGTATATTTTGAGTTTTTTTAGGAGATATGGGTTTGAGAAGTTAGAATTTTGGCTTTTTATTTAGAGCATAAAAAGTACATTGTTTATTCTTTTTGTATGAAATCAATTTTGTATTTTTCTATATATTATTGTCTACAACTTTCATGTATAAAGTTTCTTTATTTGAGGTATAAAAAGTAAAAAAATAAAATATGTGCTAAAAATAAATTAATGATGAGTAAATAAATAGAATTTTTGATGTATTTTTAGCCCTTATCTCTCCCTACTTTATTCCTTGTAGACCTAGTCATCAAGATGACTAGATCTCTGTGTTTAGGGTCATATTAGCATTTTATTCTTTTTCTTTTCTTTTCTTTATTCTATAATTTTGACATTAAAAATAGTATTTTGTACACAATAAATGGAGCAAAGAATGAGTGTTAATTTGTACAAAGTGATGCTATTTACATGCATTAGCTAGGGTTTTAAGATCAAAATGACAGAATGAAGGTGATGAAATGGGTATTCATTAAATATGAAAATCTACCTCTTCTTGAGGATACCCGAGGATGAATCGATGAGTCAATACAATAAGAGGCTTGAATAAGATCTTGCTGAGTTATATCATCATGTATTTGTTGTGCTTTCCATTTCACATGGCATTTAGTCCCGAGAAAAACAATTGTTGTTGATATGCCTTGAATCCTAACCATCTGACCCAGGTTGAAGAACTGCATATGCATCCCCCTGCCGTACCATACCCCAACAAGACGGGGGTCTCGCTGCCCGGTCAGCGAGCCTGTGGGGGGAGCAGGTGCGCCCCCCCTGCGGGGGTGTGGGGGCAGCGCCCCCGGCGAAAATTTTATGGAGCGGTTCTATTTGTATTCGGGTATTTGGATCCTTCTATTTTTAGGGATCCGTCTGTATGGGAGTGCTATATAAACTCCTTAGGGTTAGGGTTTTAAGCATTCTCTGTATTCATTCTTTTCTCCACATGGTGAAACCGATCTCCGCCGCCCAAGGACGTAGCCCAATTACGGGTGAACCTTGTAAATCTGTGTGTTTGCGTTCTTGCTTGTTTGATCGTGTTTGTGCGTGTTCGCTTCCGCGATTCGCAACAATTGTTATAATTAGCTAAAATGGAAACATGGTCTTGTGAAGTTATTTATTGAGAATAACCACCTCATCCATTTCTACCTAGTGTTTATGGGATTTTCAATCTTGAACAGAGAATGAGGATGACTTGTTTACTAATAATAAAGTCATGGACTCTCTAAATATTAATGTCCTTTGGGTTAAACAAAACATAAGTATTCAATTGAGCTTATAAGCCAATCGACCTACAAACTATCATGTGGCAATATGCTTCACGATGATGAACGGTGTTATTATACAACATGAAGTCACCCAGTCTGATAGGTATTCAATTCTTGTGCAAGTCCAATATTATCTTGGCACTTACACTAACTATGAGAGGTACAAATCCCCTTACTAGTTGAAGGATATGGGAAGATCCTTAAGCGCATCACGGAAGCGTGAGGATTGCATCGTATGCGATCTGGAGAGATTAGTAGTACTAGTTGGTCGATGCAGCGGAATTTAAAAAAAATAATGTGATGAAACCACATGATCCTAGAACACTTCTCGGATTGTTTCACCTAAGCCAAAATTAGATATTAAGGTTACCTCTTAAAGTGTGGTTGCGATTGAGTCAGTAAATGAAAAGACCTCCTATCTCAAGTCCGATCCAACAGAGGAGATGCTTGCGAGCTCATTGATGAGATGTGTGCTCCTTGCAATCCATGTTGATGATCCAAGCGGTGGATCTCTTGATCTCATCACACAAGATCCGACGTCTTCTTAACAAGCGAGGTACACCGAAGGATACAGAGATCCATGAGAAAATACTTCGACAACATAACGACAATGATGAGGCGATGGCAACTCTGTTAATGGCTCCATGGTGGACGACCAACATGAGAGAGAGGGAGAGAGTCTTGGCATGTAGAGAGAGAGAGAGGGAGAGAGCATTAGTTGACATTGTAATCGTATATATCTCGAAGAGCAAGGGATGCCTCTTCTTATATACGGTTTTGGGAGTCCATGGATCTCAATCCATGAACAACACACAATCAATGGATGAGATTGATTTGTGTTTCTTTCAATGGCCATGATCTTGTTATGAAAACATAACAACAAATAATTTTAATTAAATTAAATATACATTGATATATGATCAACATAATTTAATTTAATCAATTTAGATAAGAGGATAAAGCGAGAGAGTCAACCCCTAAAATGGGGGGACGACCACTTTTGAACAATTCATGGGTGGTCGTCCATCTTCCATTAAGGTGGTTCCTTTTTCTCTATTTATGTGAGTTATAATATCTCATATAATCCTCTTAAATATTTGCAACTTCTTTTATTGCAAATATATTTACAAAATTAATTCCAAATTAATTTGAGAATATTTCAACCATGTCACTGAAAAATTGTGAATCACATTCACAACACAAAATAAAATATAAATTAATTATCCAATGTGAATCCAATTCACATCAATAATTAATAAAAAAATATAAATCACAATATGCTCTCTCTAATATATTACAAATTATATTTATAATATACTTGATTAGTTTGGATAGTGATATCCACATTAATCATCTTGGATCTCTTTTCTCATGTGCCCAAATAACATGAATCACATTCACATTATTTACATCTTTGATAATTAAATCACATTATCTCAGATAACTCTCCTTATAATATGAATCAAATCCATATTATTCATGATAATCAAATCACATTTAATTATCCATTTTCTCAATGCTGGGATACATATATCAACAATGAAATTATCCATGAACTCTTTCATGGATAATGCACTTTCTCCACGGATACTTGGAGATAAGGATATGGTGATTGTATTGTTTCACGTATAGTGACTTGGATATTGAGATCACATCTCAAATCTAGATCTTGTGGACCTCCCATAGATGCTTGACTAAATCAATATCGCAAATCTAATCTTCTCATTACATCTGAATCACATTCATATCAATGTCCAACATTTGGACTAATATCAGATTACTTATCTATGAGAGGAGTCACTAAAATCCAGACCAGTTTCATCACCCCCTCAGAATGGAAGCGTCGTGGTTATACAATCATTTATGATCACATCACCCTCAGGCATTCCTAATACCTGTACATTATGCATACTGGAAGACCCAGAATAAACCCGAAGTTTTAGATCTCTTTTAGAATGTCTCCTTCAGGGTTTTATCATTAAGCTTCTCATTCAATCATTGAGAGTCGGTATCGATCCTATACTTTCCAAAAGCATATGTCATACCTAGGTGTTGATCATATACTTTCCAAAAGCATACATCAACCTTACAAATTCAGTCAAGCTTTCAAAGCGAGATGATCACAAGCGGAATTTGATTCTTCCCAATATCTCATGAGTGAACTCATGTCTTCCGGTTCAGCAATGAACATGTATTATCCCTTTGAGAGATCGTATTACTCATATGCCCTTGCGTGCACACCAGTGCGCCGGTGTATAGACCTTGGTTAGGTCATCAGTCTATTGGTATACTAAATGTACATACTCAGACAGATAGTAACCCATCTGTCTCCGGTCAGAGGATGCATGCCTATATCGTGACAACATACGATGTTGGTCTTTGGTAATCTCGATCTCGTTAAGTCAACACTTTGACCTAACTTATCTAACACCTTCGAATCTCTATTCCTATTCAGAGGACCTACATCAAGAGGTTGGTTAGATATTAGCCTTTAGATAAAGGATTGCCATCTCCTTCTCATGCTGCAGGTCCTCTCTTAATAGTCATTTGACGGTGCTTGATGAGTCCTTAATCTAACTCTTTAGATATTCATCCAAGCACCAGCCTCTATGATTCAATAATTGAATCAACAACTGTATGATCATTAAGATGGTCATGGAACATAACCCTAATTGTACTAAGGGACCTATTATACAAATTAGTTATTCTTCATTTCAGATTAGGGAATGATATTTGCAATAACATTTATTGCATAATGGCTCGCCGTGGGCTCGCATGTTCAACAATCTCCCACTAGTCCAAAGAGTCATTAATGGACTAATCTTTAAACCCGCATTCATGTGACAATCATCAGCTATTTTATACAAATAGCTAGGTAAGCTGATCAATCACTTTGTTCCTGAGAGACTACACCAAGTCCTTTTATGGTACTTTCACATCTCCTAGTAACAGTGCTCGCATCTGATGTGAATGTTGCATCTTATGCAATCAATACTTAATATTATCAGTTATAGTGTCCTTGACACTACAACTCAATAATTACTATAACCAGTATTTCCATTATCCTTATCAGAATACCCTTATTTCTGGATATCTCTATCTCCTAAGGTATCCGCAGTTAAGATCTTTTTAGATCTCCATCTATAAAGTCTTAATTTCTTGAAGATAAGACTAGATACTGATATCTCTACGCCTTGTCTTCTTTGAAGATATTGTTATTACTGCAATCAAGTGTTTTATCTCCATAGCAGGACTAGTAACGGTTTACTACTCCCACTGCATAGCAGACATATGGTTTTTTTACACATTTAGCGTACACTCGACTTCTCGTAATTGATGCACAAGGGCAAGTAGTTCTAGCATTCACTTCCTCAACTCTTTGAAGTGTTATCCCTTCAGATAGGTCAGTACCATATCTTAAGGGAAGGAAGCCTTCCATGGAGTTTTCCAAGAATGGAATATGTCCAAGGTGTACCATGATGAGCGACCTCTGACCTGAAGGCTAGGGTATAGGTGCTAAATCGGTCGTTGCGACCCACGCGATCAAGTGTGCTCAATCAAGAAAAAGTAGACCACCAAGATAGATAAAATCAATCAAAAATGCGATAGCGGTCTCGCTATTAGATTAACCTGGTATAGCGACCAGGGTCGAACACAAGGAGCACGGGTTGGCCTCTCGGCCTACGAAGTAGGCAAAAAGAGAAATAAAATAAAAGAGGTAAATATTTTTGATGGTTTTTAATTATTTATATTTTTTTGGATTTTTAATGAATTAAGAATATAGGAAAAGTAAATAAACACACACTTCAACAAATTATTAATAGCAATAAAAATCAACCAAAAAATCAAACAAAAATATTTTTATGTGTTTTATAATTTTTAGTGTTTTTGGTGAATTTTTGAGAATTTTCTGATGTTTATTTAATTTTCTAAAAATCAAAAAGTGACTAAAACAGTAGGTAATGTCCAGCCGAGCTACAAGGGCCTAGATAAAATATCTAAAAGCCCCAAATTAGCTGGAAGGTAATTTTTCTGTAAAGAGAATAAAACAAGGAAAATTTAGGCACCTATTTTATTGTTTTTGGATTTTTAATTGATTTACCAGAATTATTATAAGATTTTGAGTGTTTTTCAATTTTTAGTGGTTTTCAGTAATGAAAAATAGCCAAAATTGGCTAGAAAATCAAACACAACAAAATACACAGTAGACAATATTTTTGTAATTTTTAGACACTATTTAATATTTTTGTTGTGATTTTTAAAGTTAGACAGTGAAGAAAATAGATGTTTTTGAATTTTAAAAAATATCAAATGAAAACAAAAATGTCCTCAAAAATCCTCGAAAATTTTACACTATGGCAGGAGCCATGTATCCAATTTTCATTGGATTTGGAGGTAATTTGCTATTTTATTCAAAAATAAAGAAGGGGCATAGTGCATAGGGACCAAAGTGCAAATACCCAAGAGTCTGGGGGGTCTGGTGCAATTAACCCAGCGAAACACGTGCTATGCGCGTGTCTGGGGTACTTAGGGACCCATACGTAAGAAAAATAAGTTCCAAGGGCTTATTGGTAACAGGTACCAAAAGTCCAGGGACCTATTCGCAAAATACCCAAAAAAATCAGGCACATGTTCAATTAAACTACGCACAGGGGTATAAATGCAAATAAACAAAAACTTTCATTCAATTGATAACAACCAGAACTACAGGGTAGATAATGTAAAAAGCCCAAAAGATCACGTGTTGATGCACGTGTCAGACCACACACAGGGGCATATCAGTCAATACATGCAAGCACAAGGGTCTCTATGCAAATGTTCCCAAAACTAAACAACTAAACGAACTAATTACAGGACTAAACGCTAAATGAAATAAACTGAAGGGCCTAAGGGTAGTTTACCCTTTATTAATGAAGCGGGTGGATGGAGGCCACGTGGATCATCTGACGGTGGCGAACGACGGGCACTCCAGATCTCTCCTCCTCAGATCGAACGGTGACGGTTGCTCCTGCGATGGACGGCCCTGATGAAGACTGCAGCTGGAGGGACGATCGAACGGCGGCTGAAGGTCGAGGAAGAACAGGTGGCCGGCGAACTTCGCCGGCCCAGTGCGAGCGCTCCTGACCTCCTCGCGCGGCGCTGATGATCGGAACAGGTCGGGTGTGGGCCTCCGCGTCGGATAAGGGTCTCCGATGACCCAGCCGAGCTCTGAGGAGCTCGGGCGAGGTCGGCGGAGCTGCGCCTCCTGGCTGGATGTCGAAGGACCTCAGATGGCCTTCGTTCGACCTGCAAAGCAATCCAGAAGACTCGCGGGTCGAGGGCAAACTGCCTCGATCCGGTTAGGTAGAGTGGCGGTGGACGATGGGTCGCAGCGGACGAGCTCCGGCAAAGTGGGGACGGTGGAGCTCGAGCCCCAGCTCCTGTACGAGCTGGGTTGGATGGGGATGTGGAGAAGGTGCGCAGGAAGACGACGAAGGCTATGGCGATGCCCGATGATCGAATGGTGGTCGGAATCGATAGGAATCGGCGAAATGCGGTGGAGCGACGATTTGGGCGTACACGAAAATCAAGGCTAAAGAAGGGACTAAGGGATTACCTGGGTGGACAAGGAGACTGGGGAGGAGCTAAGGAAGCTCTTGGTCTTCGCCTCGAGGAGCGTCTCCCTCCGAGGCTCGATGCTCCTGCTGGTGGCGGAGCAACGGCGGCAAAGCTCGCCGGATCAGTGGTCTCTCTTCCTCTCCTCGCTTCGACAACGCCAAACGCGAGCTGTCACTCTCACGAGCACACTAGAGCTCACAGGGGTGGATTAGAATGGCCAAAGATGGAGAATTAGGGTGGCGGAGCAACGGCTAAATATGGGTGCAGGTCCGGCTAGACGAGGTCGGGTAGGGCGTGGAGGCGCGCGGATCCCGATGTGGATACCCCGACGAGGGTGTCGGATGTGGTAGGAATGAAACGGACCCGGGGTTTAGGTGGAACTCAATCGGGTTTAGGCGCTAGAAATTAGGGAAATCGGGTTCTCGAACCAGACCCGTGGGAAGTGGTCCTGGGGGGGGTAGTTGACTGGGCGGTCAACATCCCTAGGGCCAATAGGGATCAGCCACGTGGATGGATCTTAGAAGTGAAAATTAGGGTAGCTAGGGGCCGATTTAGCAAAAAGTTAAAATATGAAATCTTTTTGTTTTTATTTTTTTCTATTTTTTTAGTGATTTTTAATAATTTTTTCGAAATAAAAATAAGGTATATACATAATATGTAATATATAGGTATGTGTACACTATATAGGGTTTTTTTTATTTTTAATTCCTTATTTTTGTGCAATTTTATTCCTATTTTATATTTTATTTATTTTCATTATAAAATAAGGAATAAAAGGGTATTTTTATTTGATTTTTATTATTTATATACATAGGTAAAAGAAATACATATATACATGGTGTATTTACAATATATTTTTGTGTTTTTTTTAATTTTGTTATTTTTATTTTGTTTTTGTTTTAATTGTTTTTATTTTATTTAGTTACACTATATCATATAGGATATTTACAAAAATTTTAGAAATTAATTTTATTTATTTATAAGGTTAAATAAATATAAAGGTGGCTCTATGTATAATGTGATCATGTACAAGTTGTGTTTTTGTTTTCTTTTTAATTTTTAAATTTTTGTTTTGGTTTTTATATTTATAAATATATACAAATATTTACAAGCCTACTTAAGTCTATTTTTGTGAGGAAAATATTTTATTTTATTTACATAGGTATTTACACACATGAGCCCCTATCTCCCTCTACTTTGGCTTTTATGTGGTCAGGCCCATGTTGAGCCCTCCCTTGGGTTAGGTTGCTCAATATTTATTCTAAATATTTCCCTCTTTTTCTTTTTAATCTTTATTCTTTTATTTTTGCACAAAAACATGCTAATTATAGGTTTTTACACAATGCATGCTTTTGGTAATTATTTGTATTTACACATATCTACATGCATTTGCAAAGGTTTTTGTAGCTAAAATATAAGAATAAAGAGTGATGAATGAGTATTCATCACCCCCCTATACTTAACTTTGCTAGTCCCTTAGCAAACACTTATTTGAAAAAGAAGTGAAAAAGAAATAAAGAAAAAGAAAAAGAGAATGTACACGGATCAAGGCTGATTATTAAACTTGCCTTTATTAAATTAAGGTATGGAGCTCGATCAAATCTTTGGATTATTAATGTGTCGGAACCTTATTTGGACTTAAGTCTAAAACTCAACAGCCTCTAGGTTCCAATAATCTATAACCAAGACTCCTCAATGCTCCAGATCAGAACAAGTCATCAATCACAAACCCTGAAGACCATGAATCTTTTCTTGTCCTGTGAAAGTGAGGTCTAAGCTCTCCACCTCAGAAATGGCAACTTGACAACCCTCCCCAACAAGGTAACTCTATGACCTCAATCTGGCCACTCTTTCCTCGAGGAGCAGGGTATTCCCTTCTAAGTTCAAGTTCAACCGGCTCAAGAAGAGAAGGAAGAAGAGAATGGGTCAAGGCCAGTGTAGCCAAGTACCCTTGGGAGCTTGACCAGTGTAGCCAAGTCTCCCTGCTGCAAGCTACATCAGGTGGATCATGAAACCAAGCTTTGCTTATTGCACTCTATATACATACTCCGGTGGGATTATCATTTTCTACCAGACCCACCACTTTTTTGGAGTTATTTTCTTTTTGCACATTTTTTTTTCGAGTGCATCTATACAACATATACATGTGCAGCATATGTACAAGGAGTTTTTCCTCTTGAGCCAGTAGACTATCCCTCTTTTGTAGCTTTATTGCAACCCACAACTCCCGTCGTTAGACCTCATGGCAACCAGACCAAGTTGAGACGCACTTCCTTCACTAAAAGAAGAAGAGAGGTTCCGCCTAGAAGTACTACCCTCATATGCTACCCCAAGTTAAGGAAGACTGCCTCCTCACCACCTCATCCGTAGAGAGCTCGGTGCATAGTGCTGGTGTCCAAGTAAAGCCATTGTCTATATGAGTCATGTGTTGTTGTTAAGTGCTCTACTTAGGCTCATTGAGATGACATGTGATCATAGCCTAGTGGACTCAAAGAATTAAGTCACCATGGACCTGAAAAGCCTTAAACCTAAGCCCTATAAGGTTCCTCTTAGAAGTTAGGTGGATTAAGATCTTAATCAAGCTTTATTTCTCAATTTGATTCCAGGCTAGTTTAAATGTCAACTATCATCCAGAAAAACTATATACATATGTACAAAAGATGCTATTTACACAAATTTTTACAAACATGCAAAATTTTTGAAAAATGTTTTGAAATCATGAATGAATGATGCATGAAGTGCAAGTTTTGCAAAAAGATATTTACACAAATTTACATAAGATTTTTGCAAACTTTTGATTTTCAAAACATTTTGGAAAAATTTTGTACTATATACATAATTTTGATAAGAAAATATTTACACAACTTTACACAAAAGATTTTTGAAATCATTTTTACAAAAATAATTTGTACACTAGCTATTTATGTGCAAATAAAAGAAGTTTATGTACATGAAAATTTTTAATTTTTGTGATTTTTAGCCATTTTATTTATTAACACACTCACACAAAGTACGAGTTATGGCTAAAATATATATGAAATATATACACACCCCCCTATACTTAGCTCGAACGATGTCCTCAAAGTCAAGAGCGATGAAGAAGACATAACTCGTGCTAGGTATGGGGAAGTGAAAAGAAAGGCTATATACAAAGAAGAATGGATGGAATAGAAAAGTCAAGAGGGTCTCGGGTCTTCCCCCTATACTTAGGATCAAATAATCCTAAGTATAGCAGGCTGTATACTAAGGAGAAATCCGAGAGGAGAATGTACAGGGTCTACCCCCCCTATACTTAGGGTGAAATATCCCTAAGTATAGGCATCAAAACAGGGGTAGGAAGAAATAAAAGAAATACCCAAAAGGTCTCACATCCCCCCTATACCTAGGGTAAAGTGCACCCTAAGTATAGCATAATCACAAGATGAAGACAGGGATGTGGGACTAAGGAATGTAGTGATATGGACATCTGGATCTATACAAGGCGGAGGAACAGTGAAACTCAGGCGTGAGATGCATTAGATGTGAGTCAAAGACCACATCTCACGCAAAATGAATAGGGGTAAGATTAGCGACCCGCGGCTCATGATCTAGAAATGGCTTGAGCCGCTGGCCGTTCACTCGAAAGGTACTCTCAGAAGACAACTCAGATATATCAATGCTACCGTTGTCGTGTACCTTTCTGACCAAGTAGGGTCCCTTCCATTTGCTCTGTAGCTTCCCTGGAAATAATCGTAGCCTCGCATCAAACAGCCATACTCTCTGTCCAATCTCAAAATGCTTGTGGCTGATATGAGAATCATGCCACTCCTTCACTCTCTCCTTATAATGTAGGCTGTTTGAGAAAGTCGTATCTCTCAACTCCTCCAGGGCTGCTACTCTGCCCTCCTCTGGTCTCCTACACCATCTGGATCCATAAGAATATCTGTAACTGCCCAAAGTGACTTGTGCCTCAGCTCAACAAGTAAATGGCACGGCTAGCCATATACGAGGCGAAAGGGAGATGTCCCCAATGGAGTCTTGAAAGACGTCCTATATGCCCATAAGACCGAGTCCAAAAGCTGTGACCAATCCTTTCGGTCAGGGCGGACGACTTTCTGCAGTATAGTCTTGATCTCCCTATTCGACACCTCGGCTAGACCATTCGTCTGTGGACGATAAGGTGTAGCAACACGATGGTCTATACCGAACTCGCTAGCAAGGGCCTTCACCTGGTCGTTGATGAAATGAGATCCCCCATCAGAAATCAAAACTCGTGGAACCCCGAACCGCGTGATGATGTGCTTCCTCAAAAATCTGCAAACTGTCCTCGCATCAGCGGCTCGGGCGGGGATAGCCTCAACCCAACGACTAACATAATCCACGGCCAACAGAATGTACTCAAATCCCTTACTCTTAGGGAATGGACCCATGAAATCGATGCCCCATGCGTCAAAAACCTCACAGAAGTGAATGGGCTGCATCGGCATCATATCACGCTGTCCACAAGTGCCCATCCTCTGACAGTCAGTACACCTCTTCACGAACTCATCAGAGTCCTTGAAGAGGGTAGGCCACCACAAGCCGGATTGGAGCACTTTCTGTGTCGTTCTCCTCCCAGAATGATGTCCTCCTGCCTCAAGCTTGTGGCAGTAAGTGAGGACGCTATGGTGTTCCTCCTGAGGATTACACCGACGCGAGATGCTATCCCCTCCTTCGTGGTAAAGGATGGGATCCTCCCAGTGGTAGGACTTGGCCTTCACAAGGAAGGTCTCAAGCCTCTGCCTGGGCCAATCTTGTGGGACTTTCCCAGCAATGAGAAAGTTCACAATATCGGCATACCACGGGAGTGAGGCGATAGCCAGGATCGCCTCATCTGGGAAGGTATCTCGAATGGGGTCAATCTGCTCAGACTCCTCAGGCTGTTCTAAATGGGAGAGATGATCCGCCACCATATTCTTGACTCCAGGCTTGTCCTTGATCTCAATGTCGAATTCCTGGAGTAGAAGGATCCATCTAGTAAGTCTGGCCTTGGCATCCTTCTTCGCCATGAGGTACCTGATGGCGGTGTGATCTGTGTACAAAGTCACTCTAGATCCAATGATATAAGATCGAAACTTATCTAGGGCGAACACTACGGCTAGCATCTCCTTCTCTGTGACCGTGTAGTTCCGCTGGGCGGAATCCAATGTGCGGCTAGCGTAGTGAATGGCAAATGGAACTCCATCCCTCCTCTGTCCCAACACTGCCCCCACGGCAAAATCGGAGGCATCCGTCATGATCTCGAATGGGAGAGACCAATCAGGAGGCTGGAGGACAGGAGCCTTGATAACACACTGCTGGAGAGTCGCAAAGGACGAAAGACACTTGTCATCGACAAGGAACTCGGTGTCTTTCGTCAAGAGGTCAGTCAACGGCCGAGCAATCCTGCTGAAATCCTGAATAAATCTCCTATAAAATCCAACGTGCCCCAGGAATGACCGTAGCTGCCTCAAATTGGACGGCGGAGCGAGTTTTCTAATGACATCAACCTTGGCCGGATCAACCTCCATGCCCCTGTTGGAGATGATATGGCCAAGCACCGTCCCTTGAGTCACCATGAAGTGACTCTTCTCCCAAGATAAAACCAAATGGTACTCTATACATCGCTGGAGTACTCGGTCTAGGCAGTCAAGACAGGAGTCGAATCCGTCGCCGTAGACCGAGAAATCGTCCATGAAGACCTCCAAACACTCCCCTACCATGTCCGAAAAGATCGACAGCATGCACCTCTGAAAAGTCGCAGGGGCATTGCATAGCCCAAATGGCATGCGTCGAAAGGCATATGTACCAAAGGGACAGGTAAAGGTGGTCTTCTCCTGATCCTCAGGAGCGATGGCCACCTGGTTGTAGCCCAAGTACCCATCCAGGAAGCAATAATGGCTCTTCCCTGCCAGTCTCTCAATGATCTTGTCAATAAAAGGCAGGGGGAAATGGTCCTTCTTGGTGGCATGGTTGAGTCTCCTGTAGTCAATACAGACACTCCAAGAGGTGGGTACTCGTGTAGCAATCTCCTCTCCCGACTCACTGATCACAGTCGTGATGCCCGTCTTCTTGGGCACCACATGCAAGGGGCTAACCCACTTGGAGTCGGAAATGGGATAAATGAAATCTGCACTCCACCATTTTGATATTTCCTTCATCACGACCTCTCTCAGGTTGGGGTTCAGTCGCCGCTGGAACTCACGCGACGGCTTCGCCCCCTCCTCGAGATAGATATGGTGGGAGCACACTGATGGACTAATCCCATGGAGATCTGCTACGCTCCATCCGATTGCCTTGCGGTTCTTTTCAAGAACCCTCATCAAACAGGATTCTTGCTCTCCAGTCAGATCGGCGGAGATGATGATTGGGTACATCTCAGGTTCGCCCGCAAGGAACCGATACTTCATCGAAGTAGGGAGCGACTTCAGCTCTGGACAGCTAGGTGCTGGCAAATCTGGCCTCGGAAGAAGATGTGTGAGTGCTGCTAAGTCTGCCAAATCTGCCTGGGAGAAAGAAAGCGAACTCTCGCAAACTGGGTCTGGAGAAGGCTGCTCGACTGTGCTGTCTCTGATCCGCTCTGTATCAACCTCCTCCTCATCTGTAGGCTCAGGTGGACTCAAGTCTGGCATCTGATCATCGCAATCTGCCCAATCAGACTCTGAATCCAAGGGATCTGCATCGAACAAGGTGGCATCAGTACCACCGTAACATAAGGTGGCCTCATCACCACCATCACTGGAAACCGTGTCGCGGTCAAGAACCGGCTCTGCTGCCTCTGTGGTATCCTGGACCAGGGCTGTGCTCTCCAAGCTCTCCTCTGCTATCATCTCGGCATCAGTTGTGTCTGAAAATGAGAGGATGGCCTGTGCTGCAGGGTCTGCCCATGCTGCCTCATCATCTGTGATCACAAAATCACAGTCCTGGTGGATGTCTAGCCCGGCCTCTGTCAGCTGCTCTGTATCTGTGCTAGTCTCTGAGCATGCTCTCTCTCTAGCTCTGTAGTCCTCGACCGTCTCTATTTGTACACTTTCGCCCTCGACGCGAAAGTATACCTTCCCGCTATCATGATCAGTCACTGCCTTGGCTGTGGCCAAGAACGGACGACCGAGGATGATGGGGGTATCAGCCACTAAATCATGGATCTCCATGTCCAACACTACGAAGTCCACGGGGAATTTTAGGCCCTGAATAGTGACGATAACGTCTCGCAACAACCCCTTCGGCCTCTTGACAGATCGATCAGCAAACTGAAGGATTGTCCTGCTCTGTCGAAGAGTGCCCAATTCGAAGCGGTCGAGAAGGGCTGCCGGAAGGAGGTTGATAGACGATCCGCTATCCAATAGAGTCCGGTCGAACCTCTGCTCACTAATTTGACATCTGACATACGGGGCTCCTGAATCTGGCCTCTTGGCCGGCAGACGGTTCTGGATCGCGAAGCACGTGGCTTTCGTCAGCACATGTATCTCTGAATGATGGTTCCTCCTCCTCCTCCTCCTGACTGTGGTCCTATCTCTCAAAGATCGCTGAAGAAGGGGGATGTGCTGCAAAGCCTCCTGAAGGGTCAGCTGTATGTGAAATCTATCGATCATGCTCTGGCTGAACTCCTCCTGCTCTCTCTTTTTTGGGTCTTTTTCTCTTTTCCTCCCCTTCCCCATCTGAAGGGCTCTAGGGAAGGGGATCACAGGGTCCTTCTCAGATGAAGGACTAGGAAAAGGCCTAGACGGATCGACGGTCGGATCCGCACATACATCAATCACCACAGTGGGACCAGAAGAAACTAAACCTTTTCCTTTATTCACAACAGTGTTCTGAGGTACATCAACAGAAGGAAAAACAACATCTCTATCAAAACGAACACCGATGGCCTCAGTACCACCACGGGCTGGCTCTGCTGTTGGACGTCTCGCGGCCTCAGTACCGCGGGCTGGCTCGGCTATTCTGGTGGCGTCAGCACCACCTCCTCGAACTGGTGAAGCGGCGGCCTCAGTACCGCTGGTGGAATCAGCATCCTTGGTGGCGTCAGTACCACTGTCATCATCGTGCGCGGCCTCAGTACCGCTCTCCTCCTCCTCATATGGCGCCCTGGGTGGATCCTCGTGTCGTCGCTCAGATGAGGCACCGCCTGCTGGTGCTCTACCGCTCCTAAGTGTAACAAAATCAGCATCAAATAGATCCGAAGTCATATCATCAAATGGATCACTAGGAGTGGCATGCTCAGTGTAAACTACCTGCTCAGACTTCCTCTTGAGGCTATTGGGGTTCGGCTCTATTTGTGCAGGGATGGCGGCCTTCCCTCTCACCAAGTCCCGCATCTCCTGGCGGAACTCGTCCATCTCCCGTCTAAAGGTAGCCTGCTGGTCCGTGAGGAGGCGGGCTATGTCATACAAGGCGGGGTTCTCATGGGAGCCCGACGGGTAGCCTCTCTGGTAATGAGGCTGTTGGTGCTGCTGAGAGGGGTAGGAGGTAGGATGCTGCTGGTGTGGTGGGTGAGCCTGCTGCTCACGTCTCCAAGGTTGTCCCTGCTGCTGATAGGGACGAGGACCGAAGGATGACTGCTGGTGTGACTGATAGGCTGGGGGCTGCTGCTGTTGGTGATCCCTCTGCTGGCTATACTGCCCTCCCTGACCGGGTGACTGCTGCTGGGGCTGGGTATCTCCACTCCCCCACCTGAATCCGGGATGGTCTCGTCGGATCCCAGGCTGAGGGCGGTCATACCAAATCCCGTTGACATCCATCAACGGCTCTGCATCGTACGGGGCTGGCGGGAGAACTGCCAGAGGCTGATCCGGCTGGTATACCACCATCTGCAGGTCTGGAGATGGTGGTGACTGGTAAGAGGGCTGCTGCGGCTGGTATGGCTCCGCCTGTATGATAACGCTCCTGCACCCTATGTTAATTCGGTCAAATTAATGTCCAAATTTAAAATGATTCATTGCAGTCGGATACGAGGGGTTAATCAAAAACCACTTATCGGTTAATGTGAAGTTAATTTTAAGCGGCAATTTTTTTTTACTTGGTGGAAGTCCAAGGTCGATCTCAGGGAGGCATCTGTCTCCTTAGATGAATTTAAGCAATTATTCAAGTGTTGATTTTCGAGGAGTAATTTTTTTTGGTCTTTTTAATTTTTGTGCAGACTTATGCAGACAATGCAGGCCAATTTAATGTTCCAATTTAATTAAAGTATCAAATGAAGTCCAAAAATTATGAAAATTGGCCAGATGGTTAATGGTGATGAAAATGACCTACACTAATTTTTTTGGAATTTTTTTCGACACAAAATGAATTTATTGTGTATTTAATGAACAGATAGAGTGATTTTCAGTATTTAATTTTTAATAAATATCAAACCACAATTTTTTCAAAAACTAAAATTATCCTAGGTGTCTCTAATGATAAGGGACCTAGGAAAATTAACAGAACTTAATTTCACTGTGAAATTAATTAATTAAAATTAATCTAAGAAAATCACTTAACAATTTATTTAGGCCTCGATAAGTGTGCAAATGCTATGAATTTTTTATGGTATGTTAAAAATGATGTCCTTAAGCTACTGTGAATTTTTGATAATTTTTGAAGGCACAGAGAATTAATTAAAAATCAAAAGGTGTCACTGGGCAAAATATGTCAACAATTTACCAATTAATTCACTAATAATTCAAATGAGCTTACAAAAATAAGACACGTGTACCAATAGACAGAGGACAAAATTCTCAACAAAATGCAATTTTTAAAATTTCAAAATGATGTAAAATGCAATCTAGGGATGCGTGCAAACACAGGGGTATAAATGCAATACAGGAAATTAAAATTACAATAAACAAATATGCAGACAGGGACTAAAATGCAATTACCTATAATGCGGGGGACTCTTGTGCAAATTCTCCACAGGGCACGTGCTCCTCACGTGGGGTCTGCTTTACAGGGACCTTCTTGCAATTTTGGAAAGCTCCAGGGGCCTCTGTGCAATTTACCCAGGCCGCACGTGCTCCTCACGTGGGCGGCCTAGGCTCGGAAGGCGGCGGCGGCTCGGAGCGAGGTTCGGGCACTCTGGAGGTCCGGAGCGAGGCTCGGTGTAGCCTTGGGTAGTCCGAGCCTAGGCTTGGGGCCGAGGCTCGGGCTTCGTCGACGTGGCATGTCTGCGTCCGTTGGATCCTTGATCGATCCAACGGTTGTGGATCGCTCCTGCTGATAGCGACGTGGGCGATTAGTGACCGTTGGATCTAGATTGATCCAACGGCACCTGGAGCGCGATGAAGTGGTGACGTGGCTAATCTATCGCCGCTGGATCGTGACGAATCTAATGGCTCTCTGCTGCTCCGGTCGTGGGTGACGTGGCGTGATTCGGACCGTTCGATCAAGATGATCGAACGGTGGTTGTACGTCATCTCCAACGGTCCTCCGCCACCTGCGGAGGAGAAGGCGGGGCTCCGGCGTAGCTGGCTCTGCTCCGCCTCGGTCGCTAGGCGTCGATGAAGCTCTTCGTATGCTCTCGAGTAGCTCGGAAGATGCGGAGCGTACGTCGGAGCCTCCGGTGGGCTCAGGAGCGGTGGAGATGCGCTGAAGCGCGATGGCGAAGAAGCTCGAAGGGAGCTCCGGCGAAGCTCCGGCCAGTGAAGAAGTGAGGACCTGCAAGGGATTAGGGGTATAGCCGAAGCACGTGTGTGCGCGTGGAGGTATGTAGGGTGAACGACGAGGCCTAAGGCGGAGTGTGAGTGGTCCGGCGAGCGAGCTCCGCCGAGGTGGCGGAGCTGGAGTCGAGGAAAGTCGAGATGCGGTGTTTGAGGGAACGGAAGGGTGCGCGAAGATCGGAGCTCTATCGCGGAGCTCGGAGAAATGAAGGGGGAGCGAGAAAACAACGGTGGACGGCGAATAAATTAGGAGAAATCATAGGAAGAATTAAGGAGAAGATCAGAAGATGATGGAGGGGGCTACCTGGGGAATGGAGCTCAGATTTGAGCTCCAGGTCTTCGCTCGAGGGATCGGTAGGGTCCCGAGCTCGCGCAGCTTCGCGGAGGGAGGCTGTGACACGACAGAGCTTGCCGTGGATCTCGCCGGAGAAGAAACTTGTCTTCGCTCGAAGACACACCCAATTGCTGTCACCAATGGATCGATCTGAGCTCGAAGAACCTCTCTGGAGTGGCGGATGGGGGTGAACGTTGCCGGTGGTGACGTATTTATAAGGTGAAGGTGGTGGGTTGGCTGATGACGAGGCGAAGTTGGTGGTCGACGTGGGGCGACTCTGGTGGGAGTGGTGGAGCGTGAGGTAGACGGTGAGGATGAGGGACGAGTGGGTGACGTCGTGGGGGTGTCATCGGTGGGAGAGGGTGGCTGACGTGCATCCAAGAATAGGAAGGGGGCGCCCCTCCCGCAAGGCAAGGGACGTGGGAGAGAGGGGCGCCTGGAGGTAGGAGATGAGGTCTCTACCGTTGGATCTTGGGATCCAACAGTGGTGATCAGAGCGTGGTGGGCGGGTAGGATGAGATCGAGGCGCGCTGATGATGGGCCGAGAGCGCGCCATGTCGTGGGCACTGGTGAAGGCGCGAGCGGACGGTTTAGATGAGGAGATGGATTTGATCAGAGGGCCGCGATTCGCTGGGAGAAGGGCAGCTGCGATTGAGAGATCAAGGGTATGATCAAGCGGCGTAGATGCGGCCATGTGGAGGGCTCTGGTGGAGGCGCGAACGAGCGGCGTAGATCAATGCAGGAGATGATCGGATGGTCCAGGCAAGGGGCGTGCGTGGAAAAGGCTGGGCCGTTGGATCTGAAGCGAGATCCAACGGCTGAGGACGCAGGCGGATGAGGCGATGGGAGGCGGGCCGCGTGGCGCAACCAGAGGGCGCCACGTGGCCTGCTGTGAGTGGCTGGAATAAGATGCACGTGTAGAGAGAAGAGGAGACCGAATTTGGAAAAGCTCAAAACATGAAAGTTGTAGATCTCGATGAGATCTACAAGTTTCATGTTGACCAAAGACGGAGATGAGGTCAAATATGATACATAAATACAAGGATACATAAATATACATATGTAGTATACAAAGTGGCCCAAAAACCGAACTTTCTCATACAAGCTCCAAATTCAATGAAATTAGTCTCATTTTAAAGGTATTTTAATGTGTAGTATTCTAAGAGTAAGTAGACCTAAATCGGAGTTTGCATGAGGACTTTATGTGCATTCTAGTGTACAGGGGTTCTCAGGCTTTATTGGCTATTTTACAAGGGTGATTTTTGGCATTCTTCCCTATATTATTAACTAAGTAGTATAGATTATAGAGAAGAGGTTATTTTGGTGAATAGGTATTTTACAAGGAATTTTTGGCTTCTTATTTAAATGCAAATGAGCTGCTAAACTGCATGAGTTATGAATATATGCATGAATGCTATTTATGCCATATAAGGGGAAATATGCCTCTATTTTCTCGGGAACAAGGCTCTATTTTGACTTTTGAAGTGATGAATCACATATTCATCAACCCCCTATACTTAAACCTTGCTCGTCCCCGAGCAACTAAATGAAATGCAAGAGTGAAAATGATTTTGGGTTCCAAACCAAGGTCATGAACAAAAGTTGAAAAATGGAGCCTGACTCAACCTTTGGATTAATTGTGTGGCGGAACCTTATTTGGACCTGCACTTAAGACCTAACAGACTTCAAGTTCCACTAGTCTTCTATTCAAGACGCCTCAATAGTCAGGTCAGAACAAATCCTCAAACGCATATTTCTGATGACTATGATTCTTACTTGTACTGTGTAAGTGAAATGTAACTCTTCACATCAGAAACGGCTCGGAACCAGCCTCCTCTAACAAGGTAACTCAATAACCCGGTCCAGTAACTCTTTCCTCGAGGAGCGGGGTATTCCCTTCTAAGTTCAAGTGCGACCAACTCAAGAGGAGGGGGTAGAGAAGAGAATGGACGGTAGCCAGTGTAGCTACCTATCCCGGGATGCCTGACCAGTGTAGCCAAGTCATCCAGCTGCATTTCTTTACTAGTATACATACTCCGACAGGTATTTTATTTTTTTTCTTGAACCTGTCTGATTTTTTTGGAGGTTTTGCATTTTTTTTGGTCAACAAGCAGCATGTACATCAGGAGTTTTTCCTCTTGAGTCAGTAGACTATCCCTCTTTTGAAGCATTATTGCAACCCACAGCATCCTGTCCTTAGATGTCAACACCACCAGACTAGGTTGAGATGCACTACCCTCCCTAGAGGAGGACGGATGTTTCCACCCGTGTGCTACTCCAAGCTAAAGGATTCTACCTCCTCACCACCTCATCAATGAAGAGCTACGTGCATAGTGCTTGTCCAAGTTAGGTCATTATCTAAAAGAATTCTGCGTATGCACGAGATATTCTACTTAGACTAATCAAGATGACATGTGAACATAGACATGCGGACTTAAAGAATTAAGTCACTTGACCTAAGAAATCTCAACTCCAGTTCCTATAAGGTTCCTTTGAAATTAGGTGGATTAAGGTCAAATCAAGTCCATCCTCAATATCTACTCATAACTTGGTTCAGAACCCACTAGCTTTTCATTTTGCATATGCAAAGTATGCAGATGAGATGAGATGTCATGCTATGGAAATGCAAGACTCTTTTTATTTTTCTTTTCATATGCAGAGATGATATGCAAGAGTAAATAAGAAGCCTATTTTTATAATTTTCATTTTTTTTCGACTTTTACCCACCCGTAATTATTGTAAAATATATACAAAAATACGCGAAAGTACGAGCTATGGGTAAAGTATATATGTAATATATAAACGCCCCCTATACTTAGTGTGTGCTATGTCCTCAGAGCACGAAGAGCGAGGAAAAAGACATAGCTCGTGCTGAGCGTAGGAGAGCCAAAAGGAACAAAAAGTATAGAAGTCGTCTCGCCCCCCTATACTTAGGCTCTGGCAGCCTAAGTGTAGAAGAAGATCATAAATGGGGCGGACGAGGGAAAGATGGGAAGTGGATGAGTATCAATGCGGGCATCTGTCCCCCCTATACTTAGGCTCAGGTCAGCCTAAGTATCGGTAGGAAATGAGTATGAGGACCAATGTGATCTGGAGAATGTACAGTGAATCGACTCGGTTGACCCCTTCCCCCTATACTTAGGATCTGGTCATCCTAAGTCTAGTCCAAGATAATGGCTCGATGATGTGGGGATGGGATGGGTTACTAGAATCGTGGGGGTAAAGGATAGGATATACAGGAAGAATGATATATACATATGAGTCGGTCTGAATCTTTCGAAGATGCTGCTGATGGCTGGAGTTCATTGCTGCAAGGTTTCATACGCGGCTTGAGGTGTATCTGCTGTATCTGTCTCGCGCATGAATACAATCTCCTCCACATGGACTAACTGTTCATTGGATTCAACGAAGTGCTTCAATAGCTGCCCATTTACTAGGAATGTCGGTGCGTCATCTGCGAGATCCGAGATCTCGACACATCCACTATCATGCACCGTACGGACAACGAATGGTCCCGTCCACTTAGACTTTAATTTGCCTTGGAAAATCTTCAGCCTAGCATTGAACAACCATACCTTCTGTTCAGGAACAAAGGTCTTTCGTCTGATATATCTATCGTGCCAACGCTTCACCTTGTCCTTGTACACCAAACTGTTGTCGTATGCTCGGTTTCTGACTTCCACAAGCTCATTCAGATCCATGTCTCTCTGTTTCTGACCCAGGTGTGTGTTCCAGTTGACCTTCTTTATTGTCCATTCTGATTTGTGCACTAATTCTGCGGGCAAATGGCACGGCTTTCCGAATACCATTCGGAATGGGGAGGTGCCTAACGGTGTCTTGTAAGCTGTCATATACGCCCAGAGGACTTGATCTAAGATCTGAGACCAGTCCTTCCTGTCCGGGAGGACAAGTTTTTGCAATATGGTTTTCACCTCCCTATTCGACACCTCAGCCATACCATTGGTTTGTGGGTGGTAAGGACTCGCGACACAGTGTTCGATGTCATAGTCCTTCAGGAGTTTCTTCACCTCCCGATTCACAAAGTGGCTACCCCCGTCTGATATCATCATTTTGGGGATCCCGAACCTAGAGATTATGTTTTCTCTGATGAATTTATAGACAGTCCTGCTGTCTGCGGCTCGGGTCGGGATAGCCTCCACCCATCTGGATAGATAGTCTACCGCAAGAAGGATGTATTCGAACCCGTGGCTGACAGGGAATGGGCCCATGAAATCGATGCCCCAGGCGTCAAAGACATCACAAATGATGACCGGCTGCATTGGCATCTCATCCTTGGAACCAACGGTTCCTCCCATTCTCTGGCAAACTGGGCACGACTTCGCGAAGGCGGTGGCATCGCGAAACAGAGTCGGCCAGTAGAAGCCACACTGAAGTACCTTCCATGCGGTCCTCTTCCCGGAGTGGTGTCCTCCTGCCTCTAAGCTATGGCATAAAGAAAGGACACTCTGGTATTCCTCCTGAGGAATACAACGTCTCCAGACACAATCCGGTCCTTCAAAGAAAAGGATCGGATCCTCCCAATGGTAGTGTTTAGCGTCCGACTTTAGTCGGTCGATTTGGCTCTTGGGCCAATCTTCGGGAACTTTCTTGGAGACAAGATAATTCACGATATTGGCGTACCATGGGAGTGAGTCTATAACAAGAATCGACTCGTCAGGGAAGGAGTCTCGAATTGGGGAAACCTCGGAAGTATTAAGATCTTCGAGACGAGAAAGATGATCGGCTACTACGTTCTTCTTTCCAGGTTTATCACGGATATCCAAATCAAACTCCTGGATAAGTAAAATCCATCGAAGAAGACGCGCCTTCGCGTCCTTCTTCTCCATCAAGTATCGTAGTGACGTATGGTCTGTGAACACAGTTACCTTGGATCCGATTAAGTGGGATCTGAATTTGTCCAAGGCAAACACTACCGCAAGCATTTCCTTTTCTGTAACTGTATAGTTACGCTGAGCAGAATCAAGCACTTTGCTTGCGTAGTGAATTGCGAACGGGACGCCGTCTCTTCTTTGTCCCAATACAGCGCCAACAGCATAATCTGAGGCGTCCGTCATGATCTAAAAAGGTAGAGACCAATCTGGGGCTTGTAAGATGGGTGCGTCCATGATCATTCCTTGTAACAGCTTAAAGGCCTCAAGACATTTGTGATCTACAATAAACTCCGTGTCTTTGCCTAAAAGCTCAGTTAGAGGTCGGGCAATCTTAGAAAAATCCTTGATAAATCTTCGATAAAATCCGACATGCCCGAGGAACGACCGCAACTGCCTTACGTTGGTTGGTGGCTGGAGTCGTCTGATCACGTCCACCTTGGTAGGGTCAACCTCCATTCCTCTCTTAGAGATGACATGCCCCAACACTATGCCCTCCGTCACCATGAAGTGACTTTTCTCCCAGGAGAGCACCAGATTGACCTCACAACATCTTTTGAGGACTCGGTCCAGATTCCTAAGACAGGAATCAAAAGAATCGTCGTGGACCGAGAAGTCATCCATGAAGACTTCCAGGAATTCGCCGACCATTTCGGCGAATGCAGCAATCATGCACCTTTGAAAAGTACCTGGAGCATTGCATAGCCCAAAAGGCATGCGCCTGAAAGCATAGGTACCAAAGGGGCATGTAAACGTGGTCTTTTCCTGGTCCTCCGGAGCTATGGCTACTTGATTGTAGCCCGAGAACCCATCAAGGAAGCAGAAGAATTCTTTCCCCGCTAATCTTTCTAGGATCTGATCAATGAACGGTAGGGGGAAATGATCCTTCTTCGTCGCGGCATTCAAGCGTCTGTAATCCACACAGACGCGCCACGATGTGGGTACTCTCGTCACGATCTCCTCTCCATCCTCGTTGGTGGTCGTCTGAATTCCCGACTTTTTCGGGACAACATGGATTGGGGCCACCCACTTAGAGTCGGAGATTGGGTAAATGAAACCCGCGTCGCACCATTTTTCTATCTCTTTTTTCACAACCTCTCGTAAATTTGGATTCAACCGGCGTTGGAATTCACGAGAGGGTTTGGCTTCGTTCTCCAAGTAAATATGGTGCGAACACAGAGCGGGATTTATCCCGTGGAGATCGGAAATGCTCCAGCCTATTGCCTTGCGGTTCTTCTCCAGGATCTCTAGCAAGCGAGATTCCTGCTCCTTGGTCAATTGCGAACTGATAATGACCGGAAATTTCTTGTCTTGGCCCGCAAGGAAGGCATATTTCAGGGTTGTGGGTAAAGGTTTGAGCTCAGGAATAGTGTGATCGTCTAGAAAGTCTGGCTCAATCTGATCTGGTTCGGTGTTGGAAGTGGCTGGATCATGTTCTGTAATAGATGCCACCAAACTCGGCTCTGGAGTCGGATCGTCAAAGGTCTCCATGCAATCGGCAAACGCCTCGTCCGACTCGTCATCCTCATCTTCTGATTGTCCTAAGGATGTAAGGACTGACAGGCCTAACTGGGCCTCTACGTCATCGAAGATGTAGGGCGATGCAGGCTCAGAGCTATACTCGTTCCTGAGGATCTCGCAGACTGACTCATGCACAGGATCATCTTCAAAGGAGATGGATACATCGATGCTGGCTGGGTTCTGTCTCCATGGCCCAAATACGTCTACATGCTCACAGTCTGTTCCGGTAAAAGAGTACTCGGTGCTGGATTCGGAGTCCGGTCTCTGCCATCTCATCTGCTTCATCTCAAGTTCCTCATCTCCGCCTGGAGTTTGGACTGAATCTTCCCATTCTTATAATCAAATAAGGCCCCCGCTGTTCTGAGGAAGGGCCTACCTAAAATGATCTGGGAATCTCTCCAATTACGAGGGGTTTCCATATCTAAGACAGTGAAGTCCACTATGTATTCTTGCCCCTCGACCTTGATCACAATGTTCCTTAACTCTCCTTGGGACCTCTTAGTGGATTTGTCAGCAAACTGCAGAATAGCTCTAGATTTCCTAAGAGGACCGAGATCAAGCCGCTCATAGAGGGTTGTGGGCATCAAGTTGATCGAGGAACCATTGTCCAGGAGAGTGTGTGCAAACGCGATGTCATCAACATGACTCACTACATAGTGTGCACCCATGTCTCTTCGTTTCCGAGGAAACGAGTTCTTTATTGCACAAGTCGTGGCTACTGATAAAACGTGTCTCTCAACACGGCTTTTAGTCTTCCTGCTAACCCTAGTAGGTGTGCATCTTACCTTAAGGTATTTTTGGAATGCAGGTGTCATTTCCACGAACTTGTCAAAAGGGATTGTGACCTTGATGTGTTTATTGCAAAATTCAGCCATCTCAGGGTCATCTTTTTGGATTTTTTGATTTTCTTCTTTCCACCCTTGAGAGCTCGGGGGAAAGGGATTATTGACTCCAACTCAGGTTCTGGAACTGAAATATTCTCATTAACTGTTGGAACTGAGTTCTGAACACGACTCTGACTCTGATACAGACTCAGACTTGGACTCTGACCAAAAAGAAAATGCTGAGGCGAGACCGGTGACGCTTCTTCTGCTTCTTCTGGACGATCCTCCTCAGATGGAGGTGCGGGCTCATCGGTGTCGGCTGACTCTAGGTGGATGCGAGAGTGCTGCTTCGAGGACTCAGATGTCCTCTTCTTCCGCTGCTGGTGGTGGTGGTGATGCTCCTCCTCTTCTTCCTCCGAATTCTCCTCAGGTAGAGTTTCGGAGGTTCCTTCCTTTTACGCCCGTGCCCGATCAGGTATGATCACGGTCCTTCCGCTCCTGAGGGACATATGATTCACATTATCGTACGAAAGGATCTCATGTTCAGATAAATAATTATCTGAATAATATACCTGATCTCGAGGTCGGTTCTGGCCCTGGTGTACGCTGTTTGGGTTGGCCTGAACCTGTGCGGGAATTGGAGTCCTTGGCGCCATTTGTTGGTCCTGGGCACGAGAGACCCGATTGATGTCGGTCCTCATGTCCAGGTAAACATTCTGCATCTGTTGGACCCTGTCAGACAGGGTCTGGATCGCCAAAGTGAGGGACTCCAATTCGGTGGGCTGGGCTGGCTGCTGAGTGGATGCGGTCCTGTACTGGCCTTGCTGGCCGTGCCGATACTGTTGCTGATGGGACGGTGCTGGCCCCTGCTGGTAGGTGCGCTGCTGCGGCTGGTTCCCCTGTTCTGGCCTGGACTGGTATCGCGGGACGGTGACGGGTCTGGTCTCTTGGTAGACTGGGGATGGGCGATGTGTCTGATCCTTCCCCATCTCGATCTGCCGGATTACCGGGTCGCGGCTATACCAGAGCCCGTTGATCTCGTACACAGGCGGAGGCTCCTCGTATTCCGTTTCCACTGGTGGGGGTGCATGATGGTTCTGCTGGGTGTAAGTCTGATCCCAGCTGCTCTGAGACCCCGGTGCCTGTTCCTGTACAAGATGGACTCGATGTACAGGTACACATGGTGCAGAAGGGGCGGGTAGCTTGATCTTAGCTACCTTTTCAGAGAGTTCCTCCACTTTCTTGGGAAGGCTCGAAAGAGACTCCATCTCCGCGACTCTCTTGTGGATCTGCTCGACCATGGTAAGCTTGTCGGCAATCATCCCCATGCTGGGGATGAGGTCCTCAGTCAGATCTGCAACAGTCCTTCTAGTTGTCTCATTGGATAAGCTTGAGGGAGACAACTGATAGGCCCTTGTGGCCTGTGACCTGCCGGTTTCTGCCATCTGTTCTAGGATCTTCCATACAGCGTGCTCGTTCTTGTTCAGATAGCTTCCCCCACAGGCGGCGCTGACTAACCCCTGCATCTCTGGGGTTAGACCGCAGAACAAGGTCTGGACCAAGATCGCCTTCGAAATGCCGTGGCATGGGCATTTCTGCACTAAGTCATTGAACCTGTCCCAAGCTTCATGGAAAGGTTCACTGGGTCCTTGGGCAAAGCTGGCTATCTTCGTTCTCATCTGATTGGTTCTACTGAGAGGGTAGAACTTCTTCAAGAAAAGATCCTTGAACTGCATCCAGGTAGTACACACCACCCCTAAGTTTTTCAACCAATGCGCAGCCTTATCTCCTAAGGCAAACGGGGTGGCCTTCAGCCGGATATAATCTTGGCCAACATTGGGATGGCTAAGATTGTTGCATACTAGTTCGAAGTCACGGAGGAAGGTGTATGGTTCTTCAATGAGGTTTCTGTTGAACTTCGGCAGCAGACTAAGGAAGTGGGGCTTCAGCTCGAATGCCTGATCGGGAACTGCAGGTGCTAACCAGTTTTGGATCTCGTTCTCCGTCGGGTTGTAGGTATCGACCATTGGTCGGTCGGTCCCTTCAGCTACTATGATCTGTCCCATCCGTGCCGTGAGATCAGCATTTTTCTGTTCGGCTTCGGCGAGGCGTCTAAGAATCTGTCGCATCTGGTCCTCATCGGGTGGCATCCTTGGCGGCATCTCGCCTTCCAGTTCTGGGTATCGGAAAATAAGCTCGGTGTTAGAGGGCGAATCAAGGAAGGGATTACCGAGGCAATGGTCTTCCTCGGTAATCTCGGAGGAGATAAAAGGGTTGGTTTGAGAGTAACCACCCTGAGCATGAGGGAACCAGGACTCAAGAGGGTCATGAGTCCTGGGTGGTCCAAGGTGCGCTCGGACCGAGAGAGACGAGTTACTTGGGGGACTCATAGATAGATCAGTGAATAGTGCGTCGAGATCTCCCCAATCACTCATCTTGATGGAGCGAGAAAAAGATAGGATTTTACTCCTACCTGAAGCAAGCAACAAGAATAATCCAAGACCCTGGGTTCACACTCGACACAGTGAAGGACTCAAAGTTGAGTCCAATTTATCTTGTAGTTTTTAAGTGTGATATTCAAGCAAAAATAGCAAGGATTACGCGGCCTAGAGGGAAGTCGGCTCAGAGCCGGATGCATCTTCCCTGTTTATCCTGTCGTCTAAGATATCGCCGCTCCTTCCTTTCTTCGCTCCTATCCCAAGACGATGGATTCAGTGACCACGCCCCTATCTACCTGCAAGCAGGCGGAGGCTGACAAGGCCGGAACTTCACCCCGGGGGGTTACTGGCAGCTTGTCGCGAAGTACCGCAATTTCGCCCCTATCTACCTGAGACAGGCGGAGGCTACTTGGTACTAGTCAAAGAATCTGAAATTATCCGGCTTGTGATATTTGCTAGGATCAGTTAGAACGTGATATGGAAGACGGGGATTTGGGCTCTACCTTAGGGTGTTCACACACACTCAGGTACCCTCACTCAGCCTGAATACAAGGTCGGGGATTAATCTCCCGCAAACAATTTTCAGATTTTATTCCCCTTTTTTTGGTCAATACTGTTAGCAGTCCCGATTTTAAAGTTAAGTTATCACTTTAATTAGTCCACCACAAAGCACGCCTATCGGACAGTCCCAATTTCCTTTTTAATTTAAGTGAGAAAATCAGAGGGGGAAATCGAGAAAAGCCGATGCACGAAAAATTGATGATGGTATGCTGAGTAGAGAATACTTACAGTGATCCCTTCGCTTTTTGATGCAGGATGCAGAACAGAATTGAAATCTTTTTACTCTACATGCAGATGCAAGCGATGAAAAGCCGCTCCTAGACAGGCAGTTCTATTAGCGTGAAGAACAATTTAATTTGACTAAGTCCTGCGGTCAAGGTGCGTCTTTTATGTGTGATGTGTGGTCCTATTGATTACGAACACAAACAATTCCTAGAGTGGCTCGAGGAGCCGCTAGTGCAAGCTAAGTTACAATCACCCATACAGCACACGGGACACAGTTCCACTATCTTTACACGCGCGAGATCCCAAACGGAAACCGCTGGAAATGATGCAAAAGAAATAATATAATAGAAAATACAATGCCTCTCTTTCACTCAAAAATTAAAATGCTAAGTCCTCGAAGCGTCGCCGACTCCTCGCGGTCCTCGTACAAAAATTAAATGGAGGTCAGAGAGTGACACAAAAATAAATTAATGCAAAAATAAATGAGAGAAAATAATTACAAGAAAACCGGGGGTCAGACTACCCGGGGAATGAAAATCAGACACTCAAAAATTTGCTAAAAATTAACCTAAGCCGTGCCTCCCCGGCAACGGTGCCATTTTGATAACGCTCCCGCACCCTATGTTAATTCGGTCAAATTAATGTCCAAATTTAAAGTGATTCGTTGTAGTCGGATACGAGGGGTTAATCAAAAACCACTTATCGGTTAATGTGAAGTTAATTTTAAGCGGCAATTTTTTTTTACTTGGTGGAAGTCCAGGGTCGATCTCAGGGAGGCATCTGTCTCCTTAGATGAATTTAAGCAATTATTCAAGTGTTGATTTTCGAGGAGTAATTTTTTTTGGTCTTTTTAATTTTTGTGCAGACTTATGCAGACAATGCAGGCCAATTTAATGTTCCAATTTAATTAAAGTATCAAATGAAGTCCAAAAATTATGAAAATTGGCCAGGTGGTTAATGGTGATGAAAATGACCTACACTAATTTTTTTGGAATTTTTTTCGACACAAAATGAATTTACTGTGTATTTAATGAACAGATAGAGTGATTTTCAGTATTTAATTTTTAATAAATATCAAACCACAATTTTTTCAAAAACTAAAATTATCCTAGGTGGCTCTAATGATAAGGGACCTAGGAAAATTAACAGAACTTAATTTCACTGTGAAATTAATTAATTAAAATTAATCTAAGAAAATCACTTAACAATTTATTTAGGCCTCGATAAGTGTGCAAATGCTATGAAATTTTTATGGTATGTTAAAAATGATGTCCTTAAGCTACTGTGAATTTTTGATAATTTTTGAAGGCACAGAGAATTAATTAAAAATCAAAAGGTGTCACTGGGCAAAATATGTCAACAATTTACCAATTAATTCACTAATAATTCAAATGAGCTTACAAAAATAAGACACGTGTACCAATAGACAGAGGACAAAATTCTCAACAAAATGCAATTTTTAAAATTTCAAAATGATGTAAAATGCAATCTAGGGATGCGTGCAAACACAGGGGTATAAATGCAATACAGGAAATTAAAATTACAATAAACAAATATGCAGACAGGGACTAAAATGCAATTACCTATAATGCGGGGGACTCTTGTGCAAATTCTCCACAGGGCACGTGCTCCTCACGTGGGGTCTGCTTCACAGGGACCTTCTTGCAATTTTGGAAAGCTCCAGGGGCCTCTGTGCAATTTACCCAGGCCGCACGTGCTCCTCACGTGGGCGGCCTAGGCTCGGAAGGCGGCGGCGGCTCGGAGCGAGGTTCGGGCGCTCTGGAGGTCCGGAGCGAGGCTCGGTGTAGCCTTGGGTAGTCCGAGCCTAGGCTTGGGGCCGAGGCTCGGGCTTCGTCGACGTGGCATGTCTGCGTCCGTTGGATCCTTGATCGATCCAACGGTTGTGGATCGCTCCTGCTGATAGCGACGTGGGCGATTAGTGACCGTTGGATCTAGATTGATCCAACGGCACCTGGAGCGCGATGAAGTGGTGACGTGGCTAATCTATCGCCGCTGGATCGTGACGAATCTAATGGCTCTCTGCTGCTCCGGTCGTGGGTGACGTGGCGTGATTCGGACCGTTCGATCAAGATGATCGAACGGTGGCTGTACGTCATCTCCAACGGTCCTCCGCCACCTGCGGAGGAGAAGGCGGGGCTCCGGCGTAGCTGGCTCTGCTCCGCCTCGGTCGCTAGGCGTCGATGAAGCTCTTCGTATGCTCTCGAGTAGCTCGGAAGATGCGGAGCGTACGTCGGAGCCTCCGGTGGGCTCAGGAGCGGTGGAGATGCGCTGAAGCTCGATGGCGAAGAAGCTCGAAGGGAGCTCCGGTGAAGCTCCGGCCAGTGAAGAAGTGAGGACCTGGAAGGGGTTAGGGGTATAGCCGAAGCACGTGTGTGCGCGTGGTGGTATGTAGGGTGAACGGCGAGGCCTAAGGCGGAGTGTGAGTGGTCCAGCGAGCGAGCTCCACCGAGGTGGCGGAGCTGGAGTCGAGGAAAGTCGAGATGCGGTGTTTGAGGGAACGGAAGGGTGCGCGAAGATCGGAGCTCTATCGCGGAGCTCGGAGGAATGAAGGGGGAGCGAGAAAACAACGGTGGACGGTGAATAAATTAGGAGAAATCAGAGGAAGAATTAAGGAGAAGATCAGAAGATGATGGAGGGGGCTACCTGGGGAATGGAGCTCAGATTTGAGCTCCAGGTCTTCGGTCGAGGGATCGGTAGGGTCCCGAGCTCGCGCAGCTTCACGGAGGGAGGCTGCGACACGGCAGAGCTTGCCGTGGATCTCGCCGGAGAAGAAACTTGTCTTCGCTCGAAGACACACCCAATTGCTGTCACCAATGGATCGATCTGAGCTCGAAGAACCTCTCTGGAGTGGCGGATGGGGGTGAACGTTGCCGGTGGTGACGTATTTATAAGGTGAAGGTGGTGGGTTGGCTGATGACGAGGCGAAATTGGTGGTCGACGTGGGGCAACTCTGGTGGGAGTGGTGGAGCGTGAGGTAGACGGCGAGGATGAGGGACGAGTGGGTGACGTCGTGGGGGTGTCATCGGTGGGAGAGGGTGGCTGACGTGCATCCAAGAATAGGAAGGGGGCGCCCCTCCCGCAAGGCAAGGGACGTGGGAGAGAGGGGCGCCTGGAGGTAGGAGACGAGGTCTCTAACGTTGGATCTTGGGATCCAACGGTGGTGATCAGAGCGTGGTGGGCGGGTAGGATGAGATCGAGGCGCGTTGATGATGGGCCGAGAGCGCGCCACGTGGTGGGCACTGGTGAAGGCGCGAGCGGACGGTTTAGATGAGGAGATGGATTTGATCAGAGGGGCGCGATTCGCTGGGAGAAGGGCGGCTGCGATTGAGAGATCAAGGGTCTGATCAAGCGGCGTAGATGCTGCCACGTGGAGGGCTCTGGTGGAGGCGCGAACGAGCGGCGTAGATCAATGCAGGAGATGATCGGATGGTCCAGGCAAGGGGCATGCATGGAAAAGGCTGGGCCGTTGGATCTGAAGCGAGATCCAACGGCTGAGGACGCAGGCGGATGAGGCGATGGGAGGCGGGCCGCGTGGCGCAACCAGAGGGCGCCACGTGGCCTGCTGTGAGTGGCTGGAATAAGATGCACGTGTAGAGAGAAGAGGAGACCGAATTTGGAAAAACTCAAAACATGAAAGTTGTAGATCTCGATGAGATCTACAAGTTTCATGTTGACCAAAGACGGAGATGAGGTCAAATATGATACATAAATACAAGGATACATAAATATACATATGTAGTATACAAAGTGGCCCAAAAACCCAACTTTCTCATACAAGCTCCAAATTCAATGAAATTAGTCTCATTTTAAAGGTCTTTTAATGTGTAGTATTCTAAGAGTAAGTAGACCTAAATCGGAGTTTGCATGAGGACTTTATGTGCATTCTAGTGTACAGGGGTTCTCAGGCTTTATTGGTTATTTTACAAGGGTGATTTTTGGCATTATTCCCTATATTATTAACTAAGTAGTATAGATTATAGAGAAGAGGTTATTTTGGTGAATAGGTATTTTACAAGGGATTTTTGGCTTCTTATTTAAATGCAAATGAGCTGCTAAACTGCATGAGTTATGAATATATGCATGAATGCTATTTATGCCATATAAGGGGAAATATGTCTCTATTTTCTCGGGAACAAGGCTCTATTTTTGACTTTTGAAGTGATGAATCAAAGATTCATCACTGTACAAGGTGAACCTGTCTAGGCTGCTGAAAGGAGCTGGAGCGCTGGGACGAGCTGCTGCTGCCGCCGGTATCGCCTCGCGACTGAAGACGGGGCTGGGAAGCCGTCTGTGCCTCCTGGAGACACATGAGCTGGGACTTCATGTCGCTCAGAGTCTGTGCCATCTGCTCCATCTGCGTGATGCCCTGGCACTGCTTCTTCTCGATCAGCTCCATGCGGTCCAACTTCTCGCTGATGATACCCATATCCGCAGCGGACGACTCTGCCTGTGCTGCTGCAACTGCGGATGAACTGGATGGACCGGCATCGACCCGTGCTATCCTCTGGTACTGCACAGGTCCTAGCTGCTGTTGGGGTCTCCCCTGAGTGTACAACCGGGTCTGGGACATCACCATATAGTTCTCGGCCATCTCCTCGAAAATGGCCCAGACCTGGTCGTGATCCTTGGCGAAATAGGACCCGCCACAAGAAGCGTTCACCAAGCCCTGGAGCTCTGGTGTCAACCCGCTGAAGAAGCTCTGCACAAGATTCGGCTTCGAGATATCATGGTGCGGGCATCGGTCTGTGAGCTCTCAGAACCTCTCCCATGCCTCATGGAATTGCTCGTTGGGGAGCATGGAGAAGTTGCTGATCAGGGCCCTCGCTGCATTAGTCCGCCCGAGTGGATATTACTTGTTCAAGTACTCGGTGCGGAGCTGCTCCCATGTGTAAACAAACTTCCCCAAATGCTTCAGCCAGGTGGCTTCTCTGTCTGCTAGGGAGAAGGGGAAGGCGATCATCCGAATCGTATCCTGGTCCACATGGCGGTCGTGGACAGTACTGCAGATCATCAAGAACTCCTGGAGGTGGAGATGGGGCTCCTCGGTGGCAAGTCCGTGAAAACGGGGAAGCATCTGCAGGGTGTTCGGGGGGAACTTGAAGTACCCCACGATAGCAGGCACCACCACCCAATGATGCATCAGTGTAGATCTGGGGTTGTGCAACTCCCGCATCAGTCTCGGTGGTCCTCCTGCCGCGGCGGCTGCCGCTGCGGCGGCGGCTGCTGCTGCTGCTGCTGCGGCTCGTGCCTCTGCATCTGGTCCGTCCTCAGGCTCGCTCTGATCTCTCTCTGCTCTGAGTCGCTCCAACTCTCTCCTCATCTCAATCATGAAAGCTCCCTGATCCCTAAGTTGCTGCTGCACTGTCTCTAACGAGGCGATCAGGTTGGAGTTGATCGCTCCCTGGTCCATCACGATGTGCTTTGTCCTGGAGCGGTCCTCTGAACTACCGGCCATGACGTCTGCAAAATCAAATGTGCCATACTCAGGTGCTGTCAAATCTGTTATTCTCTCCTCTGGCTCATATCTCTCAGAACCGAAAGAAAGGGGGTCGAGGCGGAACACGCGGAATCATACCTGGGCTCGGAGAACTGGTCTAGGCTCTCGCGGGCCAACCTAGATGATTGGGTAGACGTGCCCGGAAGCGGTGCAGCCAGAGGCTGCCTAAGAGAGCGTCTACCCATCATCGTGATCTGGTCGAGTAGTGCGGATGAGATCTGGAAAAACTATGATCAAAATGCAAACCCCCGGTTCACCAACGCAACGCGAGCTGAAGACCGTAAAAGCTCGGTCAAATTATCTTGTCAATTTTTATTAGGTGAACACACAAGATATCAGAGCGCTTACGTGACCTGTTAGGATACCCGATACTATTCCAACCGACTGGCCCGCACGGAAGAGTCGGTAGTCAGCTGGAAATAGCACCGGAGGGCTCTACCTAGGGTGCGGGTCACTCTCTCGCTCAATCAAACCAAACAAGGAGGGGGTTGCTCTCCCCAAGACAAATTTTTCAGATGAGCATCTTTTAGGGTCAATAGTTTTAGCCAGCCCCAATTTTGTGGTTTTTCTTTTTAATGTTTTCAAATAAAAACAAACGCCTAACGAATTTTTTGGTTCTCCTGATTATTTAGTCCAAAATAGGGGGGAGAAGACGAAAAAGCTGATGCACGATAAATCAATGATGCATGCAAAGTCAGAAAGGCGTACCTGTCTCCAGCACTCTACATGCAATATGATCTGCGCATAAATGTAAAGACAGAAATTAAAATACCTAAATGATGCAGCGATGAAAACCGAGTCCTAGATGAGCAAGTCTACTCGCAGAATCGTCTAACTGGTCACCGTCCTACAGGCCAAAGGTCCGGTCTTGGTCTACCCCTCCTCTGCCCGACAAATCGGGGGTAGGAGAAAGCGCTTTGTGGGATAGACTACGGCACGTAAGCCACGAAGGAAAATGAGTCAGTTATTTTTATTAATTGATTTTTAGTAGGTCCAATTAAGCGTACTATAGGAGCAGGCAGATAATTAAGTGTGGGGACCCTACTAATTACGGCACAAGCAAGTATAAAATCCTAAATCTAGGGGCTCGATCAAAAACCGCGTAAACACCGGAAAAGGCAGCTAAAAAGAAAAGAAAAGAAAGCCACGAGAAAAGCCACGAAAAACTCCTAAGGGTCCCCCGAGCACACCGGTGCTCGGCAAAACAGACCCGCTAAGTCAAAGAGTCCAAGTGTCCAGTCTCTGAGTACCTGTATTATTACAATAATAATCAAATAAAATCAAATCTACACCTCATCCACTCAACTCTCTCTCTCTCTCGCTCTCTCCTACGGCTCCGTATAGAAGGGAGCCGCCTCCAAGTCCTGCGGTTGCGTCGGCTCCTTGAAAGTCGCCTCCGCGGTCCTCGGGCCCTCGCAAGAAACAGAAACAAGTGGTCAGACCAAAATAATCAAATAATAATAACAGAAAAATAAATGGAAATAAAAATGGGGGTATATATGCAAAAATGCAAAATAAAATAAACACTCAAAATAAAACAAAAATAAAAAAAGAAAATAAAGCAAAATAAAATAAAAATAGAATAAAATATAGACAAAAGCCGCGAAAAAGCCACGAGCTTTGAAAGAGCCGCGAAAAGCTGCGAAAACAAAAACGAAAAATAAAATAAAAACTACTAAGCCGTGCTCCCTGGCAACGGTGCCATTCTGATGAGCGACCTCTGACCTGAAGGCTAGGGTATGGGTGCTAAATCGGTCGTTGCGACCCACGCGATCAAGTGTGCTCAATCAAGAAAAAGTAGACCACCAAGAAAGATAAAATCAATCAAAAATGCGATAGCGGTCTCGCTATTAGATTAACCTGGCATAGCGACCAGGGTCGAACACAAGGAGCACGGGTTGGCCTCTCGGCCTACGAAGTAGTCAAAAAGAGAAATAAAATAAAAGAGGTAAATATTTTTGGTGATTTTAATTATTTAATATTTTCTAGATTTTTAATGAATTAAGAATATAGGAAAAGTAAATAAACACACACTTCAACAAATTATTAAAAGCAATAAAAATCAACCAAAAATTCAAACAAAAATATTTTTATGTGTTTTATGATTTTTAGTGTTTTTGGTGAATTTTTGGGAATTTTCTGATGTTTATTTAATTTTCTAAAAATCAAAAAGTGACTAAAACAGTAGGTATTGTCCAGCCGAGCTACAAGGGCCTAGATAAAATATCTAAAAGCCCCAAATTAGCTAGGAAGTAATTTTCCTGTGAAGAGAATAAAACAAGGAAAATTTAGGCACCTATTTTATTGTTTTTGGATTTTTAATTGATATACTAGAATTTTTATAAGATTTTGAGTGTTTTTCAATTTTTAGTGGTTTTCAGTAATGAAAAATAGCCAAAATTAGCTAGAAAATCAAACACAACAAAATACATAGTAGACAATTTTTTTGTAATTTTTAGACACTATTTAATATTTTTTGTGATTTTTAAAGTTAGACAGTAAAGAAAATAGATGTTTTTGAATTTTTAAAAATATCAAATGAAAACAAAAATGTCCTAAAAAATCCTCGAAAATTTTACACTATGGCAAGAGCCAAGTGTCCAATTTTCGTTGGATTTGGAGGTAATTTGCTATTTTATTCAAAAATAAAGAAGGGGCACAGTGCATAGGGACCAAAATGCAAATACCCAAGAGTCTGGGGGGTCTGGTGCAATTAACCCAGCGAAACACGTGCTATGCGCGTGTCTGGGGCACTCAGGGACCCATATGTAAGAAAAATAAGTTCCAAGGGCTTATTGGTAACCGGTACCAAAAGTCCAGGGACCTATTCGCAAAATACCCAAAAAAATCACGCACATGTTCAATTAAACTACGCACAGGGGTATAAATGCAAATAAACAAAAACTTTCATTCAATTGATAACAACCAGAACTACAGGGTAGATAATGTAAAAACCCCAAAAGATCACGTGTCGATGCACGTGTCAGACCACACACAGGGGCATATCAGTCAATACATGCAAGCACAAGGGTCTCTATGCAAATGTTCCCAAAACTAAACAACTAAACGAACTAATTACAGGACTAAACGCTAAATGAAATAAACTGATGGGCCTAAGGGTAGTTTACCCTTTATTAATGAAGCGGGTGGATGGAGGCCACGTGGATCATCTGACGGTGGCGAACGACGGGTGCTCCAGATCTCTCCTCCTCAGATCGAACGGTGACGGTTGCTCCTGCGATAGACGGCCCTGATGAAGACTGGAGCTGGAGGGACGATCGAACGGCGGCTGAAGGTCGAGGAAGAACAGGTGGCCGGCGAACTTCGCCGGCCCAGTGCGAGCACTCCTGACCTCCTCGCGCGGCGCTGATGATCGGAACAGGTCGGGTGTGGGCCTCCGCGTCGGATAAGGGTCTCCGATGACCCAGCCGAGCTCTGAGGAGCTCGGGCGAGGTCGGCGGAGCTGCGCCTCCTGGCTGGATGTCGAAGGACCTCAGATGGCCTTCGTTCGACCTGCAAATCCAGAAGACTCGCGGGTCGAGGGTAAACTGCCTCGACCCGGTTAGGTGGAGTGGCGGTGGACGATGGGTCGCAGCGGACGAGCTCCGACGAAGTGGGGACGGTGGAGCTCGAGCCCCAGCTTCCTGTGCGAGCTGGGTTGGATGGGGATGTGGATAAGGTGCGCGGGAAGACGGCGAAGGCTATGGCGATGCCCGATGATCGAATGGTGGTCGGAATCGATAGGAATCGGCGAAATGCGGCGGAGCAACGATTTGGGCGTACATGAAAATCAAGGCTAAAGAAGGGACTAAGGGATTACCTGGGTGGACGAGGAGACTGGGGAGGAGCTAAGGAAGCTCCTGGTCTTCGCCTCGAGGAGCGTCTCCCTCCGAGGCTCGATGCTCCTGCTAGTGGCGGAGCAACGACGGCAAAGCTCGCCGGATCAGTGGTCTCTCTTCCTCTCCTCGCTTCGACAGCGCCAAACGCGAGCTTTCACTCTCACGAGCACGCTGGAGCTCACAGGGGTGGATTCGAATGGCCAAAGATGGAGAATTAGGGTGGCGGAGCAACGACTAAATATGGGTGCGGGTCCGGCTAGACGAGGTCGGGTAGGGCGTGGAGGCGCGCGGATCCCGATGTGAATACCCCGGCGAGGGTGTCGGATGTGGTAGGAATGAACGGACCCGGGGTTTAGGTGGAACTCAATCGGGTTTAGGCGCTAGAAATTAGGGAAATCGAGTTCTCGAACCAGACCCGTGGGAAGTGGTCCTGGGGGGGTAGTTGACTGGGCGGTCAACATCCCCAGGGCCAATAGGGATCAGCCACGTGGATGGATCTTAGAAGTGAAAATTAGGGTAGCTAGGGGCCGATTTAGCAAAAAGTTAAAACATGAAATCTTTTTGTTTTTATTTTTTTTCTATTTTTTAGTGATTTTTAATAATTTTTTCGAAATAAAAATAAGGTATATACATAATATGTAATACATAGGTATGTGTACACTATATAGGGTTTTTTTGATTTTTAATTTCTTATTTTTGTGCAATTTTATTCCTATTTTATATTTTATTTATTTTCATTATAAAATAAGGAATAAAAGGGTATTTTTATTTGATTTTTATTATTTATATACATAGGTAAAAGAAATACATATATACATGGTGTATTTACAATATATTTTTGTGTTTTTTTTAATTTTGTTATTTTTATTTTGTTTTTGTTTTAATTGTTTTTATTTTATTTAGTTACACTATATCATATAGGATATTTACAAAAATTTTAGAAATTAATTTTATTTATTTATAAGGTTAAATAAATATAAAGGTGGCTCTATGTATAATGTGATCATGTACAAGTTGTATTTTTGTTTTCTTTTTAATTTTTAAATTTTTGTTTTGGTTTTTATATTTATAAATATATACAAATATTTACAAGCCTACTTAAGTCTATTTTTGTGAGGAAAATATTTTATTTTATTTACATAGGTATTTACACACATGAACCCCTATTTCCCTCTACTTTGGCTTTTATGCGGTCAGGCCCATGTTGAGCCCTCCCTTGGGTTAGGTTGCTCAATATTTATTCTAAATATTTCCCTCTTTTTCTTTTTAATCTTTATTCTTTTATTTTTGCACAAAAACATGCTAATTATAGGTTTTTACACAATGCATGCTTTTGGTAATTATTTGTATTTACACATATCTACATGCATTTGCAAAGGTTTTTGTAGCTAAAATATAAGAATAAAGAGTGATGAATGAGTATTCATCATACCACTAATGTGACGGTCCCAATACCCTCTTCTCTTTGCTTCTGAACACTTTTAGAACTAAGATCTAAGAGGTATCATATCTCAAGGTATGGAATAGCCAGACTATAAAACACTTATTATCCTTATATCATTCCAAATGATTAGGATATTATCTACATTTAGCATGATGAAAATAATAGCACTCCCACTAAGCTTCACATGGTTCATCGAGATTCTATCTGAAATCATAACATTATGATTTCATCAAATCACATGTTCCAACTACAAGAAGCTTATTTAAGTCCACAGATGGAGTTATTCAGCTTGCACATCTTGCTTTCCTCAACCACGAATCCCTGGGGCTACTTCATATGAATATCCTCGATGAGGAATTCATAGAGGAATGCAATCTTGACTTCCATATTGAAGATGTCAAAAATCCATTTCTGTAGATATAGTTAGCAATATTCTGATGGGTTTAAGTATGGTCACTAAAGAGCAAGTCTCATCGCAAGCGATGCCTTTTCTTCGGTGTGTAGCTCATGGCTACAACCGTGCTTTGAAGGTCTCTACCTTCTCATCAGGTTCTCTCTTTCTCTTGAAGATCCATTTACACCTTAACGTGTCTTATCCATATAGGTGGATCCTCAAGGATCCATATACAACATTTGTATATGAAGTCTACTTTAGACTTTATTGCTAACATCCATCTTTCCATGACATGATCTTCAGAAGCTTCATCACATGAAGTTCGATCATTGTCAGACTTAACTGACACATGGAATCCATCTTCAAACCCCTTTGAAGAGGTATTAGTGTTTCATCTTTAATTGTCCTTTTAATTTCCAATTTAGGAGCCTCATTATCTTCTCAACATTAAATGAGTTCCGTAACTTCATTTTTATCTTGATTCTCAGGAGAGTCATCCTATAAGAATCACATCCTTAGAGATGATATCTTTTAAGAATCTCAAGGTCATAAAGTAGGTATCCAATACCCTCCTTTATTTTCCTAATAAAGCAGCACTCTCTGGTGCTATATTCCAGCTTACTTGCATCCATGACAAAGTTATGGACCAAGCAACCCTAAATCCTCAAATGTCCAACACCATGCTAGGTATCAAACCATAGCTTATGAGGGTTTTCGAGTTTAGATCTGTATGGAATCTTATTAATGATATATAATATAGTCTCTACTACATATATATAGCTGAAAACTAAGAGATAATTATGCTGAGATTAATCATTGATCAAATCATATCACACATGATCCAATTGTATCTTCCTACAACTCCATTAAGTTTAGGTGTATCATGAGGAGTCAGATAGGAATGATATTCCTTTCTCCATAAGGTATTCTTTGAATTCATCTAATAGGTACATGCTACCTTGATTAGATTAAATTCATTTCTTCTTCCTTCAAACTTTGGTTCTAAACCAAAATTGTGAAATCTTTGAACATTTCAAATGTTTCTAAGGTGAAGAGAAGAAATCTCATATCACAAATAATCATCAATATATATCACATATCATTACTATTTATTACGATACAGATGATCCACGTACATCAATATGTATGAGATCTTGAATACCTCGGCATTTTACACCATTCCCGGAGAAGGGTGCATTGGACATTTTCTACTTTTGACTACAATATTAAAAAGTATGTAAGATTTGAAATTTATTCTAAAGCTTCATCTCTTACTAGTCCATTGATCTCATCAACAGACATATGTCCAAGGTCTGATGCCAGATCATTGTCAAATGATCTTCATCCCCTATTGATCTTTTAAGGTTCAATTTTCAGTATTAGACATTTTAATGAACCATTCATTAATTTTCTAATTTAGTAGAGTCCTACAAATATTAGATTACTATCTGAAATATATCCATCATAACTCATTATGATAGGTGTATTCCAGAATTCATGTTCATTTCCAACATTTAGAAATAAACTATGAGTGTATTCTAATATTTAGGTCATAGAGACATTCTCTAAGACTAACAGCTCTCCCACTAAATATATAAAGTCTATTTATCCAATAGAGATTGTTGCAACAATTGCATCAATATCCATGTGGATGACTATTAAACATTAAGATCAAATTTTCTAGTATTCTAGAACCTATGCAACCAATTGCAATTGTTTCTAGAAGAATGAGATACAATGATTAGACTTTTTAATCGTATCCAATAAGAAAGTCAATTTCAATGATTAAATGTAGATATAGATTATTCCGATGCACTATCTGGGTCCTTCTCTAAAGATCCTAGATAGACTAGATAGTCACATTATTAATATATCGGTTTATTGCAATATTGGCATTCATCCATCTCTTTGGATGTCATATGGAAGTCACAGAAGTACAGTCAACTCTTTGACTTTCCTTCTTACTTGGGTCTAACCCATACTTCCACTGCACTCCTTTCATCTATAAACAACCATTGCTTAAGACAAAAGATCTCTTTTGTTGAATTAAAAATATTTCAATATAAGAGTATTTCAACATTTATACATGCTTCATTTAATTCATACGATATGAATATTATGAAGTTTCATGAATGACTAGAATATAGATAGTAGAATGATGACACTCATCATATGTACATACATCTTAACTCTTAAAGACATAGGCTCAGGTAGGTACCCAAATATTTTGAATACATCATCTCTTATAGAGCCACCATTATGCATGATGCTGTGAACCATGTCATTCATGATTAAGTGTTGAGAGCACATATGTATGCCAGAACATCTTCTTAGATTTTATAAGGATTGTTTGACAATTACGATCATTATCGACATGTCACTTCCAAAGTACATTCGATGTGAGATCAAGACTATGGAGACATACAAACCCTAGGGTTGTAAACCTATTGTCTATTTAATTATTATTTCTTCATTATTACGAGTAAACTTGCACATCTCAATCACATACATTATGTGTCCAACTATCTTGATCATGGATCTAATCCATGATATTTTACTGGTTATTATTATGTAGAGTATTGAGTGGGTTTAATGAAGGATTATCTGAAATAAGAAATATGCATAAATATATATATATATATACATTTTACTTTGATTTAGGAATTTTTATATCAAAGTTGTCTTGCCTTGTCAACATCGAAAGTTCATTCCCTTAATCACTTTCAATGTAAGATATATACTTACCATTATATCTCAAGAAAGATCTAGGATCTCCTTTCTTATCTTTATCACATCCCAATAATATGAGAACCTGTAACTCGGAGAAAAAGAAGCGGGAACACATTCTACCTTCCAAGTCCAACTTGCATACTCAATTTAGTCTTTAACACCCGAGCCCACCACCCTTAAGGTGATGTTGACCTGCCATTAATTGAACCTACCGTCAACATGCTTAAAACTCGCTCTACGCAATCCAATATCGCCCCAATAATATGAGGACCCGATATTGGGGTCACTACGTATACGACCTTACTCTTTCGAGAAGCAAAGAGCCCGATCCTGATGCGCATACAAGCTGTCACTTCGGACATATGTCTCCTACATACAATCCCTAGCGACGGAACCCTTTACCTTGACGGGAGACCATGGATGTCACTTATGTGATCCTCCATTGTTCAAATTCTAATTAATTATTATGAATCACATTTGCATAATTAATTCTTTCAAGGGAAATAACAACTCTTTTCATAATAGAGTATTTTAATTTTAATTGAATTCTAATAAATCTAATCTCATTAAATCAATGATCCAATTAATATCCAACAAATATTCTTTACTGTTACTTGAATATGGTATTATCTCAAAAATACATATCATTTCGAATTTTAATAACTAGAAAAATACGTCATGATTTCTCAAGCATTATCCCTTCCCTATCTGATGTCATGACCAATACCGACGGGAGTGGGACACACCGCACACGGTGCAACCTGCTACCCCAATGCTCCCTGACTAAACACCATATCCGCCTTGGAAAAAAATTAATGCCAAATAGATCACTTTGTACTTGAGATGATAATCGGTTTTTCAACCGAAGTTATAATCAAAATCATTTTTATTATAAAGAAATTTTCCAAATAAATTCCCAAACCTATTCAAGCAACATGTTTGCTGGAAAGTGTATGATGTAACTAATTTGTGATCTAGATCATATCTAATCAACTATTGGTTAATGTCAATGTCATTCAAGGAAATAATTATCATCTTTAAATATTTCAAAAAATATTTATAAATAATTATCTCAAGAAATTAACCATTACCCTTCAATATTAATTGAATAACAATCACAAGGTTCATGATAAGTATGTAATTTCCAGCAGTGACCCCTACTTACTAAAATCAACATATCTCAATCAATTTAAATCCAAATTAAGCAATGCATTCCAAAGTTTGCTAATTTAATTTATAACATAACCGAAGTGATTAGCATGCATTCCTAGGCATTTCAAAACAGTAACTAACTCCTTAATAATGTCATGATTCGCCGTCCTTGAAACAGTGGATATATATTCATTAAAATGATCATAATTAAAGCTATCGAATTCCAAATCATACAAACTCAAATCCCACGATTTCCTTGATTAATGGGAAACATTATCCAAGTAAAAATTTCATGTTTAAATATTTTAAATAAGGCCGAAAATATTCACAAAATAGGGCTATGAAAATGAAATGTGATAAAATTTTCACAATCCCTAATGAGCCCAAGTCTTCCTAAGTTTATGGATCGTATTCAAAACCTCCAACCTGGCTCTGATACCACTTTGAGGATATGGAAAGATCCATAAGTGCATAATGGAAGCATGAGGATCGCATCATATGGGATCGGGGGTGACTAGTCATACTAGTTGCTCGATGCAACGAAATTTAAAAAAAATTAATGTGATGAAACCACATGATCCAAGAACACTTTTCGGATCGTTTCATCTAAACCAAAATTAGATATTAAGATTACCTCTTGAAGCGTGGTTGCGGTCGATTCTCTAAATGAAGAGACCTCATGTCTAAAGTCTGATCCAAAGGAGGAGACGCTTGCGAGCGCGTTGATGAGATGCGTGCTCCTCGCAATCCATGTTGATGATCCAAGCGACGAATCTCCTGATCTCGTCACACTAGATCTGATGTCTTCTTCACGAATGAGGCACACCGAAGGAGACAGATATCTACGAGCAAATACTTCGACAACATAACGACGATGTTGCGGTGATGGCGACTCTCTCAATGGCTCCATGGTGGACGATCACAATGAGAGAGATGGAGAGAGTCTTGGCATGTAGAGAGAGAGAGGGAGAGAGCATTAGTTGACATTGTAATCGTATATATCTCGAAAATCAAGGAGTGCATCTTCTTATATAGGGTTTTGGGAGTTCATGGATCTCAATCCATGAATAACGCACAATCAATGGATGAGATTGACTTGTGTTTCTTTCAATGGTCATGATCTTGTTGTGAAAACACAACAACAAATAATTTAAATTAAATTAAATATACATTGAATTATCATCAACATAATTTAATTAAATTAAATCAATTTAGTTAAGAGGATAAAGAGAGAGAGTCAACCCCTAAAATAGGGGGACAACCACTTTTGAACAATGCAAGGGTGGTCGTCCAACACCCATTAATGTGGCTCATTTTCTCAATTTTATGTGAGATATAACATCTCAGATAATCATCTTAAATATTTGCAACAACTTTTATTGCAAATATATTCAAAAAATTAATTCCATATTAATTTGTGAATATTTCAATCATGCCACTAAAAAATTGTGAATCACATTCACAACCCAAAATAAAATGTAAATTAATTATCCAATGTGAATCTAATTCACATCAATAATTAATCAATAAATATAAATCACAATATGCTCTCTCTAATATTTTATAAATCACATTTATAATATACCTGATTAATATGGATAGTAATATCCACATTATTCATATCCATGATAATTAAATCACATTTAATCATCTTGGATCTCTTTTGTCATGTGCCCAAATAACATGAATCACATTCACATTATTTACATCTTTGATAATTAAATCACATTTAATTATCTCAGATAACTCTTCTTATAATATGAATCAAATTCATATTATTCATGACAATGAAATCACATTTAATTATCTATTTTCTCAATATTCGGATACATATATCAACAATGAAATTATCCATTAACTCTTTCATAGATAATGCACTTTCTCTGCAGATACTTGGAGATAAGGACAGGGCAATTGTATTGTTCCATGTATAGTGACTTAGATATTGAGATCACATCTCAAATCCAGATCTCGAGGACCTCCCATAGATGCTTGATTAAATCAAGACCGTAAATATAATCTTCTCATTACATCTGAATCACATTCAGATCAATATCCAATATTTGGACTAAGATCAAATTACTTCTCTATGAGAAGAGTCACTAAAATCCAGACATGTTCATCATCTCCTTCGGAATGGAAGCATCGTGGTTATACAATCATTTATGATCACATCACCCTGAGACATTCCTAATATATGTACATCATGCATACTCGAATAATCAGAATAAACCTGAAGTTTTAGATCTCTTTTAGATTGTCTCCTTCACGGTTTTATCATTAAGGTTCTCATTTGATCATTGGGAGTCGGTATCGACCATATACTTTCCAAAAGCATATATCATACCTAGATGTTGATCATATACTTTTTAAAAGCATATATCAAGCCTTGAAAAGTAAGTCAAGCTTCCAAAGCAAGACGATAAGAATGTAGACTCTTTGTGAGGAGGTGGAGGTGGAGGTGGCGGTGGCGATGGTGGTGGTGGTATAGGTGTGAAGACCTCGTGACATCACAAGGAGCATATGGAGGTGGAGGAACCACAACATCTTCTCTGGATCCAGTAGTAGATAACCTGTCACCTGTAGGAGAGAAATACATAATAGATTCGAAAAAAGTAACATCAGCACTGACATAGTATTTTCTCCCAACAGGATCAAAACATCTATACCCTTTTTGAGTACGAGAATAACCAACAAAGACACATTTGACAGCTCTAGGTGAGAGCTTGTCACGGCCAGGAGTAAAATCGTGGACAAAGGCTTCCAATCCAAAAACACGAGGTGTAAGTGTGAAGAGTTCCTTTTCGGGAAATGCAGTCGAGAAGGGACTCTTCTCTCCAAGAATAGTGGATGGCATGCGATTTACCAAATAACAGGCGGTTAGGACGGCATCCCCCCAGAAAGAATGACCGCACAAGAAATTTGATTCTTCTCAATATCTCATGAGTGAGCTCATGTCTTTCGGTTCAGTAATGAACCTACATGATCCCTTTGAGAGATCATATTTACTTATATGCCCTTGCATGCATACCAACGTGCTGGTGTATAGACCTTGGTTAGATCATCAATCTATTGGTCTACTAAATGTACATACTCATACATATAGTAACACATATGTCTCCGATCAGAGGATGCGTGCCTATATCGTGACACCATATGATATAGGTCTTTGGTTATCTCGATGTTGTTAAATCAACTCTTTGACCTAACTTATCTAACACCTCTAAATCTCAATTCTTATGCAGATGACATGCATCAAGAGATCGGTTAAATATCAGCCTTTAGAGAAAGGATTGCCATCTCCTTCTCATGTTGGAGATCCTCTCTTAATAATCATTTGACGGTTCTTGATGAGTCATCAATCTAATTCTTTAGATATTCATCCAAAAGCACCAGCCTCTATTATTCAAAAATTGAATCAACAACTGTATGATCATTAATATGGCCATGGTACATAACCCTAATTGTACTAAGAGACCTATTATGCAAATTAGTTATTCTTCATTTCAGATCAGAGAATGATATTTGCAATAATATTTATTGCATAATGGCTCGCCGTGGGCTCGCATGTCCAACAGTCAGATAGCCCTTGGTAACTTTATTAGAAATTTATTTGGCATGTGTAGCTTGATTGATTGTAGGGTTCAAATATATGCATTCGAGATACGACAACACTAGGCATACGGATGTGTGGCGTTTTAAACAGTCTCAACTATGAGCACTAGTTTGTCGCTAACTCTGGAATTGATTAGGAATAATGTAAGCATCTTTATTATTAGGATGTATATCATACTTAATTTGTTTGTGGAGATAGCTTAAAATACCTTCAATGTGTATATACTTAAGCTTTGCTAACTTAGTGATATTGTTGTTGAGGTCGTGTTTCTCCTTTGAAATGACACAACTCACTAAGTATACGGGCCAAAAATCATGGGTGATATGGATTGAACACTTGTCTTCCTAGGCTTCTCCAATTTGATGGAGGTGTCGAGTGTATTTGATGATGTTTTTCCGATGGTCTTCCTCATGGCTGATGAGAGATTCATGATTTTCTTATTTTTAATCCAACTTGTCTCTTGGGTGATTAAGCTAATACAACCTAAATGGCCTAAAGCAATTCGATAATATGATTTTCTCCCTCGAAAGTCGCATCAAATTCAATCTACTAAGGATTTGGAACCATTTCATGATATAATTTAAATGAAGGTGAAACAGAGTGGATAGGGAGGTTACGTCTTAATGGGAGGAGAGGCTCTTCAGTTTCACTCTAGAATGAATCAAGAGAGAGGGGCTCATCCAGATCACGTGCGGATCGTCTGCAGTAAGTGGAGTGCAGTAGACTTTGCTGCAATCCATGGATGTGCGCCATGTGTTCGAAAAATAATCGCACGGCCGCCGTCTCTCCGAACTCTCTCTCCATCGAACCCCTGACCCACTCGCCCGATCCCCCTCGCCGCTCCCCGACCCAAGCCCTCTCGCCATTCCCTGACCCCAAGCCCTCTCGCCGCCCTCTCGCTGTTCCTCGACCCCAAGCCCTCTCGTCGCCCTCCCGTCGTCCTCCGACCCCAAGCCCTCTCGTCGTTCAGACTGAGGGGTTGGATTGAGGCGGACGAGAGCGGAGAGAGCAGTTGGGGCGGAGGGAGGTGGGCGAGAGCGGCAAGAGGACCGTGGCGATGAGAGGCGGGGCCGAGGAGGCAGAGTCGGGGGAGGGATGCGCTCTGAGCGGCGAGAGGGCTTGGGGTCGGGGAACGGCGAGAGGGCTTGGGTCGGGGAAGGAGAGGGGATCGGGCGAGTGGGTCAAGGGCTCGATGGAGAGAGGGTTCGGAGGGACGGCAGCCGTCCGATTCATTTTCGGACATGTGGCGCACATCCACGGTTACCGCAGACGATCCGCACCCCCAGATCACAAACCCACTTGATGACCAAGGGTGGGAACCGAAAGTTGGTTCCCATGGTTGGCGGTGTTTCCCTTTCAAGAGTTGTGGGGAAGATGTGTTGGGTATCTCTGAAATATGTCCAGCCCCAACTCGGGGGGGCTTGTAATTTGGCCCCTTTCCAGGGGTATCACTGAAACTTCTCCAGCCTTTGGAGGAACCCAAATTCCAGGGACGACAGGAGCCCCGCAAGACACAACCCTATTCCCATTTCGAGAGAAACGGAAGACCGATTTCCTCCTATTCCAGCCGTGTCCAGCAGCAGTTCGAGAGAGGGTTTCGGACCCTGTTCTCCTTCCTCCACGCACGCGAGAGAGGCCGAGCGGGAGAGAGTGCGCACCGGCAGCTCGGGCTCGAGAAGAGCAGCTAGGGCAAAGGATTGGAGGCTACAGTTTGGGCGTGTCTTGGGAGCAGCCATTGGAGGTCGTTGCGGACGACCTCAAGAAGCCGAGCTTCGTGTTTGGGTCTCCATCCGGGAGCCCACAAGGGGAGTTACTTTGTCCTCCTTGTTTTAGAGCACAATATTGGTATAATTAGATACCTAGGGATAGTTTGTTCCTTGTTGAAGAACTATCCGTTGTGTGTGCTTGTACCTCGGTTTTGTGGGCAACAAAACCGGGAAGAACTTTGATACTCTTGACCGTAGTGATTGGTTGCCGGTCTTGCCCCGTGGTTTTTCCCTTGCTCACATTGAGAAGGGTTTCCACGTAAAAATCTTGTCTTGCGTGGTTGCTTGCTTGCTTGCTTGTGGTTGCTTGTCATTGTTGCATTTGAGTTCCCGTGTGGGGAACATATATTTGTTGTGCCATCTTTGCTGCAGGACAGTTTAGGGGGATACAGATCCTGGGTTGATTGTTTCCAAATTTTCTATATATATCCCCAACAAGTGGTATCAGAGCTCAGGTTGAGCAATGGGCAAAGATGAGGAAGGCACAATGATCAAGCTCACAAGTAGCAATTGGCAGATTTGGAAGGCGAAGATGGAAGACATTTTGTATTGCAAGGACCTCCACGATCCCGTGGAGGGTGAGAGCGCCAAGCCAGATAACATGTCCGCAGGAGAGTGGATGAAGTTGAATCGAAAGGCCATTGGTACCATTCGGAAGTCGCTTGACATGTCTGTGTTCCATCATGTGGCTGAGAAGACAAATGCCAAGGAGCTATGGGACAAGTTGTCCGAGCTCTATGATCAGAAGACCGCAACCAACAAGGCTTTCTTGATTAGAAAGCTTGTGAACCTGAAATACAAGGATGGATGCAAGGTGGTAGAGCATCTGAATGATTTCTAAAGCATAATCAACCAGTTGAAATCCATGGGTTTGACACTTGATGACGAGTTGCAGTCACTTCTTCTTTTGGGCTCACTGCCAGATAGTTGGGAGACTCTATTAGTCACCGTGAGCAACTCTGCGAAGGATAGCAAGCTGACCATGGCTATGGTCAAGGGCAGTCTCCTCAATGAGGAGATTAGACGTCGCTCTTCGGGAGAGGCATCCTCCTCTTCACATGTGTACGCAGTTGAGAGGAGAGGAAGATCCAGCAGCAGAGGAGCGTCACAGGAGAGGCAGAAATCCAGAGACAAGTCCAAGGGCAGAGGAAAGTGTCACCATTGCCAGAAACCCGGTCACTGGAAGAGAGATTGCAGGGTTTGGAAGAGAGAACAAGCTGAAGCCAAGAAAGACCAGAAAAAGGAGGATGGGAATTTAGCTGCAGTTGTGGCAGATGAAAGTGCAGATGAGGTGATTCTCACCATCCAGGACCAGTGCTTGCACGCAGGGAGCGATTTGGAGTGGGTCGTTGACACGGCCGCCTCCTATCATGTGACTCCACACAGGGAGTTCTTCACCACCTACACTAGGGGTGACTATGGGAGAGTCTTGATGGGTAACGAGAGTTACTCTAAGATCATTGGGTGCTCAATGACTCTTCAGAATGTGAGGCATGTTCCTGATGTGCGGCTTAGCCTTATATCTGGCTCACAGCTAGATAGTGAAGGCTACCATCTGAAGTTCGGCGACAGCAGATGCAAGATTAGCAAGGGTTCTCTCATCATGGCCAGGGGCAGCTTGTGTCACACACTCTATATGACTAGAGTGAAGGTCATGGACGGCAGTTTGCATGCTAGTGAAGCAGATAATTCAGATTTGTGGCACCGTCGGCTTGGCCACATGAGCCAGAAGGGCTTGCAGCTTCTTAGCAAGAGAGAGTTGATCCCCTACCACAATGACATCACCTTGTCTCCTTGTGATGCATGTGAGGTTGGGAAGAGCAGGAGTGCGCCATACAGAGCCAGATCCAAGGTGAAGGGAGACCTTCTACAGTTGGTTCACTCTGATGTTTGTGGTCCTATGGACATGGCCTCTTTGGGCGGCAACAGGTATTTTGTCACCTTCATTGATGATGCATCTAGGAAGGTGTGGGTGTATGTTCTGAGATCTAAGGATCAAGTGTTTGATTGCTTCAAGAAGTTCCATGCCATGGTTGAGCGTGAGACAGGAAAATTGTTGAAGTGTCTACGCACAGACAATGGGGGAGAGTACACCTCCCATAGCTTTCAGGGCTATTGTGCAGAGCACGGCATCAGGCATGAGAGGACAGAGCCAGGCACACCCCAGCACAATGGTCTAGCTGAGAGGATGAACAGGACCATTGTTGAGAGAGTCCGCTGTATGCTGAAGACAGCAAAGTTGCCCAAGACCTTTTGGGCTGAGGCGGTTCGCACCGCATGTTACTTGGTGAACCGATCTCCAACAGTTCCTTTGGGCTTCCAGATTCCAGAGCGTGTTTGGACAGGGAAAGACCCCTCATATGCTCATTTGAGGGTGTTTGGATGCAAGGCGTATGCATTGGTACCCAAGGAGCAGCAGAAGAAGTTGGATGACAAGGCGGTGCCTTGTATTTTTCTTGGCTATGGAGATCAGGAGTTTGGATACCGTCTATGGGATCCAAGAAAGAAGACTGTCACCAGGCATAGGGATGTGATTTTCTATGAGAATCAGACATTGGCTGAGGACACCACTGAGAGTGGTGATGGAGATGAGATCTCCATGGATGATGACAGTGAGAGCCCTCTCCAGTACATGGTACAGGTGGAGAGGATGGGCAGCTAGAGCAGCATGAGCCAGATGCAGACCCCGTTGATGCAGGTCCAGGGAACCTAGGGCAGGGGGAGCTACCTCATCCAGTTGCAGACACAGCAGAGCCTCAGGTCAGGAGATCTGAGAGGACACTCCAGCCATCATCCCGCTACCCCACTTCTAGGTACGTGATGCTCACAGATGCAGGTGAGCCATACACCTTTGAGGAGGCACAGGTGCACAAGGACAAGGGTCATTGGCAGAATGCAATGAATGAGGAGATGTCATCTCTCAAGAAGAACAACACTTATGACCTTGTTGAGCTTCCTAAAGGGAAGAGGGCCTTGAAGAACAAGTGGGTGTACAAGCTGAAGTCAGATGACAGTGGCAAGCAGGTGAAGTACAAGGCCAGATTGGTAGTGAAAGGGTTCAGCCAGAAGGAAGGAGTGGACTATGATGAGATCTTCTCCCCAGTGGTGAAGATGAACTCAGTGAGAGTGGTGCTAGGACTTGTTGCTAGCATGGACCTTGAGCTGGAGCAGATGGATGTGAAGACGGCGTTTCTTCATGGTGATTTGAAGGAAGAGATCAACATGGAGCAGCCACAGGGATTTCAAGAGAGAGGGAAAGAGCATATGGTATGCAGGTTGATGAAGAGTCTCTATGGCTTGAAGCAAGCCCCGAGACAGTGATACTTGAAGTTTGATGCTTTCATGGGAAAGCAGGGCTTCAAGAGGACTACAGCCGACCCATGCGTATATGTTCGTCGTCTTCCCAATGACAGGTTCGTCATTCTTTTGATCTACGTGGATGACATGTTGATTGTAGGTCATGATTCCAACTTGATTGCAAAGCTCAAGAGGGAACTCTCCAAGGAGTTTGAGATGAAAGATTTGGGCAAGGCAAGTCACATCTTAGGGATGCAGATTACAAGGGACAGGAAGAAGCGCATGTTGTGGTTGTCACAAGGAAGCTATGTTGAGCGCGTGTTGGAGCGGTTCAACATGAAGAATGCCAAGCCTGTCAGCACGCCTTTAGCCTCTCATTTCAAGCTAACCAAAGAGTCATGTCCTTCTACTTCTGAGGAGAAAGTAGAGATGTCCAAGATCCCATACCAGTCAGCAGTTGGGAGCCTCATGTACGCCATGGTTTGCACTAGACCAGACATAGCCCATGCAATGGGTGTGGTGAGCAGGTTCATGTCTAACCCGGGCAAGGACCATTGGGAGGCAGTGAAGTGGATCTTGAGATACTTGAGAGGGACCTCAAGTATGTGTCTTGCTTTTGGGAGGTCAGATCCCAAACTGTGTGGCTACACTGATGGAGATATGGCAGGTGACACGGACCAGAGAAAGTCCACCTCAGGCTACATTTTCACTTTTGCAGGGGGAGCCATATCATGGCAATCCAAACTACAGAAATGTGTTGCTCTCTCAACTACAGAGGCAGAATACATTGCAGCAGCAGAGGCTGGGAAAGAAGTGTTGTGGCTACAACGCTTCCTTGGTGCGTTTGGATTTGAAGACAGTGAGCCAGTTGTGTTTTGTGATAGCCAGAGCGCTATAGATTTGAGCAAGAGTACCATGCACCATGCTCGCACAAAGCACATTGATGTGAGATACCATTGGCTGAGGGATGCAATTGAACAGAAGCAGCTCGTGTTGAAGAAGATTCACACAGATGAGAACCCCTCAGACATGTTGACAAAGACAGTCACTCGTGACAAGATTCAGCTCTGTAGAGAGCTGAGCGGTTGATGAATACCCATTCATCACTCTTTATTCTTATATTTTAGCTACAAAAACCTATGCAAATGCATGTAGATATGTGTAAATAGGAAAAGTTAGCAAAAGCATGCATGTTTGTAACTATAGATAATTAGCATGTTTTTGTGCAAAAATAAAAGAATAAAGAAGAAAAAGAAAAAGAGGGAAATATTTAGAATAAATATTGAGCAACCTAACCCAAGGGAGGGCTCAGCATGGGCCTGACCGCATAAAAGCCAAGTAGAGGGAGATAGGGGCTCACATATGTACATATTTGTAAATAAATAAATAATATTTTCCTCATCCAAAAATATGTTGTAAATATGTGTATATATCTTGTACATAAGTTATTAAAAACAAAACAAAAAGATAAAAATCAAAAATCCAAAAACATCTCTTCACCATGTACATAGACCACCTTCTTTATTTATTTCACCTTGTAAATAACCTAATTTATTTTCAAACCTTTTTGTAAATATCCCTTTTTATGTTTTGTAAATAAAATAAATAAAAAGAAACAAGACAAAAATCAAATAAAAATCACAAAATTAAAATACAAAAATATATTGTATATATACCATGTACATATATGTATATAACTAATTATTTAACCTATGTATATAAATAATAAAAATAAAATAAAAATAGTCTTTTATTCCTCATTTTATCCTATAAATAAATAAAATACAAAATAGGAATAAAAATGTATAAAAATAACTAATTAAAAATCAAAAATTAAAAATCAATATAGTGTATATATACCTATGTATAGCTATTATGTAAATACCTTATTTTGATTTCCAAAAATTAATTAAAAATCACAAAAAAAATAGAAAAAATTAAAACAAAAATATTTTGTGTTTTAAGTTTTTGAAAATTCGGCCATTTAAAGGCCCAAAAAAATAAAATAAAAATTTCAGCCTTGGCGGGCTCTGATTGGTCCACGGGGGATTGTTGACCCCCGGTCAACACCTCCCCCAGGACCACCAGAGCCGCGGATCTGCTTTTGGACCCGATTTCTTGATTTTATCCCCACCAGATCCGACCTCCGAATCCGCTAACCCCGGGCTCTAATCCGAGCCTGATCTTCCCTGATCCACGCCCGGGGTGGGTTCTTGGGATCCGCGCTCCAAGCTTCTCGCCCGACTCCGATTTAGCCGGACCCCTAGCACTATATATCCCGAGCTCCGCCGCACTCCACTGTCATCTTTGGCTCGCCACCTTCATTCCAGTGACCTCCATTGTACCCACCGAGGTGACAGCTCGCGTTGGCCCTTGTTGCAGAGAGGAAAGGGTGCCCGACCATCGATCCGGCTGCTTCTTGCCGCCGTGCTCCGACGTCCGACCGGAGCTCGAGCCTCAGGCCTTGACGCCCTTCGAGGCGAAGACCAGGAGCTAGCTAAGCTCCAGCATAGTCTCCCGCATCGCCCAGGTAACCTTCGAACCTTCTTGTTTAGTCTAATTTTGAGTTACCCCCAAATCGATTCTCCGACGAGTTCCCCTGATTCCGGCCACCTCGCGTATTATCTCGATCATCGGAACCCGCACCCACCTTCGCCATCCTCCGACGCACGTTCTTCGCACTTTCATCCAACCCAGCTCGCCCCGGAGCTGGGAGTCGAGCTCCTCCATCCCCCGCTCGCCGGAGCTCCTTCGCGCCGACCCACAAGCCACCTTCACCCCGCTTCTTTGGGTCGAGGCACTTTGCCCTCGACCCGCGAAGCTCTTGGTTCACTTTGCAGGTCCAACGGGAGTCATCTGAGACCCCCATACGTTCAGACCAGGAGCTCTCAGCCGTCGACCTCGCCGGAGCCCCTCCAGGGCTCGGCCGGGCCATCGGACACCTTCACCAGCTGCGGGACGACTCCGTGGACCTGTTCCGATACTTAGCAGCAGCTGAGGAGGACTGCAGCTCACGCACGAGGCTAGCGAAGTTCGCCGGCGTCGTGTTCTTCCACCATCCTCCAGCGCCGTCCGATGTCTCCTCCGCTCCAGACTTGATCCCAGCCATCCATCTTCCGAGGAGCAGCTACCGTCGATCTCGTTGAGGAGCTCATCTGGACCGTTAGCAGCAGAGGAGAGAGGCACCTGAGCCCCACCCCGTCCGATCTTCCACGTGTCCTCGCCTCCACCGTCGATCCGGCCCGAGAGCTGAAGAAGGAGAGCGCCACCATTCAGAGCCGTCAGATCCTCCACGTGGCGCGAATCCGGCCGTCGACGAATAAAGGGGTAAATTACTTAGGCCCCCTCGTAGTTTGTGTCTTTTATTTTTAGTCCTGTAAATATTTTAGTAACTTTATTTACGTAGGGTAATTTGCATTCCGGACCTGGTGCTTATTTGTATTTGCATGTATGCCCCTGTGTGTATGAGACCACGTGCGTCGTCACGTGTAGTTTAGGGTTATTTGCATTTATTTCCCTGTAGTTCTGTTGGGTTATTGAATGACAAGAAACTTTATGGTATTTGCAGTTGTGCCCCTGTGAGCGTTTTTATTTCTACATGTGCGTGTATTAGTGGGTAAATTGCAACCGAGTCCCTGGGTTTTTGGTACGAGTTATCAAAAGCCCCTGGAACTTGGTTTTTCTTACCAAAAGGCCCCTGAGTGCCCCAGCCACGCGCCACGCGCGTGACTTGCTGGGATTTTTGCACCTAGGCCCTCAGAACTTTGGGTATTTGCACTTACGTCCCTGTGCACAGTGCCCCCTCGTTGATTTTTGAATAAATATCAAACCACCTCCAAATTCGATGAAAATTTGACACATGGCTCCTGCCATGTTGTTAGATTTTTGAGAATTTTTGAGGACATTTTTGATTTGATTTAGTATTTTTAAAAATTCAAAAACCTTCCTTTTAGCTACTGTCTAGGTTTAAAAATACCAAAAAAATATAAAAACACCTCCAAAAATTCTAAAAATTTTAGTTACTGTTTCTTGTGTGTTGTTTGATTTTCCAGCCAACTTTGGCTATTTTTCATTAAGTAAAAACCCTAAAAATTGAAAAACCCCTAAAAACTCATAAAAATTATAATAAATAATTTAAAAATCCAAAAACAATAATTAGGGTGCCTAAATTTTCCTTATTCTTTCTAGATTACAGGAAAATTACCTCCAGGGCTTTTTAAGATCCTTAAATATTTTATTTTTGGGTCTTAAGCCTTGCTGGACAGTACCTTTCATTTTTCGCACTGTTTGATTTTTATAAAATAATCTACCTATTAGAAAATTATCAAAAAATCACCAAAAACACTTAAAAACTTAAAAAACATAAAAACAATTTTTCTTGAATTTTTGTTGTATTTTTGGTGTGTTAAATAATTTGCTTAAGTGTGTTGATATTTGTTTTCTTTTGTTTTCTTAATCTTTTAAAAATCCAAAAAAATATAAAAATTAACAAAAACCACTAAAAATCATTTTTATTTTATTTTACTTTATTTTTACTACTTCGTAGGCCCTAGGCCAATCCGTGCTCCTTGTGTTCGACCCTGGGAGCTATACCAGGTTAATCACATAGCTAGGACCGCTTGATTTGCTTTGTTTTATTTTCGATTCGTTTCGCGGTTCGATATTTTTCTTGATTGAGTGACCCCGAGTGTTAGAGGTCGCAACGACCTGTCTAGTACCTTTACCTCGTTCGCTCGGGTCGCTGATCAGAATGGCACCGTTGCCGGGGAGCACGGCTTAGTAGTTGTTTTTGACTTTCTTTTCATTTTTGTTTTCGCGGCTTTTCGCGGCTCTTCGGAGCTCGCGGCTTTTCGTGGCTTTTGTACTCAGTTCCTTTTTGATTTATTTTGTTTTGTTTTGATTTTCTTTTCTTTTTATCTTTGTTTTATTCTGAGTGATTATTTTGTTTCCATTTTTGCATATATACCCTTGTTTTTATTTTCATTCATTATTTGATTATTTTATTGGTCTGACCACTTTTCCTGTCTTCTTGCGAGGGCCCGAGGACCGCGGAGGCGACTTTCGAGCAGCCGGTGCAGCCGCGAGACTCGGAGGCGGCTTCTTTCTCTACGAAGCCGCAGGAGAGAGCGAGAGGAGAGAGTTGAGTGGGTGAGGTAGTAGGATAGTTTTTATTCATTATTATTTGTAATAATACAGGGACTTGAACTTTTGGACTCTTTGTGGACCTTAGACCGTAGCGGGTCTGTTTCGCCGAGCACCGGCGTGCTCGGGGGACCCATTAGGACCTGCGGGTTTTTCGCGGTTTTCTCGCGGCTTTTCTTTTTATTTCTTACTGTCATTTTCCGGGTTTTTCGCGGTTTTTGCTCAAGCCCCTAGACATAGGATTTTTGTTGGTTGTGACGTAAGATTTCTAAGGCCCAAGACTTAATAGAATATCTGTTCCTATAGAACGTAATTGGACCTTACTAAAATTCACTAAAAAAAAGTTAGTTTAATTGGATTTGAGACCACGTGCCGTTAGGAGTCACATACAGCGCTGGCAGGACCCGTTGTGGCGGGCACCGAGTGACTCCCAAGATCGGACTCCGGACTCGATTCGGTTAACTAACTACTGTTCTTCACGATCAATAGAAGTTGCTTGTCTTAGGACTCGGCTTTTTACCGTTGCATCATATAGCTTAGTTTACTTTTCTGTCTTTATTTTATGCGCGGATCGCTTTGCATGTAGAGAGCTGGAGGCAGGTACGCATTTCTGACTCTGCATGCATCATTGATTTTTCGTGCATCGGCTTTTTCGTCTTCTCCCCCCGATTTTGGACTTAATAACCAGGAGAAACCGAAAAATTCGTTAAGCGTTTTGTTTGATTTGAAAAATACCTAAAAAAGTGTAACCATAAAATTGGGACTGCTAAGAGTATTGACCTTAAAACACGCTCACCCTAAAAATTCTGTCTTGGGGAGAGCAACCCCCTCATTGTTTGGTTTGCTTGAGCGAGAGAGTGACCCGCACACTAGGATAGAGCCACGCCTGAACTTCCGTTAGACTACTAGTCTTAGAGTTAGTCGTTCTCCAGTGAGGATCTCTCCGGTACCCGGTAAAGCGGGCCGTGACATCCTTAACAGAGCAGGTTGATCGGGTAGCCGGTAAACGGTCCGTAACTTGTACTGGCTGAGAAAGATCTAGCTTTAGGATTGGGCCAGTCTCTTGGGAGCATCGGGTTCCCAACAGGTCACGTAATCGCTCTGATATCTTGAGTGTTCACCAAAATAAAATCGACAAGATAATTTGACCGAACTTTCACGGTCTTCAGCTCGTGTTGCGTTGGTGAACCGGGGGTTTGTTTTTCGATCATAGTTTTTCCAGATCTCATCCGCCCTACTCGCCAGATCGAGATGATGGGTAGACGATCTCTTAGGCAGCCTTTGGCTGCACCGCTTTCGGGCGCGTCTACCTCATCATCTAGGTTGGCTCGCGAGAGCTCAGACCCGCTCTCCGAACCCGAGTACGACTCCACCATGTTCCCCCTCGACCCCCTTTCTGATCTACCCGAGAGACCTGAGCCCGAGGAGAGACTTATTCATTTGAAAGCACCTGAGTTGGGCTCCTTCGATTTTGCAGACGTCGAGATGGCAGGCGCAGGCAGTTCTGACGATCACTCCCGTCCCGAGCACTTTGTACTGGACCAGGGAGCGATCAACTCCACCCTGATCGCACAATTAGAGACAGTCCAGCAGCAGCTCCGCGATCAGGGAGCTTTTATGATAGAGATGAGGCGTGAGATGGAGAGGCTCAGAGCAGAGAGAGATGCACAGAGCGAGCCCAAGGACCCCGATGAGGCACAGGCACGAGCCGCAGCAGCAGCAGCAGCAGCAGCCGCGGCCGCCGCCGCAGCGGCAGCAGCCGCAGGAGGAGCAGGACCACCTAGACCGATGCGGGAGTTGCACAACCCTGGATCTACCTTGATGCACCATTGGGTTGTGGTTCCAGCCATCGTGGGGGACTTCAAGTTCCCCCCGAACACCTTGCAGATGCTCTCGCGGTTCCATGGACTGGCTACAGAGGAGCCCCATCTCCACCTACAGGAGTTTCTCATGATTTGCAGTACTGTCCACGACAGACATGTGGACCAGGATACCATACGGATGATTGCCTTCGCCTTCTCACTGGCAGATAGAGCAGCCACCTGGCTGAAACATTTGGGGAGATTCGTGTACACATGGGAGCAGCTCCGCACCGAGTACTTGAACAAGTACTATCCACTCGGGCGGACGAATGCAGCGAGGGCCCTGATCAGCAACTTCTCCATGTTCCCTAACGAGCAGTTCCATGAGGCTTGGGAGAGGTTCAGAGAGCTTTTGGACAGATGCCCACACCACGATATCACGAAGCCGAACCTAGTTCAGAGCTTCTTCAGTGGGTTGTCACCAGAGCTACAGGGCCTGGTGAACGCTTCTTGTGGCGGGTCCTACTTCGCCAAGGACCACGACCAGGTCTGGGCTATTTTTGAGGAGATGGCAGAGAACTATATGGTCATGTCCCAGACCTGGCTCTACACTCAGAAGACCCAGCCACATCAGCCAGGACCCGTGCAGTACCAGAGGATAGCACGGGTAGATGCAGGTCCTTCCAGTTCGTCCGCAGCAGCCACAGCAGCAGCACAGTTAGAGTCGTCAGCTGCGGACATGGGCATCATCAGCGAGAAGCTGGACCGCATGGAGCTGATAGAGAAGAAGCAGTGCCAGAGCATAGCACAGATGGATCAGATGGCACAGGTCTTGAGCGACCTGAAGACACAGCTCATGTGTCTCCAGGAGACACAGACGGCTTCTCAGCCCCGTCTTCAGTCGCGAGGCGACGCCGGCAGCAGTAGCAGCTCGTCCCAGCGCTCCAGCACCCCAGTGCAGCCTAGACAGGTTCACCTTGTACAGGCGGAGCCGTACCAGCAGCCGCAGCCCACCTTGCAGTCACCACCATCTCCAGAGATGCAGATGGTGGTCTACCAGCCGGATCAGCCGTTGGCAGTACTACCCCAGCCCCCTTTGATGCAGAGCCGTTGATGGATGTCAACGGGATCTGGTACGACCGTCCCCAGCCTGGGATCCGACGAGATCATCCCGGATTCAGGTGGGGGAGTGGTGGTGCCCAGCCCCAGCAGCAGCCGTCAGCACAGGGAGGGCAGTACTCCCAGCCGAGAGACCATCACCAGCCGCAGCAGCAGCCCCCAGTCTACCAGCAGCAGTCGTCCTACGTTCCTCGTCCCTATCAGCAGCAGGGACAGCCTTGGAGACGTGAGCAGCAGGCTCACCAGGGATACCAGCACCAGCAGCACCCTCCTTCTTATCCCTCTCACCCATACCAGCAGCCGCAGCCTCACCCACAGAGAGGCCACCCGTCGGGCTCCCATGAGAGCCCCGCTTTGGATGATATCGCCCGCCTCCTCACGGACCAGCAGGCCACATTCAGACGGGAGATGGATGAGTTCCGCCATGAGATGTGGGACCTGATGAGAGGGAAGGCCGCCATACCCGCCCAGATAGAGCCGAACCCGAACAATCTTAAGCGGAAGTCTGAGCAGGTAGTACATACTGAGTTAGCCACTCCTAGCGATCCATTTGATGATACTTCTTCAGATCTTTTTGATGTTGATTTTGCCACGCTTAGGAGCGGTAGGACCCCAGCCGGCGGCGGCGCCTCAGCTGAGCACCATCCTGAGGCGCCACAGGAGGAGGAGGAGAGCGGTACTGAGGCCGCTCCAGATGATGACGGTGGTACTGAGGCCACCAAGGATGCTGATCCCACAGGCGGTACTGAGGCCGCCACTTCACCAGATCTAGGAGGTGGTACTGATGCCACCCATGCAGCCGAGCCAGCACACGGTACTGATGCCGCGAGACGTCTACCTTCAGCAGCAGCAGCAGAGCAGCCCGCCCATGGTGGTACTGAGGCCACCGGTGTTTGTACAGATAGTGGTGTTGTTTTTCCTCGTGGTCATGTATCTCGGAACTCTGCTATGAATAAAGGAAAAGGTTTATTTTCTTCTGGTCCCACTGTGGTGCGTGATGTATGTGTGGATCCGGTCCTTGAACCGCTTAGACCTTTTCCTAGTCCTTCATCTGAGAAGGACCCAGTGATCCCCTTCCCTAGAGCCCTTCAGATGGGGAAGGGGAAGAAAATTGACCCAAAAAAGAGAGAGCTTGAGGAGTTCAGCCAGAGCATGATTGATCGATTCCATATCCAGCTGACCCTCCAGGAGGCTTTGCAGCACATCCCCCTTCTCCAGAGATCTTTGAGGGAGAGGACTACAGTCGGGAGGAGGAGGAGGAACCACACTTCAGAGATCCACGTGCTGACCAAAGCCACGTGCTTTGCGATCCAGAACCGACTGCCAGCCAAGAGGCCAGATTCAGGGGCCCCGTATGTCAGATGCCAGATTAGTGAGCAGTGGTTCGACCGTACTCTTCTAGATAGCGGATCGTCGATTAACCTTCTTCCGGCAGCCCTTCTCGATCGCTTCGAGTTGGGCACTCTTCGACAGAGCAGGACAGTCCTTCAGTTCGCTGATCGATCTGTCAAGGGGCCGAAGGGGCTATTACGAGACGTTATCGTCACGATTCAGGGTCTGCAATTCCCCGTGGACTTCGTAGTGTTGGACATGGAGATCCCTGAGTCAGTGACCGATACCCCCATCATCCTTGGTCGTCCGTTCTTGGCCACAGCCAAGGCGGTGACTGATCATGATAGCGGGAAGGTGTACTTTCGCGTCCAGGGCGAGAGTATACAAATAGAGACGGTCGAGGACTATAGAGCCAGATTCAGATCCCGCTCAGATGCGAGTACCGATACAGAGCAGCTGACAGACGCAGAGCCAGACATCCACCAGGACTGTGATTTTGTGATCACAGATGATGAGGCAGCTTGGGCAGACCTTGAGACACAGACCACCCTCTCACTTTCAGACACAGATGATGCAGAGATGACAGCAGAGGAGAGTCTGGAGAGCACAGACCTGGTTCAGGATACCTTAGCGGCAGCAGAGCCGGTCCTTGATCGCAGCACGATGATTGGTGATGGTGGTGCTGAGGCCACCTTGCTTTCCGGTGGTACTGATACCACCGTTTCTGATGCAGATCCCTCGGATTCAGAGTCTGATTGGGCCGATTGCTATGATCAGATGCCAGACTCGAGTCCAGTTGAGCCTATTGAGGAGGAGGAGGTAGATGCAGAGCAGAGCAGAGACAGTGCAGATGAGCAGCCTTCTCCTGACCCAGTTTGCGAGAGTATGCTTTCACTTTCCCAGGCAGATTTGGCCGACCTTGCAGCATTCACTCAGTTTCTTCCACAGCCAGATTTGCCGGCACCCAGCATTCCAGAGCTGAAGCCACTCCCTACTTCGCTGAAGTATCGATTCCTTGCGGGCGATCCTGAGATGTACACAGTCATCATCTCCGCCGAGTTGACTGGAGAGCAGGAATCCCGTTTGATGGGGGTTCTTGAAAAGAACCGCAAGGCGATCGGATGGAGCATAGCAGATCTCCATGGGATTAGTCCATCAGTGTGCTCCCACCACATCTATCTCGAGGATGGGGCGAAGCCGTCACGTGAGTTCCAGCAGCGTCTGAACCCCAACCTGAGAGAGGTTGTCATGAAGGAAATATCGAAGTGGTGGGGTGCAGGTTTTATTTATCCCATTTCCGACTCCAAGTGGGTTAGCCCCTTGCATGTGGTGCCCAAGAAGACGGGCATCACGACTGTGATCAGTGAGTCGGGAGAGGAGATTGCTACACGAGTACCCACCTCTTGGAGGGTTTGTGTTGACTACAGGAGACTCAACCAAGCCACCAAGAAGGACCATTTCCCCCTGCCTTTTATTGACCAGATCATTGAGAGACTGGCAGGGAAGAGCCATTATTGCTTCCTGGATGGGTACTCGGGCTACAACCAAGTGGCCATCGCTCCTGAGGATCAGGAGAAGACCACCTTTACCTGTCCCTTCGGCACATACGCTTTTCGACGCATGCCATTTGGGCTATGCAATGCCCCTGCGACTTTTCAGAGGTGCATGCTGTCGATCTTTTCGGACATGGTAGGGGAGTGCCTAGAGGTCTTCATGGATGATTTCTCGATCTACGGCGACGGATTTGATTCTTGTCTTGACTGCCTAGATCGAGTACTTCAGCGATGTATTGAGTATCACTTGGTGCTATCTTGGGAGAAGAGTCACTTCATGGTGACTCAAGGGACGGTGCTTGGCCACATCATCTCCAACAGGGGCATGGAGGTTGATCCGGCCAAGGTTGATGTCATTAGGAAACTCACACCGCCGTCCAATCTGAGGCAGTTACGGTCATTTCTGGGGCACGTTGGATTTTACAGGAGATTCATTCAGGATTTTAGCAGGATTGCCCGACCGTTGACCGGCCTCTTGACGAAAGACACCGAGTTCCTTGTCGATGACAAGTGTCTTTCGTCGTTTGCTACTCTCCAGCAGTGCGTGATTGAGGCTCCTGTCCTCCAGCCACCTGATTGGTCTCTCCCATTCGAGATCATGACGGACGCCTCCGATTTTGCCGTAGGGGCAGTGCTGGGACAGAGGAGGGATGGAGTACCATTTTCTATACACTATGCTAGCCGCACATTGGATTCCGCCCAGCGGAATTATACGGTCACAGAGAAGGAGATGCTAGCAGTAGTGTTTGCCCTGGATAAGTTCAGATCATATATCATTGGATCCAGAGTGACTTTGTTTACAGATCACACCGCCATCAGGTACCTCATGGCAAAGAAGGATGCCAAGGCCAGACTGACTAGATGGATCCTTCTACTCCAGGAGTTCGATATTGAGATCAAGGATAAGCCTGGAGTCAAGAATGTGGTGGCGGATCACCTATCCCGATTAGAGCAGCCTGAGGAGACTGAGCAGATTGATCCTATCCGAGATACCTTCCCAGATGAGGCGATCCTTGCTATCGCCTCACTCCCATGGTACGCCGATATTGTGAACTTTCTCGTTGCGGGGAAAGTCCCACAAGATTGGCCCAGGCAGAGGCTTGAGACCTTCCTCGCGAAGGCCAAGTCTTACCATTGGGAGGATCCCATCCTTTACCACGAGGGAGGGGATAGCGTCTGGCGTCGGTGTATTCCTCAGGAGGAACACCATAGCGTCCTCACTTACTGCCACAAGCTTGAGGCAGGAGGACATCATTCTGGGAGGAGAACGGCACAGAAAGTGCTCCAATCCGGCTTGTGGTGGCCTACCCTCTTCAAGGACTCAGATGAGTTCGTGAAGAGGTGTACTGACTGTCAGAGGATGGGCACTTGTGGACAGCGTGATATGATGCCGATGCAGCCCATTCACTTCTGTGAGGTTTTTGACGCATGGGGCATCGATTTCATGGGTCCATTCCCTAAGAGTCAGGGATTTGAGTACATTCTGTTGGCCGTAGATTATGTGAGTCGTTGGGTGGAGGCTATCCCCGCCCGATCCGCTGATGCGAGGACAGTTTGCAGATTTTTGAGGAAGCATATCATCACGCGGTTCGGGGTTCCACGAGTTCTTATTTCTGATGGGGGATCTCACTTCATCAACGACCAGGTGAAGGCACTTGCTAGCGAGTTCGGCATAGACCATCGAGTTGCTACACCATACCATCCACAGACGAATGGTCTAGCCGAAGTGTCGAATAGGGAGATCAAGACTATTCTGCAGAAAGTCGTCCGCCCTGACCGAAAGGATTGGTCACAACTATTGGACTCGGTCTTGTGGGCATATAGGACGTCTTTCAAGACACCTTTGGGCACATCTCCCTTTCGCCTCGTGTATGGCAAGCCCTGTCACCTACCAGTTGAGCTGAGGCACAAGTCACTTTGGGCAGTCACAGATATCTTGATGGATCCAGATGGTATAGGAGACCAGAGGAGGGCAGAGCTAGCTGCCCTGGAGGAGCTTAGAGATTCAGCTTTCTCAAGCAGCCTACATTATAAGGAGAGAGTCAAGGAGTGGCATGATTCTCATATCAGCCACAAGCATTTTGAGATTGGACAGAGAGTATGGCTGTTTGATGCGAGGCTTAGATTATTTCCAGGGAAGCTACAGAGCAAATGGAAAGGACCTTATCTGGTTCGGAAGGTACACGACAACGGTAGCATCGACATATCTGAGTTGTCTTCTGAGAGTACCTTCCGAGTGAACGGCCAGCGGCTCAAACCATTTCTAGATCATGAGCCGCGGGTCGTTGATATTGCCCCTATTCATTTTGCGTGAGATGTGGTCTTTGACTCACATCTAATGCATCTCACGCCTGAGCTTTACTGATACTCCGCTGTACATAGATCCAGATGTCCATATCATCACATTCCTTAGTCCCACATCCCTTTCTTCATCTTGTGATTATGCTATACTTAGGGTGCACTTTACCCTAAGTATAGGGGGGATGTGAGACCCTTTAGGTATTCCTTTTGTTTCTATCTACCCCTGTTTTGCTGCCTATACATAGGGATATCTTATCCTAAGTATAGGGGGGGTAGACCCTGTACATTCTCCACTTGGTTTTCCCTTAGTATACAGCCTGCTATACTTAGGATTACTTGATCCTAAGTATAGGGGGAAGACCCGAGTCCCTCTTGACTTCTTATTCTCCTTTTGTAGAGCCTTCCTTTTCACTTCCCTATACATAGCACGAGTTATGTCTTCTTCATCGCTCTTGACTCTGAGGACATCGTTCGAGCTAAGTATAGGGGGGTGTGTATATATTTCATATATACTTTAGCCATAACTCGTACTTTGTGTGAGTGTGTTAATAAATAAAAATGGCTAAAAACCACAAAATTAAAAAAAAATTTCATGTACATAATCTTCTTTTATTTGCACATACATAGCTAGTGTACAAATTATTTTTGTAAAAATGATTTCAAAAATCTTTTGTGTAAAGCTTGTGTAAATATTTTCTGTATCAAAATTATGTATATGGTACAAAATTTTTCCAAAATGCTTTGAAAATCAAAAGTTTGCAAAAATCTTGTGTAAATGTGTGTAAATATCTTTTTGCAAAACTTGCACTTCATGCATCATCATTCATGATTTCAAAACATTTTTCAAAAATTTTGCATGATTGTAAAATTTGTGTAAATATGCATCTTTTTGTACATATGTATATAGTTTTTCTGGATGATAGTTGACATTTAAACTAAGCCTGGAATCAAATTGAGAAATGGAGCTTGATTAAGATCTTAATCCACCTAATTTCTAAGAGGAACCTTATAGAGCTTAGGTTTAAGGCTTTTCAGGTCCATGGTGACTTAATTCTTTGAGTCCACTAGGCTATGATCACATGTCATCTCAATGAGCCTAAGTAGAGCACTTAACAACAACACATGACTCATATAGATTATGGCTTTACTTGGACAACCGCACTATGCACCGAGCTCTCTACGGATGAGGTGGTGAGGAGGCAGTCTTCCTTGGCTTGGGGTAGCATATGAGGGTAGTACTTCTAGGCGGAACCTCTCTTCTTCATTTAGTGAAGGAAGTGCGTCTCAACTTGGTCTGGTTGCCATGAGGTCTAACGACGGGAGTTGTGGGTTGCAATAAAGCTTCAAAAGAGGGATAGTCTACTGGCTCAAGAGGAAAAACTCCTTGTATATATGCTGCACATGTACATGTTGTATAGATGCACTCGAAAAAAAAATGCAAAAAGAAAAGAACTCCAAAAAAATGGTGGGTCTGAGAGAAAATGATAATCCCACCGGAGTATGTATATAAATGCAATAAGCAAAGCTTGGTTTCATGATCCACCTGTTGTAGCTTGCAGCAGGGAGACTTGGCTACACTGGTCAAGCTCCCAAGGGTACTTGGCTACACTGGCCTTGACCCATTCTCTTCTTCCCCCTCTTCTTGAGCCGGTTGTACTTGAACTTAGAAGGGAATACCCCGCTCCTCGAGGAAAGAGTGGCCAGATTGAGGTCATAGAGTTACCTTGTTGGGGAGGGTTGTCAAGTTGCCATTTCTGAGGTGGAGAGCTTAGACCTCACTTTCACAGGACAAGAAAAGATTCATGGTCTTCAGGGTTTGTGATTGATGACTTGTTCTGATCTGGAGCATTGAGGAGTCTTGGTTATAGAGTAGTGGAACTTAGAGGCTGTTAGGTTTTAAGCTTAAGTCTGAATAAGGTTCCGACACATTAATAATCCAAAGATCTGATTAAGCTCCATACCTCAATTTAATGAAGGCAAGTTTAATAATCAACCTTGATCCATGTACATTCTCTTTTTCTTTTTCTTTTTTCTTTCTTTTTCACTTCTTTTTCAAATAAGTGTTTGCTAAGGGACTAGCAAAGTATAGTATAGGGGGGTGATGAATACCCATTCATCACTCTTTATTCTTATATTTTAGCTACAAAAACCTATGCAAATGCATGTAGATATGTGTAAATAGGAAAAGTTAGCAAAAGCATGCATGTTTGTAACTATAGATAATTAGCATGTTTTTGTGCAAAAATAAAAGAATAAAGAAGAAAAAGAAAAAGAGGGAAATATTTAGAATAAATATTGAGCAACCTAACCCAAGGGAGGGCTCAGCATGGGCCTGACCGCATAAAAGCCAAGTAGAGGGAGATAGGGGCTCACATATGTACATATTTGTAAATAAATAAATAATATTTTCCTCATCCAAAAATATGTTGTAAATATGTGTATATATCTTGTACATAAGTTATTAAAAACAAAACAAAAAGATAAAAATCAAAAATCCAAAAACATCTCTTCACCATGTACATAGACCACCTTCTTTATTTATTTCACCTTGTAAATAACCTAATTTATTTTCAAACCTTTTTTGTAAATATCCCTTTTTATGTTTTGTAAATAAAATAAGTAAAAAGAAACAAGACAAAAATCAAATAAAAATCACAAAATTAAAATACAAAAATATATTGTATATATACCATGTACATATATGTATATAACTAATTATTTAACCTATGTATATAAATAATAAAAATAAAATAAAAATAGTCTTTTATTCCTCATTTTATCCTATAAATAAATAAAATACAAAAGAGGAATAAAAATGTATAAAAATAACTAATTAAAAATCAAAAATTAAAAATCAATATAGTGTATATATACCTATGTATAGCTATTATGTAAATACCTTATTTTGATTTCCAAAAATTAATTAAAAATCACAAAAAAATAGAAAAAATTAAAACAAAAATATTTTGTGTTTTAAGTTTTTGAAAATTCGGCCATTTAAAGGCCCAAAAAAATAAAATAAAAATTTCAGCCTTGGCGGGCTCTGATTGGTCCACGGGGGATTGTTGACCCCCGGTCAACACCTCCCCCAGGACCACCAGAGCCGCGGATCTGCTTTTGGACCCGATTTCTTGATTTTATCCCCACCAGATCCGACCTCCGAATCCGCTAACCCCGGGCTCTAATCCGAGCCTGATCTTCCCTGATCCACGCCCGGGGTGGGTTCTTGGGATCCGCGCTCCAAGCTTCTCGCCCGACTCCGATTTAGCCGGACCCCTAGCACTATATATCCCGAGCTCCGCCGCACTCCACTGTCATCTTTGGCTCGCCACCTTCATTCCAGTGACCTCCATTGTACCCACCGAGGTGACAGCTCGCGTTGGCCCTTGTTGCAGAGAGGAAAGGGTGCCCGACCATCGATCCGGCTGCTTCTTGCCGCCATGCTCCGACGTCCGACCGGAGCTCGAGCCTCAGGCCTTGACGCCCTTCGAGGCGAAGACCAGGAGCTAGCTAAGCTCCAGCATAGTCTCCCGCATCGCCCAGGTAACCTTCGAACCTTCTTGTTTAGTCTAATTTTGAGTTACCCCCAAATCGATTCTCCGACGAGTTCCCCTGATTCCGGCCACCTCGCGTATTATCTCGATCATCGGAACCCGCACCCACCTTCGCCATCCTCCGACGCACGTTCTTCGCACTTTCATCCAACCCAGCTCGCCCCGGAGCTGGGAGTCAAGCTCCTCCATCCCCCGCTCGCCGGAGCTCCTTCGCGCCGACCCACAAGCCACCTTCACCCCGCTTCTTTGGGTCGAGGCACTTTGCCCTCGACCCGCGAAGCTCTTGGTTCACTTTGCAGGTCCAACGGGAGTCATCTGAGACCCCCATACGTTCAGACCAGGAGCTCTCAGCCGTCGACCTCGCCGGAGCCCCTCCAGGGCTCGGCCGGGCCATCGGACACCTTCACCAGCTGCGGGACGACTCCGTGGACCTGTTCCGATACTTAGCAGCAGCTGAGGAGGACTGCAGCTCACGCACGAGGCTAGCGAAGTTCGCCGGCGTCGTGTTCTTCCACCATCCTCTAGCGCCGTCCGATGTCTCCTCCGCTCCAGACTTGATCCCAGCCATCCATCTTCCGAGGAGCAGCTATCGTCGATCTCGTTGAGGAGCTCATCTGGACCGTTAGCAGCAGAGGAGAGAGGCACCTGAGCCCCACCCCGTCCGATCTTCCACGTGTCCTCGCCTCCACCGTCGATCCGGCCCGAGAGCTGAAGAAGGAGAGCGCCACCATTCAGAGCCGTCAGATCCTCCACGTGGCGTGAATCCGGCCGTCGACGAATAAAGGGGTAAATTACTTAGGCCCCCTCGTAGTTTGTGTCTTTTATTTTTAGTCCTGTAAATATTTTAGTAACTTTATTTACGTAGGGTAATTTGCATTCCGGACATGGTGCTTATTTGTATTTGCATGTATGCCCCTGTGTGTATGAGACCACGTGCGTCGTCACGTGTAGTTTAGGGTTATTTGCATTTATTTCCCTGTAGTTATGTTGGGTTATTGAATGATAAGAAACTTTTTGGTATTTGCAGTTGTGCCCCTGTGAGCGTTTTTATTTCTACATGTGCGTGTATTAGTGGGTAAATTGCAACCGAGTCCCTGGGTTTTTGGTACGAGTTATCAAAAGCCCCTGGAACTTGGTTTTTCTTACCAAAAGGCCCCTGAGTGCCCCAGCCACGCGCCACGTGCGTGACTTGCTGGGATTTTTGCACCTAGGCCCTCAGAACTTTGGGTATTTGCACTTACGTCCCTGTGCACAGTGCCCCCTCGTTGATTTTTGAATAAATATCAAACCACCTCCAAATTCGATGAAAATTTGACACATGGCTCCTGCCATGTTGTTAGATTTTTGAGAATTTTTGAGGACATTTTTGATTTGATTTAGTATTTTTAAAAATTCAAAAACCTTCCTTTTAGCTACTGTCTAGGTTTAAAAATACCAAAAAAATATAAAAACACCTCCAAAAATTCTAAAACTTTTAGTTATTGTTTCTTGTGTGTTGTTTGATTTTCCAGCCAACTTTGGCTATTTTTCATTAAGTAAAAACCCTAAAAATTGAAAAACCCCTAAAAACTCATAAAAATTATAATAAATAATTTAAAAATCCAAAAACAATAATTAGGGTGCCTAAATTTTCCTTATTCTTTCTAGATTACGGAAAATTACCTCCAGGGCTTTTTGAGATCCTTAAATATTTTATTTTTGGGTCTTAAGCCTTGCTGGACAGTACCTTTCATTTTTCGCATTGTTTGATTTTTAGAAAATACTCTACCTATTAGAAAATTATCAAAAATTCACCAAAAACACTTAAAAACTTAAAAAACATAAAAACAATTTTTCTTGAATTTTTGTTGTATTTTTGGTGTGTTAAATAATTTGCCTAAGTGTGTTGATATTTGTTTTCTTTTGTTTTCTTAATCTTTTAAAAATCCAAAAAAATATAAAAATTAACAAAAACCACTAAAAATCATTTTTATTTTATTTTACTTTATTTTTACTACTTCGTAGGCCCTAGGCCAATCCGTGCTCCTTGTGTTCGACCCTGTGAGCTATACCAGGTTAATCACATAGCTAGGACCGCTTGATTTGCTTTGTTTTATTTTCGATTCGTTTCGCGGTTCGATATTTTTCTTGATTGAGTGACCCCGAGTGTTAGAGGTCGCAACGACCTGTCTAGTACCTTTACCTCGTTCGCTCGGGTCGCTGATCAGAGTCACCTCTTGTTGATCTCCATCACAGGTCAACACCTCCCCGTTGGGGCTGGAGGGGGAGGTTGTTGGGTATCTCTGAAATATGTCCAGCCCCAACTTGGGGGGGCTTGTAATTTGGCCCCTTTCCAGGGGTATCACTGAAACTGCTCCAGCCTTTGGAGGCCCCCAAATTCCAGGGACGACAGGAGCCCCGCAAGACACAGCCCTATTCCCATTTCGAGAGAAACGGAAGACCGATTTCCTCCTATTCCAGCCGTGTCCAGCAGCAGTTCGAGAGAGGGTTTCGGACCCTATTCTCCTTCCTTCACGCACGCGAGAGAGGCCGAGCGGGAGAGAGTGCGCACCGGCAGCTCGGGCTCGAGAAGAGCAGCTAGGGCAAAGGATTGGAGGCTACAGTTTGGGCGTGTCTTGGGAGCAGCCATTGGAGGTCGTTGCGGACGACCTCAAGAAGCCGAGCTTCGTGTTTGGGTCTCCATCCGGGAGCCCACAAGGGGAGTTACTTTGTCCTCCTTGTTTTAGAGCACAATATTGGTATAGTTAGATACCTAGGGATATTTTGTTCCTTGTTGAAGAACTATCCGTTGTGTGTGCTTGTACCTCGGTTTTGTGGGCAACAAAACCGGGAAGAACTTTGATACTCTTGACCGTAGTGATTGGTTGCCGGTCTTGCCCCGTGGTTTTTCCCTTGCTCACATTGAGAAGGGTTTCCACGTAAAAATATTGTCTCGCGTGGTTGCTTGCTTGTTTGCTTGTGGTTGCTTGTCATTGTTGCATTTGAGTTCACGTGTGGGGAACATATATTTGTTGTGCCATCTTTGCTACAGGACAGTTTAGGGGGATACAAATCCTAGGTTGATTGTTTCCGCATTATCTATATATATCCCCAACAAAATGATCGGTTTAAACGAAAAGACGTGGGTCATCACTCATCAGGGTCGGTCTCACTGTCATTTTAAATCAGAGGAAGATTACAGCATGAACCGATAATCAAGAGTGAAATCCTCTCCTCTTATGCAACCAATAAAGTGTTACCAGTCGGCTCATGTCGTTCCACCTTATTTCTCATCATCCATCCCAGCCGGCCCGCAGTCACCTCTTGTTTAGATGTGAGATAGAATCCATTTATCCTGAGACAAGCTATCTAAAGTTAAGTGTTACGTCATGTGATTATATCATCCATGAGTTCTCCATCTACAGCATTTTCGCATGCCTCATCCTGCTCCAGCTTTCTTTCTTATCAAGATCCTGTGATGGAATTTGAACGGCTGGTATAAGTTTACAGCAGAGGGCCTGCTTGTAACCATACAGTAAAAATCTTGAACAAGTTGGAAGACGGTAACATCTTGGATTATACTATATATTAAACTCTGTTGTCTGCGAAAAAAGGCAAAAAGGTCACCTTCCCTGACCCATCTCCCACGTGACCATCTCTCCCTCCCCACCAAACCCTATCTATTTGGACCACTGAGCAGCAAATGTGTGGATAAAGCGAGAAGGTCTCTGTCACTCCAGCATAGGTAACATCGCAGAGAGCAAAATAATGCAAGTGGGGACTCCACCGACGTGTCTCTGTCCCCACTTTCAGCTACCACCAACACCATAGGAGAGAGGAGAGGACTTCCCAGATCCAGATCTCCTTCTCCTCCGCCATTCTTCTCTAACAAAACACCATCCTCCTGAACCTTTACAAACTTCCCAAACAGAGAGAGAGAGACGCCCATGCAGCATGGATTTCCACGTCACTTTTGGGATCCACTCATACATTCTTTATTCTCAGATTGAGATGTAGATAAGCCTCGTGACACAGCAGAGGATGGTTCCGAGAAATCTGATGATGCATCCAACCAATGGAGCAGGCAAGGGATATACCGAGCATATACAACAGTGATTCGTAAACAGAAGGTTAAGATGATGGGTACCCTGATTGAGAATACAGGCTGTGATTACTATTATACATGAACCGTAGAAGTTTGCGCCTCTGATGGGGATTGCATCGGTGTCCTAATACTTAGAATTTTCAAATAGATGAGAGGGGAATTCGGTCAGGAAGGAATGACGTGGATGACAGTAGTGGGAGAGCTGTAGTAGAATCCCATGGGTTGTCCGCACGCGCGGCAGCCGCCCGTGATCTGAGCCTCGCCGTCGGTAATGGGGCCATCTTTGTTTTGTTGGCACTTTCGACATTAGATGCTCCACCTACATCTATCTTTTGTATCATTCCAGAGCATCTATTTACTACTTCAACTTATTCCCGACAAGTAATGGAGTTGCATCTACAGCATCTTCTCTCTTAACGGTTACTTCGCTCCTTCCAAATCCACCGAACACCGACTACAATGACAGATGGGAAGGCATTCGTAAAATTAAGCGAGAAAGGTTTTCGTCACTGTTGTTTGCCCTCAGCACGAAGTTGGCACCGCACCTACTATCAGGCATGGTAATGGGTTTAGGGTATCCTCCAAGTATACGATATCGTGATCACTTTTGTCGATAAAAATGTTGTAACGTCGTGACCGTGCAAGGGTGGATTTCTTCTGGTAATTAGGGCTCATAGAGCATATCCTCTGCAGTACTGCAGAGGTCTGTTGTAAATCTGGATCACGCACGAGTCGCTCGATCAAGATCAAGCGGTTCACACGAAATCCAGGTTTTTCTGAGCCCTTACTGTGTGAACCTATCGATCGTTCGTGTGTGGTCCCACTTTACAGCAGACCTCTGCAGTACTGCAGAGGATCTGCTCACTTAGGGCTCGATGATGCTCCGCATAGCTCAATAAAGGTTTGAAGCTGCAGTAGGTTGGATTGAAGTTTAATGGAAAATGGGAGGGCTTCTACTTGAAGCTTTAAGCTTCGAAACTCGCTAGTGAATTCATCGTGAGATGAAGGAGGGGTGCTTCATCCTTACAACTTGTGAATCAAGATATGGATCTACAACAACAAAAGGCAAAGAACAAAATCAAGTGAAAACATTAAATGAGAAGGTTGTCGAATGGTACAAACAAGAGAATACATCAATTTATATACGAAAGGAAATGGATTGGAGGTGGAGAATGAAAGTAATGATTTGGCATATATGGTAGGAGATCGAAGAAGATGAGGAGTGGTCTGGTCGATGCAATGAGAAGGTTGTCGAATGGTGTCTTTGAAAATGGCAAAAGGGACTTTAATCTATTTTATACATGTTTAGAGATTTTTATTGTATTTTTCTGAGTTTGTATGTACATTTAATTAATTAGGTATATATACATTATAGGTATGTACATGTGTATTTAACCTATATATTGAAATATAATATTATTTTGATTATTTTTTATGGTTTCAATCTATTTTAATTATGGATATGTGATTCAAATAATATTTACAATTTTATAAAAATAAAAGAATTTAAAAAATACAAAGAATAAATATATTGAATAAAATATACAAGTAAATTGCAGGATATGGGCCAAAAATCTAACTTTTGCATCTTAACTCCAAATTAAATAAAACCACCTTCATTAAATAGTTTATTAAAAGTTATATAGTATGGATAAGATATAGGTATGTAAGGTTATTATTTTAACTTTTTATTTAGTGTGTTTCTAACACACTGTGCATTATTTTTCTATGAATTCAATTTTTTATTTTTCCATGTATTTTTATCTATAATTTTATGTACAAAGTTATTGATTTATGGTACAAATAATAAAGAATAAAATAGGTTTCAAAAATTAATTATTGATGACATAAAAATTAGGGTTTTTGTGTCTTTTCTGTACAATTCATCTGACTGGGTCTCGAGGTTTAAGGTCATTCAACACCTATGGTATTTCATTATTTTTATTTTCTTCCTTTATTCTTTTATTTTTGGAATTAAATACAATTAATATATAGTATTTTGTATATTATTTTGTACAATTTACCATGTGGTTACTTTGAAAAATTAATGATATATACATGCATTTTGTTAGGGAGTTAAGGCCAACATAAAAGAATAAAGGTGATGAAATGAGCATTCACCAATCCTCCATGGTTGTGTTTCATGGTACATATCTTTATTCTTCCTTTTTTATTTGTGGGACATAAGAGTAATATTTCTTTTTAACTCACAAAATTCATTTTCTTATGTACTAATTTTCTCCTATAAATTTATGTCATTATATAGAAAATCATTCTCTTTCTTTAGAATATCTACATCAACCAGCAAACTAAATTTATCTTCAATTAATTAATCGGTAATCTTCTTAAGAGAATCGACTTCTTTTTCTTACTTTATGCATTATTTAAACAAATCTTGAGATGCATTATAAAGTTTAGTATAAGAAAGTTGGTTTGCCTCTTCGAAATTGAAAGAATCTAAATCTACCAATCTGACCAATTTCATGCATGATCTTTCTTCTTTTTCTTCTTCATCACTTCTACTTCAATATTCTCACTATTCATTAGTTGAGGGCAATCATTCTTCGTATACCTTACCTTTTACTTATCTTCGACCCATTTCTCGATCCTAAGAAATGACGAATTTTTAGGTGATTAGAGGCATGTCCTGGTCATTATCTTGATGGGAATCTTGCCTTTGACTTTTCTAAACGAAGGACTTGATCATTTTTTACTTTTGTTCTTCTTTCTTTCTATTTTATGGCTTTATTTCATATAAGAAGGTTATCAATGAGATCCTCTAGAGATATCATGCTTAAGTTGGTTGACTCCTCTATCGTCATCATTTTATGTTCCTACTCTAGCGAGAGTGGGACAATGATCTTGCTCAGGAGTTCTTTGGGTAGGAAAAATCTTCCCAAGTTTCTTAGGTAGTTCACAATTGAAGTGATCTGGGCATTCATGTCAGTAATGCTTTCTTCTTTTTGCATCTTAAATATTTGACAATCACACGTTGGCAGTTTAAATTAAGTTTCTTTACCTTTTGGCTTGCCGCTTTCAAATTTTTCAAATGGGAGGCTATATAATAAAATTCAGAGAGCAAGAAGTTCATTACCTTTAAGTGTCATCTTTCACATTTCTGTGGCATTGTAGTGTATTTCCTTCTCTTTTACAAACTTACATTCTTTACACACCATATTCCAAATGGTGAAGCCAATTGACAACAAAAGAATTGTCATCCTTTGTATAGATATTCAAAAATGGAAGTAAAATTGTATATCTACTCTAAATTTATAATTATATACACTTAAAATCGGAATAGAGCATGTGCTATAAAAATACAAAAAAAGCAATTATTATATCAACAGTATAAAAAATTTATTACATTTAAAATATAAAGCATAAATACAAAACCATTACTTATATATGATTATATAATCAATATAACTACAGTAGACATAATTTTGTGATATAAAAGAAAAAAGTAAAACTATTGTTTCCATCCCTGAGGTTAAACCCCAGCTCCATGCCTCCTTGTTCACACTTACAACACTACCTCGCATAGAAGAATATTGATGGGCTTTTGGAAGAAGAAGCGTCTCTTATTCTCCTTTATAATTTTGTTAGTTTAACTCTTAGTTTCAATTTTCTAAGAACATCATGTTTTTTTCACAATCTAGTTCTCGTGTTTTAATGTAGAATGGTCATATTCTATTTCTTTAATATTAATAAAACTTGCATGTTAAAGTCTCTATGTTTTTGCTATTGCATTTCAGCCATCATAGGTATTAAAACGCCATCATTTCAAATCCTTAACTATATTATATTCGCAAATTACCCAAACTATAAGATTTATATTTGCATGAGAATTGCACTGTCCCTAGCCAACATTTGATTAATTAGATTTAATTGAGAATAATTGTTTTTTAATCCTTGAAACCAATAATAAAATCCTTATCTTCCTTAAGTCATTTAGAGATGAAATTCGTAAAAATACCTAATAAGGATGAAGGTTTTTAAACCTAACCAGAGTCTGAATCGGAAATCCTAACAAAAAAGTTGGATCGAGTTGATCAAGAAATCAAATCGGTTCAACCGGGTGATGATGTCATTATTTTTTAAAATCGGATTAAACCAAAATGATAAGAAAAAATGGTTGAATTGAGTGATTAAACCGGAATTGATTATAAAATACACACTCAAACACACTTGAAATAAAAATAAAATAATAAACAATTAAAATATCTTACTCTATACATAAAATATTTTTTTAATATGCAACATTAAATGTTATTCATTTAGATATAAATAATATTTGAATAAATACTTTAGCATAAGAATAGCTTGATTATATTTATTATCCATACATTTCAAAAAGTTGAGTTGTAGTAGTTGGTTAATACTATGTAATGAGGTACAAGAGATCATGAGTTCATTACTCATCACAACTATAATTATTTTAATATAAATTCAAATTTAAATTGTGTTTGAGTGGTTCAATTTCGATTGAACCGGGTTAAACCGAGTTACAAATAGTCGTGGACAGGTGGTTGAACCAATTATGCCTATTTGACTTGAATTGTGGAAACTGATTAATCAGACCGATCACTACAAAAAAATTGAGCTATAGTGATGATTTTTTTCGAAATTCGTCACTAAATTAGCCGTTATTAAATATATAACGACGACATTATTCGTTGCGAACTGATTTTTCGTACTCGAAATTAGTGACGAATATCATATATGTCATTATATAATTAGCAACGGTCCACATAGCGATGCTTATTCGTTGTTATTTTCAAACTCTTAATTAATCATCACTAAATCACAACTATAATTATTTTAATATAAATTCAAATATAAATTGTGTTTGAGTAATTCAATTTCGATTGAACCGGGTCAAACCGAGTTACAAATAGTCGTGGACCGGTGGTTGAACCAAATTATGCCTATTTGACTTGAATTGTGGAAAGTGGTTAATCAAACCGATATATCCACCCCGATTCATAAGTCCAACCAGTTAAACTAACTACTCAGGTCCGGTTTCAATACGGTTTTGAAGGAATTAGGAGCATTGTGGGTCACACACGCTGGCTCATTTTATTTCTGGAGATCTTTAAGACTGCTGGAAGTAACTCGATGGACGACTGCGCTCTACCATTTGCAGCTCTTTGGTCCATTTGGGGGGAAGAAATGATTTGATTTTTAAAAATCAAATGTTCTATTCAGAAAATATCGTTGCTTCTTGTCTTTTCCTTTATCAATTCTGGTCCACAAGGTAATGTATCTCTCTTATTCATTTTAATATATAAAGCTAAAGTGCGATGAGTCCCAGCTCGAGATGTCACCTTTTTTTCCTCTAAAAAAAGTCCGATTTCAATAACATTGGTAGAGATCCCTTCATATCGAAGCTCATTTTGAAGTTCCAATTTGTAATGTTAGAGTCATTTTATTCTTACTAAACGTACATCACTGAGACTAAAACCCTTCAAAACTTACGAGATTTCTTGATGACCCTCCGTCAACATATGCAAAAATAACAAAAATTCACTTATTTATAGTGCTTATATTCATTTACTTTGTGTTCGTTTGGGGAATAGCTCCAAAATTAAGGGTGTTATTTCCCTCTCCTCTCCTTTCTTGTACGTCTATTTCTCCATGTGCATCTATCTACCTTTATTCCATCTTATTCCACACTTATTCTTATCATTATTCAATTTTATCTATCATTATTTCACCATATTCCTATCCTTTTAGCCGAATAAACACTACAAACAGGACGGCCTTTGGGGACGATTATTGGAGACAGTCATAGAGCAACCGTCCCCTATACTACTGTCGGGGACGATTGTATGCTGACCGTCCCTTCTGTATAGTTCTAACGACGGTCATTTATGGTCGTCGCCTTTAATATGACCTTTAGGGACGGTTATATAACTGTCCCGTACTAGCAGAGCCCCAGGTTGGTTTTTTATCTATCCGGGCCTTTAGGGGACGGTCATAACCGTCCCCGTTTCTCCACTGTGATCGTCGCTTATACGAAAATATAGGAGACGGTCGTAACCGTCCCCTATAGTTGGTTTTATGGGACGGTTGCGTAACCGTCCCTAAAACCAATCTAATTGACGCGCTGGTGGAAATATCTGCAACCAGAGGGGACGGTTCACTTATAATCGTCCCCGATGATTCTCAAACTGGACGGTTGAACGACCGTCCCCGATGGTCATATACCCATCTCCGGCGAATCCATCTCCCTCATTCCTCCACTCGAAGCCCTCCTCCTCCTCCGCACAGCGCCGTCGCCTCCTCCTCCGCCCTCTCGACCTCCGCCTCCGTCCTCTCGTCCTCCTCCTCCTCCCTCTCCCTTCCCTGTCGCCCTCCTCCTCCTCCCTCTCCGCCCCTCGGCTGCTCGCCCTCCGCCTCCGCCATCTCGCCCCCTTGCCCTCCTCCTCCGCCCTCTCGCCCACTCAGCCCCATCGCCCTCTCGCCCTCCTCCTCAGGCCCCGCCCGATCGCGCCCGTCGTCGTCCGTCCATCGTCCTCCGCTCGGTCGCCCACCTCCCTCCGCCTTGATTTCATCATCTTATTTGGATGTAAGTCTTTTATTTAATTTTTTAGTAATTTATTAATATAGTATGCTTGCTTATGATTGTATAGATTTTTTAAAGTATAGTTTAATCTTTGTAAAGTAGAGGTATTAGTAATGTAGTTCTTAAATTGATAAATAGTTTAGTTAAGAGGAAGAAAAACATAGTTAGATTAAATTGATAAATAGTTTAGTTAAGAGGAAGAAAAACATAGTTAGATCAAAAACATAGTTGTACATCCTGATGTTTTGCAGCCAGTAATTGAACTCAGTCAGTTTTTTAAAGTCCTGTGTTCGAAGACTTTAGATCTGGAAGGGTTGTTCAGACTAGAGACAGATATTGTTATCACTTTATGTAAGCTGGAGCAGCTCTTTCCATCTACATTTTTTGATATAATGGTACATCTAATTATTCATCTTGCTAGCGAAGCTCGAATATGTAGTCATGTGCAGTATAGATGGATGTATCCAATTGAAAGATACCTACGAAAATTAAAGAATATGGTGTTTAATAAAGCTGTACCTGAAGGTTGCATTGCCGAGGGATATTTATGTGAAAAATGTATAACATTTTGTAACATGTATATGGATGATGGCAAGAGTATTAGATTTGATCGGTTTGAACGAAATAATGATGGTGAGTTATGGACAGAAGATCCAAACAAACTTTGGATTTTTCAGCAAAATGGATGAGCTATCTAAAGAGTGTCCGTCGTAGTATTTCAGACGATGAAAGAGACCTTATTCATTATTATATTTTGATGCAAGTAGACGAGGTTGATTCTTTCTTTGAAGAGTTTCAGTCAACAACCACTAGCAAATCAGACTTTCTGAAATGGTACGGGGATAAAATTGAACTATTAAAAGTTATCAAAGATGAACGGTGGAGCACGAATCTCGATATAATCCACAGGAGTCCATACTCATTAGTAGTATCACATTCCGGCTATATCGTTAATGGATTTAGATTTCGAAAAAAATCAATTGATGAAAATAAAGCATCACAGCTTTCTGGAGTAATAGTGAAGGCCGATCTTAATGCTGAAATTGACGGATACTATGGTGAGATTATTGATATACTAGGAATCAGTTTTATACATGATGCAAGGTGTGTTCTATTTCATTGCATCTGGTTCGATGTGGGTCGAGTTGGATTAGTTTACAAGAAGGATAGAAATGGAGTTATCTCTTTAAAGCAAACAGGTCGGTTACAAACCAATGAGCCGTATGCGCTTGCCAGTCAGATAGAACAGGTCTTTTATTTTCCAGATAACTCAGTTAGTGGATGGATTATACCCATTAGAACAACACCGAGAGATTTCTTCGATGTAAACGAAGAGGAAGATGCACTAGACAATGGTGTTGCATACCAAAATAACTCCAGTGATTTTTTCTATGAAGTATTAGACAGCGACATTGGTACTAGCAATATCCGGTAATGTTTTTTTTATTTTTAATTTCAAATAATTGAATTTATTGTCATCTAAATGTATTTTTTTGAAATAACACCTTTTGAATTTCAGAGATGGCTCCTAGACCTAGACATATTCGGGAGGTTCCCGAACCTCCTCAGCAGCCACAGAGAGGTTCTTCTGATGCAGGTAGTGAAGGTACCCCGAGACGACATGGACCGTCTCGGTGAAGATTTTTGGATCATCTTACACCCGGGCAGACGTTACAGGTGCGTATTGTTGGCGGAGATGCGGTTGGAGAGAACTCCACGGAGTTTCAGAGCTACCTTGGCCAGGTTGCTCGTGCGCACGTCTCCATCACTACCCACGACTTTCGGCAGCTTCCTTATGCTGTCAAGGCTGCCATACTTTCTGATTTGAAGGTATTTTAAAATCAAAAAACCATTTTTTATTAAGTTATTACTAATGTTTATTATATTTGTTGTATAAGGTTGTCTTTACATGGGAACAAAATGCCCATATCGATTCCCAGATTCTCTCCCATGCTGCTGAATTGTTGCGTCGATACAAGGGACGCATAAAGGCAAAGGTACGAAGATATTTATATTTTTAATTCTGAAGATTTAAGATTAAGGATATTTATTTTTTCATCTTTAGTATTACAACCCCAGATTCCATATGAATAGCTTGTGCAAAACGTCCCACCTGGTGTTACACCAGAACAATGGATGGAGTTGATTAATTTTTATTCCAGTGAGGAATTCACGGTACGTACGTTGTTTACATTTTATTTGTTTTATACTTGTACTAACGTTGTTTAATTTCAGTCGATTTCTACCAAAAATACGGTGAATCGATCCAAAGGCTTTCAGTCCACCCATAAGATGGGAAGAAAGAACACCAACCAATTGAAGGATGACTTTGTAAGTATTTAAAAAATTTCTAGAATTATTAAGTTTGAGTGTAGAATTTATTTTAAAAACTTTCCTTATGTTCTTTTAGGTTGAGGGATAACGAACAAGAAATGACCCGCATAGAGATTTTTGCTGGATCCAAGAGCCGGGATTTAGGAGGAGAAGTGCAGTGGGTTGATGACGCCTACGCACCAATTCATGTAAGTAATATTTATTTTTAATTTATATAGTGACTTAAGTTATTATATTGACAATATTTATAATTTTTATACATGCATGAAGAAATGATTAGGCTCTCTACCACCTCCTCGCTAGACAGGACGGGGACGAGCACTCTCCCGTTGTCAGCCGATGATGCATTCCATCAAGCCACTGGTCTGGAACACAGTGGACGCATCCGTTGCGGAGGACGTGGAGAAACGATCCGTACATGGTACAGAATGGGTGGTGCAAGTGGGTCGCACTCTTCCTCGCAAGGGAGCCAGAGAGAAAGAGAGATGGAGAGGGAGCTGCAGGAGGTAAAGGCTAAGATGTCTGTACAAGATCAAGAGATGGCGAAGATGCGTTTGAAAATGGCGAATGTCATGTCCTTTATAAGTCATCTTCAAAGTCAACCCACGCCACATGTACAACCAACACGTCTCAGCGATGATGAGGAGAGTGAGGAGGAGAGCGACGAGAATGAAGGATCGGAGTAGATAACAGTGCTTGTAGTAAATTTTAGTTTTTTGTTGAACATTTTATTGTAATATTTCTAGTAGTGCCTAAGACTATTTAGTATTGACAAATAATTTCTTTGTAAATATAAAGTGTCTTATTTATATCTTGAATTTTGAGTTTATGGAATGTGTTATTTGATTTCGCAAAGGGAGCGTGAAGAAAAAACCATAAATCCAGTATTTTATTGTTCAGTCAGGGGTTATTGGGGACAGTTATAACCGTCCCCTATGGTGCTACAGAAACATCCCCTTTTTTAGGATAGCTCAAAGATTAATGGGGACGGTTACAACCGTCCCTTATACGCTTCTGTTGGCGTCACTATAGACCCCAGACTAGATGGGACGGTTACTATCGTCCTCTATACGCTTCTGTTGGCGTCGCTATAGACTGACTATATGGGACAGTCACAACCGTCCCGTATACGCTTCTGTTGACATCGCTATAAATCCCATACTAGATGGGACGGTTACGACCGTCCCCTATCACTACAAGAAAATGTTGTTTTTGTGACCACAATGTTACTACTACGTCGGTGGTAATGTAGTCGCAAACTATATTGCCACTATTTTGCAATTACCATACTACCACATTGTAGTAGCGTTATTCTAACGCGAATGTTGCTACTACATGTAGACGCGCTTTTGGTAGTAACTACCTGCGACCACGTTACTACCACGTTGTCGTCGCAATATAGTCCCAAATTTTGGGTCAAATTTTTCGCCAAACATTTTCCTTGCCGCCCCCCTTCCCCCCAAAATCCTATACCCTTTCTCTCGCACACACCCTTCTGCCAAAATGCCCCCTCCTCCCAGCCCTAGCCGTCTCCTGCCCCTAACCTCACTCTTCTCCACACCCCTTCCCCCAAATCGAAGCCTTCAACCCCTCCCTCTTGCATGCCCCCTTCCTCCCGTGCACCCCTCCTTCTAGCCTAGCCGTCACGCGACCGATGTGAAGGACTCCTTACGGCAAGCGCTCCCCGCGACAAGCCCCCCATCGCTCTCCACGGCCTCCTAGTTGCGTGTTATCGTCTTCTTCGGACAGGTGACCCAACTTCTTCGATGATGTCCATCCTTCAATTTATGAAATATTCTACTCCTGCAATAGTCTATTTTTATGTATGAGTATAATGAAGAGCATTGTCATCTTAACACAAATAGCACATGTTGGGTCACAAACTCCATTAGTTTGGTACTAGTATGAATATTAGATTACCGATATTGAAAAAAAAAAGAAAATCATTAAGATTGATGTTCTGGTGATAAGACGACTATTAAGGTGACGCATATAGAGATCAAAAAATGCGTAGAAATGGATGATTTCTACGATATCCACGCTATCTCAGATAGATGACAGCCGCTTGTTTTTGTTGAAAAAACTCAAGGAACAAAGGTGAAGAACTTGGTATGATACACGAGGCTTGTTGCAAAAATTTTCGTCGGGGACGCTGCCCCCACACCCCCGCGGGGGGGGGGGGGGGGGAGCGCACCTGCTCCCCCCCTAGACCCCCCCCCCCAAGCTCGCTGACCGGCAGCGAGACCCCAGTCTTGTTGGGGTATGATACGGCAGGAGGGGAGCGTACAAGGTTTTTCAACTTTGCTATATGGTTAGGATCCAAGACATATCAACAGTGTCAAGTTTTAAATGATCTATCTTGTTATCAGTGTAGATTTGACCCATATGTAATATTTATGAATAGGATTAGAAATAATAAATGTATTTTTGTAAAAAAAAATCTGAGGCGTAGTGAAGTAATTGACTATCCAGTCGGATGTTTTGAGTTACATAGAAGGATTTGCACATATATACCACAAGGACCTTTCTCGTAATATAATATGACTTTGTAGTTCTATAACATAAAGGATATGGACAACAAATGCATAGTTGTCCTGTGCAGAAATAATATAACAATGATCGCAAATAAGGTCATCTATATCATAATGTTGTATGCACAGTAATGCTAATGTTAGTTGATCAAATCGTCATGCTTGATGGGACGGACTGAATGCGATTATATTGTATACTTAATTTAGGAAGCATATTGGTTTAGATGTGAGTATGTTATCGAATAGAGGAAAATCTTTTGTTCTATCAAACCATGTGTCTAATTACCTATTATGGATGCATTGTAGGTAGAACCATGGATGCAGCAAGGGATTGGATGTACAATCGTTTAGTGAATGGATCTATTTGCATGTCATTTCTCCTAGGTGTAGAAGGCTCTCTTAATTTTGCATATGCCCAAGGAGATGGAATAGTCGATGTAGGTGGGAAGATAATTTGTCCGTGTATGCAATGCAAATTGATGAAGAAACAAGCTAGAGACATTGTGGCAGGACACTTGTGCACGAAGGATTTTGTCGATGATTACACATCTTGGTATGCGCATGGACAGACACGTACTACTTACAAAGAGAGATCTCAGACTCCGGACAATCCTTTTGTTGAGATGGTGATGGATGCATCATGTTTGAATTTTGATCCTTCTATACAGAGTTGTGATGATGAAGAAATCCATGAGGAATCTAAAGACTTTCTTGAACTCTTACAGAAGGCAGAGGAACCATTATGGAAAGGTTGCAAGACATTTTCACTCCTATCAGTTGTTACAGAGTTGTTGACGATAAAAGCTGAATATAATATGACTGACGTTAGTTTCAATGCCATGATTAAGATCATAAAAAGAATACTTCCAGAGGATAATGTTTTGTCAGGATCCTACTACAAGATTAAAACAATGATGGGTATACTTGGATTATCAACCAAGTTAATCGAATCTTGTCCTAACCATTATATTTTATACTATGGAGATGAATATAAGAATGCGACTGAATGTCCAGATTGTGGAGAACCTCGATTCAAACCCAATATGAAATTAAATGTTCCACAGAAGGTGCTTCGTTATTTTCCTATAGCACCACGTTTACAGAGGCTATATTATTGCAAAGAAACAGCTAAGGACATGACTTGGCATGCAGATCATGCACGTGGTGACTATATGGAACATCCTTCTGATTCAGCTTGTTGGTGTGCTTTGTTGAATTCATCTTCCATCTTTTCCATAGATAAGAGGAATGTTGTAATTGGGTTGTCCACTGATGGGTTTAATCCACATGATCGGGGGAAAGATTACTCATGTTGGCCAGTTATTATTACACGATACAACCTTCCACCTTGGTTGTGTAACAAGAAACAATACATGTTCTTATCTTTGCTTGTGCCTAGTCCAACATCTCCGAGAAAATATTTGGATGTATATCTCTGTCCTTTAATTGATGAATTAAAGGAACTTTGGGATAAAGGTCAGGAAACTTATGATGTTATCAGCAAAAGTAAGTTTCAGATGAGAGTGGGTTATTGTGGACCATTAGTGATATTCCAGCATATGGAATGCTATCAGGTTGGAGCACGCATGGGAAGAGAAGTTGTCCATATTGCATGGAAAAAACAAAAGCATTTCAACTTCAGTATGGTCGCAAGCCATGCTTCTTTGACTGTCATCGGCAGTTCCTGCCGAAAGATCATCCATATAGGAAACAAAAGATGACATTCAAAAGAAATACAATTGATGATTCAGATCCACCAATAAGGTTATCAGGATTTGAAATATTGCAGAGGCTGCTACAGTTAAAAGATTCTGATGATTGTATACAACCTCTTCCTGAATTTGGAGATAACCACAACTGGACTAAAATGAGCATTTTTTGGGAACTATCATAGTGGCCTAATTTGCTCATCATACATAATTTGGATGTCATGCACATAGAGAAGAATGTCTTTGATAATATATTTTATACAGTATTGGATGTGAAGGGCAAGACAAAGGATACAGAGAATACTCGTAGAGATTTAGTGATGATTTGTGCACGGCCTGAGTTAGGGTTGGTAGAATCTGATGATGGTCGCTTCATATGCCGAAGGCAGAATATTGCTTAAGTAAAGATCAAATGAAAGATGTATGTGAGTGGGCAAGTAAGTTAAAAATGCCAGATGGTTATTCGTCTAACATTTCAAAACTTGTTGATTTGAAGAAAAACATATTCAAAGGTATGAAAAGTCATGACTGTCATGTATTTATGGAACAACTATTGCCCCTTGCTTTTAGAGGATTACTAACGAAGGGAGTACATGATGTATTAACGGAGTTGAGTAACTTCTTCAAATGCATATGCTCTTCAAAGTTACAAGTTGAAGATATGGCAACACTTGAAGAGAATGTAGTTCTTATCCTATGCAATCTTGAGAAGATATTTCCACCTGCTTTTTGACTCGATGGAACATTTAATGGTGCACCTTCCCTACGAAGCTAAAGTTGGTGGACCAGTCAAATATCGTTGGATGTACCCTTTCGAAAGGTATGGCCTATAATGTTATTTAATATAGTATATCTAGTGTACTTTGTCTAACAATGTAAACTGACATGATAATAGGTATATATTTTTCTTGAAGAGGAAGGTACGTAATAAGAAAAGATTGAAGGCTCAATAAGTGCTCAGTACATATTCGAAGAGGTGACCAACTTTTGTTCTCGATACTTGTCTGACGACATTGAAATCATTCATAATCATCGCATGCGTAATGGACCATTGAAAATGAACGTGTTGTTAGCCTCTCCATTTTTGAAACACGCGGTCAACCTTTTAAAAAAGGAAAATCACGAATGATGACCACCCAAGAGAAAGAAACTGCTGAGCTTTATGTTCTAGACAACACAGACGAAGTAACACCATTTGCAGAGTATGTATACATCTTATTCAATTTATTTTTTATGCTAAGATCTTCAGTTCATAAAATGATTTTCTCTAACTATAGGGAGTTCAGAGATAAGTTAATAGTAGAGAATCCTTCATTTACTGAAAATGAAGTTGTGGATGAATTCAGGAAGAAATTCTCAAATTGATTTAAAGAGTATGTAAAGTTGATTGATCCAGCAGATCCTAAACACAAGATGGAGTTGCTCGGATTATAGATGGATTTGCATGACTCCAGAGGAACAAGAGCGAATCTTAAATGGTATTTATGTAAGATTCATTACGTGATGTTATTTATTGGTTATTTTCAAAATAATTATTTGTAACTAAAACTTGATGTGCAGAACCTGTATGCGCAACCACCTGGTCATACAAAAAATATGTATCGATTTGCTCTAGTAAAGCTAGCAACAGACCGACTAAAGGACAATGTTTACAGGGCAAGAAAAGTTGCAATCAAGAAGCTGGATGGTGCGGAAGATTGGGAAAGAGCAAAATTATGCGCGTCATCGTGGTGCACTCCAGAAAGGTGGAGTCGCTATTGTGACCTTTTCATTCAAGAAAAATTTCAGAAGAGGTCTGAAGCAGGGAAGATAAATAGAGGAAAACAGAGTATTAGATCAACTAATGGATCGAAGAGCCATGGAACTGTGAGGCGTGAACTGGTATGTATAAATAACAAAGTTTGATTTTACATTATCATTTGTAAATTTGTGTTGACGATTATTATGTTGGCATTATAGCTTGGAGCTGATAAACGTCCTCCAACGTTTATCAAATGGTGGACTGCGACTCATACAAGTGGAGGGGATTGGGCTACACCTGAATCAAAGGCGGTGTTGGTACATTTCTTATCACTTATATATTTTTTAGTTCTTTCATATTAAATTAAAAAAATAATTTGTAGGATCGTTACATGGACCTGTATAGAGCCAAGTTTGGTGTTTTCATTTCCGATGAAGAAATAGACTTTAATGATAGTTTATGGAAAGAAGTCATCAGTGAGCGTGAAGTAGGGCCTAATATAAGGCATAATTTAGGTGGTTTGTCACCTAAGTTCACATCCTCTACTAGTTCTAATGGAGCATCTGATTTTTTTGAGACACCTTCAACATGCAACATGCCGACATCCGATGTATCCAAGACTAAGGTGTACAACTCACATAGACAGTAAGTGTGTTGGTGAATAAGGTGGATGATATTCATTTAAACTTAGGCTCTTTCAACAAGGTTGTTAAGGCTATTGACCATTTGAGGTATGTAGATAACATTTTCATTATCATACAATTTTAGATCGTAGTTTAATAAATGAATTATTTTTCTAACATTTAAATATCCCTTTTGTGCTTTGTAGAAAAATACAATCAAGACTTGATCATGAGGAAATGGAAGAGGATGACGATGAAGATGAAGAAGATGAAGAAAACGAGGAGGAGGTTGACGACCATGAGGAGAACGAGGACGATGTCACGACATACAGGGTATCACAAAGGAAGGGGGTTATCATTTCAGAACATAGGGAGAATATGAAGAAGAGAAAGGAAAATCCAAAGGATAAAGGCAAGGCCAAAAAAGATAGTGTGTTTACCAAGTGAAGGAAAAAGAAATCTTTGTATTAGTTATTTTATCTTTTAAATTTGATGTTATAAAACTTCGAGTCTTGTCTTTTTTATTTTTGATATGTATGACTAATGTAGCTCTGCATGAACTATTGCACATTATAATTTTGGATGCATATCTCTATGTTAATTGTGTTTCTACTTTGTGATGATTTCTTTGATAATATAAGAAGTCCGAATCGAAAGTATTATATTAGTGTTCAATATTTACAGGATAAAAATCCTAGGGAGGATCATGTTTGGATTATCTTTTTCTTTTATAATCAGAATTTGTGACTACTATAGCACTACATTGCTACTACTATGGTAGAACTATAGGGATAAAGTGGTAACAAATTAGTGCCAACGTGGTAGTAAACAGCTGTGACAAGTTCCATAAGGTCGTTATGCCCTCATGTATATGTGGTCCCTTAGAAGTCGCAAAGTCATGCCTAAATGATAGTAAATTATTGAAAATTTACCATTACTTTGCGACTATAATATGACTACTTGCGACTATTATTACGACTACAACTACTACCACAGTGTGGTCTCAAAGAGTTTGCGACCATTTCGGTGCGACTACAGAATTTGCTACCACATGTGGTAGCAAACTTGTGTTGCTACCATTTTGCAACTATTTTACCACTCTTTTGCTACTACAGTTGTAGTAGTAAAATCTGCTTTTTCTTGTAGTGTATACTCTTCTGTTGGCGTCGCTATAGACCCCAAACGAGATGGGACGTCACGACCGTCCCCTCTGCATCTCAAGCGGGACGGTTCTGACCGTCTCCAATGGTTGACATCGGCCGAAGGACCTATTGGGGACAGTGTAAATCGTCCCCTAAGGTCTTCTGTGCCCGTCGCAAAATGGCTGATCATTAGGGACGGTGACAACAACCGTCCCCACAGGTCTTTTGTGTCCGTCGCAAAATGGTTGACCATTGGGGACTGTTACAACCGTCCCTACTATTCGAGGTAGTAGAGATGGTCCCTAATGTTAATTTATAAAGGGACCGTTGCAACCGTCCTCAATGGTTTATTAAAAAAGACGTTCGTGAGAACCGTCCCATTTAGGCAAATGAGACGGTGGCAGATGGGACGGTTCGTAGACCGTTCCCTCTGATCAGAAGGGACGGTTATTACTACAGAGAGGACGATCCTTGACCGTCCCCTTCGAGCCACCGGCCTGTAGTGAAAAAACATGCGTTATTTCGACTTATTGCGCATCCATATTCCTACTTATTTTCAAACCGAACCCACCATGTGTCATCAGGTTTCCGAATGTATTCTCTTCATATCTTTGTATTATGTTACGCACGTTGGGATATCATACAGATATACAACGGAAACTCTACCTCGACCACCCACAGTTTTGAGAAGGTGGGCTGGTCAAAGACGTGTCAAATACATACATGGATTCCTAGGGAACCTCAATATATCCTCGTAGTTCACAAAGCTTCAAGATCCAGCTTTCCCATGTGCTTGCTGACCCATATCATATGTCTCTTCTCCTCTCGTCAAAGCCTCTGGTTTAAGCTCCCTCTGATTTGCTGAGATTTTGTTTCATCTGAGAGCACTGTGCATCTTTTTATGGGTGAAAAGAGATATGGAGCTGTCAGACTGAATGATGGAGATATGAATCGTACGTGCATGAGCTTTTCTGCATGAGGTTCTCGACGTGGAGATCACATACTGTGGGCTTCATGGGAATGAGAATTCAAGAACAGAGGCCCCTTGATTCTGCATCGACAACAACCCCTCCCATCAAATCAGCTGTTCCTTCGTGTATGCTTGTGCATGCCATTTCATGTGTCGCCATTAGTGCTCTCTTCAAGGTAGGTCAACATCTCTCAGCCCACTGTAAAGGAAGAAGAACCCTAGTGCGTATATATAACTATATAAGTGGTGAAGAGTGATCCTATGAGATGAGATTTGGTGAGATGGGAGATTTTGGACCACTAATTTCAACATTCTCTCTCCTGGCTGAAACTAGTGGCCCAGAATTTCCCTTCTCACCATCTCACCAAAATCACATCTCATAGGATCGGCCCTCTATAAGTGGTATTACGACAGAAGGTGTGGTCACATTTCATGATCCAACGGTTGCCCTCTCCCTTCAAAGTTCGCTTTTTTGGCATTGAAAAATATCACTTTGATAGCCTCTCCCTTCAAAGTTCATATCATATCTAGGGATGAGCATCGGCCCGGTCGGGCTGGGCCCAACCCTAGTCCAGCTCGAGCTTGGTTTCAATTTACGGGCTTACGAACCGGGCTTAGGCCCGTTGAATTTCAGAAATTGCAACCCAAGCTTGAGTCCGGCCCGCAAGTACATGGGTCGGGCTCGGCTCGGGTCAGCCCGCTATGTTAAAAAAATTAAACGTGAATATAATACATATTTAATATACAAATATACAAAATGATTATGTATTTCTCCAAAACATAAACATAGTTGATGTCTAAATAGCATAGAATAATGGCAATTTAAGAAGGAAGATCAAATGTGATATTAGAAGTCATAAATTACATATGAAAAAAACATCGGGCTTATATACAGACCTACACTTGGGCCGGCTCACGGGCTTCGGGCTCGGGTCCAAGCTTGCCCGAACCCGACCCGAAAATTGGATCGAGCCAAAAATCAAGCCCAAGCCCGCCCATTTATCGTTTGGGCTCGGACCGGGCTCGAGCTTTATTGGGCCGGACACCGGGCTGGGCCGGGTCGGCCCTAGCCAATGCTCATCCCTAATCATATGTGAACGAGCGTCACTATTTGCACAACACTCTCTGCTTCAAAACCACCTACAGATTCAAGGTAGGAATCATGAATTTTATCAAGGAGTGATCAAGTATATACATATGTCATGTATAGTCAAAAATGGAAAAAAATAATGCATTTTCAAATGATATTTTTAAAAGAGTTAATAATTTCAAATGAGATTTTTTAATTTCGATAAGCATACAATTTTGTTTTTTTAAAAGAAAAAAATAAAATTTATATTATTTTATTTATAAAGAGAATTAAAAATAATGGGAGAGATAAATGAGCTCCACTCTCATTTTCTATCAATTGTGGAAAACTAAGTCTTTTACAAAAATCAAACTATGATTTCTTACTAACTCTTTTTACCAGTAGACCATTGATTATTTTGGCTATGTCTTAGAAAACATAATATTTAAATATTAAACAGTGGCCATATTAAAAATTAAGAGCGCTATGCAATTGAAATGTAATATAATCAAGGAGGGACCATGACACCTGTAAGATATATGCTAGTTCTACCCTTATATAGAACACTTGTTATAAAATATTATCACTACAATAAATTATCATAGTAATGACTAATTCTGTTTACGAAAAATATTAAATATGAATTTTTTAATTTACAACTAACTTTTAGTTGCCATAAAGTAAGAGTTGTTTTAACTACATATTCGGTAAACATTATATGCTACATATTTTACCTGTGTTAGGTTTGTGAAAAGAAACGTGTTGTCACATGCTTTGCTAGCATACTTTTGACAACTGATTTTGTAAGATGGTTAAATCATTTGCAAGTAAATTTTTACTATAATATATATTTTTTGGAATATTAGTATATTCTTATATTCAACTCTATTATAACCTTATAATCCATTTTTAAGCTACCAATTAAGTTTAAAGAACGAAGAGTTTTCGTTGCTACAATGTTTTCCCAACGTGTAGCGACGGAATTCCCGTTAGCGAAAGCTAGACGTCCCGTAGCCACAAGAGATTTATTTTGTAATGTATTATATGAAGTAGATTGTGTCACTTTCAACACTCACTAGATTTAGTTATGTGTTGTTGCTATGACGTTGTATGTAACATACAATAAACATATTAGTAATTATATTCAGTTTTTTGCAACTTAAATTATAAATCATTTCAAAAAGTTTATTTTGGTTAAGTTGAAGATGGTATAAGTAAGGACGTTAATGGGCCGATTTTGGAGTGTGTGTTAATATTCTTAAGCTCGTACTCATTTATAAACTCACAACTTAAACCCACACGTTTATTAGACAGGTATTTCTAAAAGAATGCTCTTTATATCCTACGAGTCCCCATGTACTCAATCTATATCCACATATCAATATAAAAACAATCTTAAAATAACAATGTGCACATTATATTTCATAAAAAGATAACAAAGTTAAGTTATACAGATTCTTCACGTGCATATCCAACATGAAGTCAATCGGTAAACTAATAAGAGGCACAAATTATTTAAAGACTTTGAAGACATCTCGTCGCAAAACACCCTAATCTACTGTCCATTGGCAAAGTCCACAATGGCATAGGGAACAAGCCAGGGCATTGATCACCAAGATCGTACAACACCGTAGTTAGAACTATCATCGACTACCACAACCTCTCCATACGCACAGGAGGAAATTAGCAACACATACTCCAACTTCCATATCCCAACTCCTAGAACTCCTATCTTACTGCTAACACTCGGTGTACTGATCAATGTGACCTACACTAGGTAGTATCTAAGTGTTACTCTAAGTGAAAAAGAGAAACGCGGGATATATACATGCCATGACTACTTGGATCATACACTATGTACCTAGGAAAACATCTTCAGACCAACACCTTGAGGTGTGCCAAGCAGCTTGTCCTCCAACTCACACAAATGTTAGCTTTGTGGACATCTAGGTTTCTACCTTAGGTCCCAAGGGTGCACGTCTCTCCCTTGTTGGTACCAACTTGACTACCCTCATGTCACTTAAGGATACCAGCATGGCATGGAATTAAAGTTACAGCAGGAAATTCACCCAATGACCCTATGAGATACAACTCGGATTTGAGATCCCGAAAATCATATGTAGGATGCTCAAGATGCTCTCACTCAGCGCATCAATTATTACTTAACGGATTGGTTGATCAGACCAACTATAGTCACATTTTCTTGCGCAACCTTTTGTCTCAAATCGTGGATCAAAACACATCCATGTAGTGCTACTATCCCATATGCATGCATAGAAGTTTCACCCAACCTCGACAACTCGTATAGTAATATACTATCTCAAAATATATGCAGTGATTTATGATTTGCTATAAACAAATTGAGTGTGAAAAGAGGTGCTCAACATATGCAATTCAATATGAGTTGATATAAATAAAGTGAGTGTGATGGAGAGCATGATAGGAAACCATCTATGAGAGGGCAATATTATAAAGGTTAGTGAGCTTATGTTGTACATAATAGAGTTGGAAATGCAATAATTCCTTGTGATAGTGGTGAATAATGGTGGTTGTAGGAGTGACTTACTATGTGTTTCATATTTTTGTTGTCGTTTAGTCCGATATCACATATGCACTACTTTGACTGCCTTCCTTCCTCTCGTATAAGGAGGGTAGCTATCTCATGATAATGCTTGTTCTTCGATTTTCCCGACATGGTATCAAAGAACCACAACCTAGAATAATTGTTCCACATGCAACGCACCACCACTAAAACCATGAGGGTGCGTTTGGTTGGGGGGTTACCCTCCACTTTGGGTGGGTAACCCTCCAAAACCCCTACTTTTAACCTACTAGTGGGCTCACTCCCTTCCCATCAAAAAAATTATATATTATACCATCATATCATCTAAAAATCATAAAATACTGAACTTCTACTCACTATTCCAAACTTCAATACAATCACATCACAACAACCACACACTTTCTCAAATTTCAATACAATTATATCATAATAACTACCAACTTTTTCAAATTCCAATACAATCACATCACACAAACCCTCGCAACCCTTAACCCACCAACCAAACACACAAACACAAAACCGGGTTATCCACCCCTGGATAACCCACGAACCAAACGCACCCTGAGGGTGTGTTTGGTATGTGGGTTACTCCGAGGTAAACTGGTAGGGGGTAACCCGTTTTTGTGTTTTGGTGTTTGAATAGAGGGTTAAACTTGGGGTGGGTTTGTTGTAATATGATTGTATTGAAGTTTGGAAAAGTGAGTAGTTATTGTGATCTGATTGTATTGGAGTTTGAAAAAGTAGGTAGAAGTTGAGTAATTTATATTTTTAAGTGATATGAGGTATAATATATTATTTTTTTGGAATAAATAAAAGAGAAATGATTTATTTAGTGTATTAAAAAAGAGAGGAAGAGTGGACCCCACATGAGAGAGAGAAAGGGAGGTTTGTCGGGGTAAACCCCCCAAAGGGAGGTTAAACTGGTAGCTGAACATGCACTAAGAGAGGAATATGTTACCGTGATCTTCTCAAACTTCTCTCCGAACGTCGCCATGTCATTGCTCCTCACTCTTACCATGACATTTACCCAGCATTGCTCTAGCTAACTCCCAGCACCACCACCTACTCAAGTTGCATTCCCTGGTAGTGTCACTCCCTCCAGTATGCTACTTGTGTTGATGCACTAATATGTATTCAGTGTGCTCTTTTTTTTCAAGAATGTAGTCAAACATGTTCAATTTTGGTAGGCATTTACAAGACAACTGCGAGGAAATAAAGATTTCATTTTCTCTAATCGATCCTCAAGTTTGATGGGAAAATTATGATATGTGGATGCAAAGCATCCCCAATGGAAGCACAATCATTGAAATTGGAAATATGACATATTCTATAGTATTCTATTAAAGAAATTTTGAACAAATTTGATGCTTCCATCAAAATTATTCTTTCCCATGAATCTCTTGACAAGGATCTTCTTGCGGATCCTAATGTGCCTTCATTACTCTAGAAACAAAAAGCTTTATAGATGCTTTGACCCCTCGCCATCATTACATAGTGTCAACATATGTAACCTTCTTCGAGTAAGTTGGTCTATTGGATCTCACTTACATCTAAGTCTAATGAGGGTTTTTATCCTCCTCTTCCTCTTCAAGTTTATACCACGAGGGAGAGATACCCTTCTTTCAATTTGCATCTACAATAACCTTAAAATAAATCTTGTTACATGTGGAGATGTACATTTTGATATTAACAACACTTCGAAAAATGGTGTATTTAATTTGATAAAAATGATATTTTTATCTTAATCGCCATATTACACTTCAAAAAAGGGGAGGGGAAACACATGCCTTTAGCATCCTATTGTAGGGCATGTCACACTTGACCGAACGCCTATCGCCATCATATAGACAATTGCAACTAGCATTCATGTTGCCACTATTCCGCACATATTTTAAGAAGCTTAGTCTTTCACGATAAGCACTAGCAGGAGGCTATGCATACATAAATGAATGCTTTGATTTCTAGAGACTTGCGGGCTATGAGGCATGCTCTTAGTAATGTACATGTTGCCATGGGGCAAGCAAGATTTCCTAGGTGGTTGAACAAGTACTTAATCCATAAGGATCTTGGTAGACTACTTTATTTTCTTATCAATGTTGTCTGCATGCGTAGAGCACTAGCTTTGTCACAAAGAAAGTATGTTCATGACTTGGTTGATGAGACTTGGATGCTTAAATCCAATGTTGTTTTTACATCCATGGACCTAGATGCCAAGTTGTATGCCATCGAAAAGGTTGACTGGTGAGAAAACTACTCTGTGTCACACGATCGATCGAATACCTCCTCTGCAATGAACAAGGACAACCTATTTAAGAGTTGTCCTACGAAAAAACATCTTGATTGTTGAAAAATTGCACATCTCGAGAATCCCCAAGGGCACGCCCAGGAATGATCTCTCATTCGCGAAAGGCTCTTCCTTACAGATAATCGGATATCTGATGTAGATTATGACGATGATAGGAACGACATAAAATCTACTACATGATCATACACCTTTGTAAGAGATAATCTTGTTACATGACATAGCAAGAAACAAAATGTAGTCGTTTCTTCAAGTGCAGATGACGGGTAAAGAATTATAACCTAGATCGTACATGAAATGATATGATTAAATATGTTCTATATGACTCTGATATTAGGACCATAAGACCGACAGCATTACGACAACGATGGATGATCATCTTCGTTGCAAACAATCATGACTTCCGTCGAGGACCAAACATATTGAAGATTGACTAACACCAAATTCAAGATTTGATTTAGAGAGAATTCCTCTAGATTTAACATGTGCCTTATGCGATCCTAGCCCTGATGATAAAGTCACCAATAGTTATGATGAAAACCACTGTGGTTATTGGTCACTAGCAAATTGAATAAGATGGCATCTAGTACCCGAATTCAATCAAATCCAATTCGAAAAGCAAACCGGATATTGAATGGGGAGGTCAAACAGGAGTGAGAGATTTCCCTGTTCAAATGGAGATAATTAAATATATCGGATAATATTTCGAGGAGACAAAAGGGCATGTGCGGGCGTCGGAGAGCCTGCCAAGTGTAACTGCCACGTTGATGCCAACTGGGATCCAAGTAAGGCTACGTTGTCGTTCATATCCACAAAGCCTAGATGGATATGCAGCACCACGTCAAGTTGGCTCCCAAATCAGAGGGCAGCTTATCTACAGACGCCAGAAACAGATCAGCAATAGTTAAACACAACACGACGAAGACGAAGGGCAAACTTGTTTGTTGTTGCCATGCGAGTGTCATGAATCTACCCTTGTATAAGTTGTCATCGTAATACTTCTCTGCATGCAATTCAGATAATGAGAATATCCGCTGCGGATATATGCGAGTAATAGCAGATTGTGATTACTGCAAACTGGAAATATTGCTCTGGATTATATGTTCAAATCTTTACTTCTAGACTGTGGGATAATAGCCTGGAGAATGAAGAAAGCAAAGGAGGACATGATTTCGGGAAATTTTAATTCCAGTACCATGCTCCCACAGGAGGGTGAAGATAAAAATAATCTTTGCAAACTTGAAATTGCAATTCAAGAAGGAAAACAAATGCTGTCTGAAGCACTAACATTTTGCTTACATTACCTTCTTAGGAAACCATACAATTCGACCATTTCTATCTGCAGTGTACAAAGGTAAAGGCAAATCGTTCCCACAAGAGGCTTGTCTGGTAATACCTGCTAGATAACATTTTGAAGGATCAAAACCATAATCTTCGCATTACAACTCTGGAGATGTACAACCGCCGCACGTGGCAGCCTTAACACTATGGACCCCAACCAGCCTCCGTCGCAGATCGCACACGTGGGTATTGTGATACTCAACCAATGAAATTGTAAATAACTCTAGCATCAAAATTTTCAACAACATTATCCACGCCCCCAGAAAAGAAAAAAAAGCAGCAACTTGGATCTGGAGCTCAACTTGCAAAAAAAAATTGTGTATCTATATATTTACAGAACGAAAGGTGGGGCATCCTATCTCCAACGGAGCTCCAAAAGAATTTTAGCTATTTACCCTTATTTTTGGTGCCGCATGACAGAGAGCTCTCGCTCTCTGCAACAAATCAATCAATAACACACGAAAAGAATATCTTACACAAGGAGTTCTTCATACGATGGAATTTCCAGCAAGCCGCAACTGACTTTCGATCCTTCATTCCTCGGAGCAGGCCACCCGTCCCAGAGACTGATAAAAACATGGTATGGTGTTGCCTTCACAGCATTGATATCAATGATAAAAGGTACCTCCATTCACAACCCAGTTTACAAAATGGTCAGAAATTCCCAACATGTTGCGCTGCAAAGTAGATCCGGACACATTCTGATCCTGCATATTCCCAGGCATAACCAGGGCTCAAATTTTGAAAGTAGAGACAATGTATATCTATTTTAAAAGACCAAGGAAAATAGTAGACATTATGCATCGGCTATAACAATATTTCATAAAGTATGGGGGGGAAAGATTCCAAGATGATTGGATCGTAAGTGACTGTTGGCTTCTGAATTGGCAATGACAACACTTCAGTCATGTTTTTGACTCTGTTAACAACTCCGGGTAAGCACGGAGGGTTCAAATCATATTGGTAGTGACTGGAAGGATAGTTTGTGATTACTTGCAGGAAGCATTAGAACGGACTCAATCACTTAGCCAACCAACCTAAGCATACTTGAGGAGTCAGGAAGTTAATCTCGATTTCAAGATGTTTCATGGTGGACCACAATATCTAGTCTAAATAAGTTAACTTCCAGAAGTTTCCTCTCGCTACATATGCTCCCGCCTTAGAGCAGTGTTGTCTCCACCAGTGACAATTTGCAACAACCCCAGCTTGCTCACATGTATTTTGTTCGAGGTCCATTACTTTTTTGAAAGAAAAAAGGGTGTCCACCGTGTAGGATTCAAGGTCCATTACTACCTTGTAATTGAGTTTCGCACATTCAAAAAGAGGTTATACAATTTCATCTTTGATTTTACAGCTTTTCCTTTCCCTCCTGCACGTTTTTTATAAGGGAAGAATCTGAACCAAGACCTACTTTAATCCATTGATATTTGTACCTATATAGATGAATCGAGGTCGAACAAGATGCTTACTCGAATGCTAGATCTGCTTGCACTCGAATCACCTGCATCCCCAGATAAACCATTGATTATATTCTCTGTTGAAAGGCCCTGAATAGGCGAGCCGGCCACGGATGACCTGCACAAAAAGAACACATGTATGAATTTGTAGCAAGAAAGACATTAAATAGTCATGGAGATGTATCCGATGCTACTTAGTCGAAGCAAGATCTAATATTCAATTCAACTACATGTGAAGAAATTCACCAATCCATGGTCTATTTAGAAGGGATATTTACACACATAATCCTGGGTAAGTTCATAATTATGTACGTAGCCTTGCATAATCTCGAATTACGTCAGGAACCCCGAATAATTCTTAACTCTTACATGACATGACCATCTGTTAACATCTGTCTGTTTTTCCATTAACTTTGACGGAATCCGCCAAATGTAAACCATTTTCACCCTTTAGGTTCAGGGTAATTACAAATGATGCCACTCTCCTTCCTTTTCTTCCATAAGAACACATCAACGTCAAGGAGGAGGAGGGTGATGGCGGAGGACCTGAAGGAGGAGGAAGAGGTCGGGGTGGAGGAGGGAGAGGATGGAGGACCTGGAGGAGGAGGAAGTTGGGGAGGAGGTGGAGGGGCTGGAGGACTTGGAGGAGGAGAACGAGTTCGGGTAGGAGGAAGGCGAGGGCGGATGACCTAGAGGAGGAGAAGGAGGAGGACAAGGACGGGAGGACCTGAAGGAGGAGGAGGTCTGAGAGGAGGTGGAGGGGCTGGAGGACCTGGAGGAGGACGACGAAGTCGGGGAGGAGGCAGAGGGGCTGGAGGACCTGGAGGAGGACGATAAGGTTGGGGAGGAGGAGGGCGAGGGTTGATAACCTAGAGGAGGGGTAGGAGGTCAGGGAGGAGGAGGGCGAGGGCGGGAGGATCTGGAGGAAGAGGAGGAGGTCGGGGAGGAGGAGGGTGAGGGCGGAGGACTTGGAAGAGGGGGAGGAGGGCGAGAGCGAGCGGGCCTGGAGAAGGAGGAGGTCGGGAAGGAGGGCGAGGGCGAGCGGACCTGGAGGAGGAGGAGGTTGGGGAGGAGGCAGAGGGGCTGGAGGGAGGGGTGGGTCGTTGGAGGAGGAAGGGAGAGGGGCATTGGAGGAGGAAGGGGGAGGGGCATTGGAGGAGGAAGGAATAGGGGCTTAGTTTTTTTCTGAAAATTTAATAACCGTTGGATAGACCATGGTTATATTAACCCAATGGTCTGGTTGGGTTAACAGACAAACTTAACGGATGGTTATAGGTGTAAGACGGAGTGATTATTCGGGGTTCCTAGTGTAATTCGAGATTACATATAATTATGTACATAATTACGAAATTACTCAAGATTATGGGCGTAAATATCCCTATTTAGGAACACTTACGAGATTTGTTGGATAAATACCATTGATGCTTGTATATTCAAAACTAACATAATTGATTTAATGACACATTCAGATTACTCATCCAAAAGAGAAATCAGGAAGAGGTTCACACGATGTGATCTCAAAAAACTGTTGATGAAGTATATAGCAAGGGATGCAAAAGAATCATGTACTATGTGACCTAGAGACAGGTTACAAATGCTTACAACTATTTAAGGTATGAAATCTTCCAAAAAAATAGGCGTGATTCAAAGTAGTAGTAGTAATAGATTCTTTATTAAACTCATTACTAGGCAGCACTAATTAAATAGCTAAAAAATTGAGTATAAAAAGAGATCCATTATAACTTGGATGACAATCACAGCAAAAGTAATCATGGCTGTGGGAGTGAACAGATGGGACAGAAACTACAATCTTCTCATTTATTGCACTAATTAAATAATTACTGCGACAAGACACCCGACTATTTTCCCAACTTTCTGGCAAGTAGAAAGATTTAAACAAGTTTTACTGTAGCAAAATTCAAAACGAAGAAATTCATAAACCCACCTTTCATAGATTTCTTCTGCACATGAACTGCTTGCCGATGATAGCCAATCAAGATCAAGAAAATTTGAACAATTTGATTCACATGCACGATGTTCATTAAAACAAGCATGATCACCCTCCATGAAAAGCTGCCTTCCAACCACCATAGGCGAGCACCTGAGATAAACAGCGAAATTAATAGCATGCTCCATTCACAAGTGGCGAACAAATCGTCCCTGAACAGAATACATGAAAACTTGACGAAGCAACAAATCCAAGGCTCTCTGCCTAAATAGAAATTCAATAGATGTAAACTTGGTGACAGTGTGACGAAGTACAAGAGAAGAAACAGATAAAACTCGATAGAGTATCAGAAGGCGAAGAAAAAATGCGAGGAAACCAGTTAGTAATGATAAGACAAAAAACCTTGGAGCATTTATATGTGAAACTTTATGCGACAAAAGGTGCGAGGAACATTTTCAATCAAGCTAAGGCCAGGGAGAGAACCAAGAAGTTTACACAAATGAGGTGCGTCAATCCAAGGATGACAATGAAAAAGTATTAGTATAGTGAAATAAGGTTTGTTGAGATATTTATACATTCTTATGTATCTTTCCTGTTATTTTATTTCTTTATGTCTATCTTATGTAATTTACCCATAGGTCTCTCCTCTATATAAGAGAGCCTAGGGTTTCAGGAATAAACAACTCTCTTATTTTCTCCAACATGATATCAGAGCGGCGGTCCTATACCGGAGCTCTCGTATCCAAAACCCTAACCCTACCTTCCGCCCTCGTCGTCGCGCGTCGCCCCCGACTCCGTGTGTCGCCCCCAACCTTCCCACCCCCCCCCCGTCCACCTCCTCGAGCGTCGCGCTGCCCGTGTGCAGCCTACACATCTGCCCACCGCCCTTGCGCAGCCCGCGCATCCATGCGTGCCGCTCGCGCCTCCTCGTGCACCATCCTTCGTGCGCAGCCCCTCAGCGTGTCGCGCACGCGCCAGCGCCGGCTCTTCGTTTGGTTGATGGATTTGGGTGCATAAGTCTACATATGCATTCAAATCCCCGTATTTTGTGTAAACATTGACTCATTGGTCTATAAAACCCTAGTCGTCTACATCCGGCATTATGTCTGAGAACAAAGTCGATGTACCTGCCACAGGCGCATTCAGAGGTCCAGCGCCTATTGTCAAAATGGACGGGACAAATTATGAGCTATGGGTTATGCAGTTCATGAGCCTGATGAAGTCAAATGGTAAGAAACATATTCTTACTGACGTGGAGCCAGTAGAGAAGACTGGGATAAATGCCTCGTGGGAGGCGGACGACGCTTATGTCAAAGTTTGACTCTCTCGTACATTGACGATTGAGATCATCAATGATGAGTTACATCAGCCTACTGCTGCGATGCGTGATATCCTCGCAGCAACATATTCTCAAGCGAGAAACGAGACGAAGATCCTCCAACTCCAGCATAACATATTTACTATCAAGCAGAACGGACGTCCTATGCATTCATTGTGTACATCCTTGCGTGGGATGTTTGAGAAGCTCCACAGTTTCATGCATCTAATGGCGACTCCAGAGCAGCATAAGACATATAGGAATGCTACCATGGTTGGGGTATTTCTAGCAGCCCTTCATCCTGAATATGATGTTGTTCGCTCCCATATTCTAGCGGATGCTACTATTCCTCCCAGGGAGGAAGCGTTCCTCAGGCTTAGCAGGATTACTACTCCATCCACAGCCAATAACCAGACTTCCTCGACCATGGCAGCTTCTCGAGGAAGAGGAGTCTCTTCTACCGTCCGCAAACGTGAACCTCGTGGTAGAGGAGGTCGCATTCTCAGCCCTGCTTTTGTTGTGTTTGTAGGGAATTCCCGCTATTATGCTGGGCAACCAAAGGATAGATAGTCTACCTCTGGCTTTGTTGTGTTTGTAGGGAATTCCGTGGTTTTATGAAAGAGCAAGAAGCAGACTGTGGTTGCCAGATCGAGTCCTGAGTCAGAATACAGGACCATGGCGTAGGCTAGCACAGAGATGATGTGGGTCAGATATGTTCTTACTAACCTGACTATAGAGGTGCATCTTCCCATGCACCTCCAATGTGACAATCAGGCTTCTCTTTTCATTGCCAACGACCCTGTATTCCATGAGAAAACAAAACATATTGAGGTAGATTGCCATTATACTAGAGATCTGATTCAGAAGGGTCTGATTTCTACCTCTCATGTTAGTTCAGAAGAGCAAACAGCAGATATCTTTACCAAGGCATTACTCAGGGGGCCATTTCAGAAGTGTTAGTCCAAGCTAAGCATGATTGATATCTATGCTCCATCTTGAGGGGGAGTGTTGAGATATTTCTGCATTCCTATGTATCTTTCCGATTATTTTATTTCTTTATGTCTATCTTATGTAATTTACCCATAGGATACTCCTTTATATAAAAGAGCCTAGGGTTTCAGGAATAAATAACTCACTTATTTTCTCCAATAAGGTTGAGGAAGAATTTTTTTCCATGCTTTTCGACGAGAATGGTATTGTTGATATCAGCATTGGGAAGCTCATAGATTCTAAATTCCACCTGAATGCTTGTTATCGGTGTATTAAAATGAGTGAGATAAGGGAGACTCGACAAATGATGAGGTGTAGAAAAGCAGTAGAACCAGATGGCATTCCTATATATTGGGAGAGGAAGGTATTACTCAACCTATATAGATATTCAATGTTATTTAACGACGCAAGAAAATACTAACTGAATGGAGGATTTTAATGTGTTTTCTTTACCCAAGAGCCTTTACCCAAGAGCAAACAAGATATACAAAATTGAGCAAACTATAAGGATATCAAATTGATGGATACAATGAAGGTATAGAAAAGGATAATTGAAAGGTGGTTGTGGTTGATGTCATGCCCAGTAGGTCTACAACTAAGACCATACACCTTCTATGACGTTCAATAGAATTTTTCTGAGTTCGGAGACGATGAAATTTAGAAGGAAGATTCTTTTAAATACTTAAAATCTATTTTGCAACGTGATGGAGAAATCAATTGAGATGTTACTTACAAAATAAATGCAAGTCGGTTAAGGTGGAGAATAGCTCGTGTTATATATGATAAGAAAATTTCTTTGAAAATCAAAGGAAATATTACAAATCAGCCATGAGACTTATTATGCTCTATGGATTTGAATGTTGGCCTCTAAACCATAGACATGTGCAGAAAATGATTGTAGCAAAATGAAAATGCTAAGACAAATGTGTGGTCATACACCAAAAGATCAGACTAAGAATGATGCAGTTAGAAGGGAAATTGGTATCTTCGATAGATTATAAGATGAGAAAAAATCGCTTAAAATGGTTTGACCATTTCAAACAATGTCGGGCTAATGCACCAATCAAAGGTGCGAGATTTGGGATGTTGAACTAGCTAAGAGAGGGTGAGAAAGGCCAGCAAAGTGTTGAAATGGGACAATCCGAAGGGATCTTGGTTATTTGGATCTAAACCCGAGAATGACCCAAGATAGATCGGAATTGAGCCAAAAAAATCCATGTAGTCGACCCTACTTAATGTTCCTACATGCGAAAGATGAGAAAGATGGGACAGGGTCCCCAGTTGATTCCCCTTGATCCTTTGTTCATGAAAGCAGCCCGTGTGGCTGCATATGTGGTCGCATATGCCTAAGCGGCCTCCTCAACGCATAGATTACGCAAAACCCCGCTTTATACACCATTTGCGCATATATGGCCCGCATATGCAGGCTGTGCGGGCGCATATGCGCTCAGTGTGCCCGCTTAAGGTTCGGTTGGGTAATCGAATTCAGATCTTGTATTATTTTGATTCTATATATTAGATCAAATTATGTAAGACTATCTTTGATGATTTTGATAGTTTGTTGTACTATTATGAATTTGAGCTCTACATGAAAATCATTTTGCTTAGATCTTCTGTTGGACCACATTTATTCATAAAGTCATTGTAGTCACTTTTTGTAGATATTTATTTATTTTTAAATAAAAAAATAGAAAACTACGTAGAATCGCATATACCCCGCATATGCCCCCGTATACCGCTTAATCGCTATTCAATGACATGTCCGAACGCATACGCATACCACATTCCTGAACTTTACCTTGATCTACTTCCATAACGGAGAGTTAGTGTGGCATCAAGTGAAGATTGGGGAGTATCGTGAAATCTCCGTTCATGGGTATTCCGAAGGTGTAACTTAGGCAACGAAAGAGGGGCTCAAAATATATAGTTTGCCCTAAGAGCAGTGTGTCGGTTTACCAAACCCCGACCTAGCATCACACCTTCTCCAGGTCCGAAGGGGTCTAGTCCCCCCCTCCCCACTACTTCCAGAATTTCTTCCTCAAAGCCGAGTCAGGAATGGCCGAACACCTACCACTATTGAACCGGTTAGAGATGTCCTCTTTAAGTCCTCCAAAAAAGATGTTCGCAGGGGCCAGAAAAACTCGGTCATAGGAGGACCGCCTATACATTGGTAAATGAAAACCACCTCGATCGGATCCACCAGACGAATCAAGCCAGGCCGCCCCTAATATTATGCATAAAGAAATCGTGTAGAAGAATCTTGAGAAAGGAGGAGCTCCTATTTTGCGCATTGACTTAATAAGAGATATGTATGACCAACATCATCTTGTGTCACTTGTGTGAGAACTCCAACTAAGATCATTTTGGTAAAAGCATAAGCAAGCCCTAACTCCCTAAATTTTTACCTTGATTATGGAGGGATCAAAAAATCGCATACACGCACACACAGAAACATGGTTTATAAAGTGCAAGGTAGACCGAGGCAGTTTTCTCAAAATCAAGGTGAGGCCTAACTCTCAAGGCAATCAAGGCACAAGCCTCATTTTTTTGTGGCCAAGTTCAACGAGGATACGTCAAAATAATAATCAAATACAACTCCATCAAATGTACATAGCAATAATATTGAAACTTATATGATCTCATTTAAAAAATAGAAATATATAATTAACACCAAATACAGACCAATAACCAAAAGCTTATAGGTTGTAAAAAAATAAACATAAAATTTTTAACATTAGTTATGGATAATTTACTAAATCAAATTCAGGCAAGGTCTAAAAAGTGTAAGGTGGACCGAAGCAGTTTCCCTACAAGGGATAAGTCTCAAATCATTCCAGAGTGTGAGGCACAAGCCTTATTTTTTTGTGAGAATTAATCAAAGTTCAAAGAGAGTGCCAATAACGATCCAACAAAACTCCATATCAAAATGTATATAGTAAAAACGTTAAAATTTATGCGAACTTAGTCTTAAAAATAGAAATGCCACAAAACGCCAAATACGTACCAAAAACCAAAAACTTATATGTTATATTACGCAAATACCATTCTTTTGAATAAATATTATGCAAATACTTAAAGAGCTAGAATTTATATATATATATATAGATGAATATACGTGGTGATAAATTTCAAAAAAGTTAAAAAAAAGTGGAAGTTATAAGCTCGGGTGCATGTAAAATTACATGCACCTGGGTGCATACTCCCTATCCTCATATATATATCATTTATATTTATATATATTGCAAGTAACAGTTACCTTGACAATTATTGATAAAATAGTGTATATCAAGTATTAATTACGAAACTTTCTAGTTTCATAAGTCTGAATCAGTGGAATTAACAGTGTCTGACATACACAATAATGTTAAACTAATTCCAAAGTTCAAAACAATATATTATTCAAACTAACACAAATTGTCAAATGTAAACAGCATACAACTAGATATTAACTCGGTTTTGGGGTTATAAAAAATAGCTTCTTAGTTATACGAGAACTGTTACCATCTTAGAAGAAATGCAATACGTTACAAATGATAGGTTGATAACTGCTATGCACAATAACTATTGAATAATAGCAACACATATAAGGTTTTTGGAGTTGAAAACCCTTCACATTTATACTTTGCCAAAACGGGGCAGTGCCTCAATACTACCTCAGCTTCAGCAACTTGAAGCATGCATCGATGTGCACTCTTGCGGTGTATGCCTCAAGCACCTCCACGCAAGCCTTCTTGAATCATGCATACAAGAAGTACATTGCTATATATTGTATGCAAATGATATTCTTTTGTTGAATCAAGATAACATGTGGAGTCAGCAAAAAACTTGATCTTCAGGGGAAGGCTGTAGAGTTAAGGGATTCTGACAGGGATTCTGACTATGTAGACCAAGACAGAGTAAATAGACTGTAAGTTCAATGACAAGGAAGTTGGAGATGTGCCCGAATTAAAATCAAAACATATTTTATTCTAAAAAAGTATGTTTATGAATACTTAGATTAGGTAATTCAAGGAAAGAATTGATGTAGATGTTGCTCATAAAATTAATGCAGAGTACATGACGTAGAGAGGAGCTTCAGGCACTCTTTGGAAAAAAAGATGCATTTGAAGCTCTAGAAAAATTATAAAGCTGCTGTGACTTGTGAGACCATTTTTTTGTTGTGAGCATTAGGAAGCTAACTAAAGATGTGGGAAAAGAACATATCTAGCCGAGATGATGATGCTTAGGTGGATGCGTGGCCACAAAAGAAAATACCAAATTCCCAATGAGTATTGGACAAAAAGCAGGTGTGCCACCAATAGAAGATAAAAGAGAAAAATCCAGCTAAGTTAGTTTCCACAAGTAAAAAAACATACCATTTGGTGCTTCAATTCAAAGATGTGAGAATTTAGAAGAACTTTATAAGAGGAGTCAGGAAAGAGCCGAGAAATGTTGATAGGACTCTAAAGACTGGTATGACTTATTAGATCTAAACTAGGGTATAGCATAAAGTAAATATGTGTGGAAGCAAAAAAATCCATATAGCCGATCCTACTTAAACTGGGTTTAAACAAGCTTGATTGTTATTGTTGTTTTTTAAGCCACCAACCATAATGCAGGAAGAGCGTGCCTCTTGATCCGCACCTTCAAGGATTTTGGTGAAGCTATAGGCACCATATGCTCCTATAACTTAAGCTTGCATGCACGACTATTTAAAATCTTCCGTTGAAGCAGAAATTTATCAAGAAGGTTAGGTACTGCACTGACCTAATCCAAGCCCTGCCCTTATTCAGGTCGATTTTTTAAGGAGTGTAGACCTCAATAATGGTATAAAAAAATGGCAAAACCTTCTCCCACTACAAGTAGGGTCGACTACATGGTATGTACACCATAAAATATAATACTCACAAAACTGGAGGTACCTACTCAGGTTGATTACATCCTACTACTACAACAACAACAACAACAAAGTCTTTTTCCACATCAAGTAGGGTCGGCTACATGTATCCTTTGCCTCCATTCTCAGGCGTAGATTTAAAAAAACTAAGATCCCTTCGTATAATCTCATTCCAACACTTCGTAAGCCTTCCTCGCCCTTTCTTAGATGGCTCAACATCCCAAAACTCACATCTCTTAACCGGCGCACCAGCTGACCTCCTTTGCAAATGGCCAAACCACCTTAAGCGGTTTTCTCGTAATTTATCCTCGATCGGAGCTACACCAACTTTCATTCTGATTGCATCATTCTAAATCCGATCTTTGTGTGTGTGTGTGTTTGTGTGTGTCCATTCATCCACCTTAGCATGTTCATTTCTGCTACCGTCATTCTCTGCAAATGTCTATGGTTCACAGGCCAACATTCAGATCCATAGAGCATAGTAGGTCTCACGACTGCTTTATAGAACTTTTCTTTGATTTTCAAAGGAATTTTCTTATCACAGAGAACAGCAGAAGCTCCTCTCCACTTTAACCAGCATGTATTTATTCCATTAGTAACATATCCATCAATTTCCCCATCATATTGCAAAATAGGTTCTACGTATCTAAAAGAATTCTCTTCATAATGTTATCGTCACCAATCTTCACCCTGATTCCTTCATCATTGCTTCCATCAAAAGTGCACTCCATATATTCAGTCTTAGCCCTACTTATACGAAATTTTTTAGTCTCCAATGCATGTCTCCATACCTCAAGCTTCTCATTTATTCCATTTCTAGTCTCATCAATCAACACAATATCATCAACGAATAACATACACCAAGGTATCTCATCCTGAATGTGACTTGTCAACTCGTCCATAATCAAAGTAAAAAAGAAATGGACTCAAAGTTGAACCTTGATGTAAACCAATGTTGATGTCAAAATAGTCAGCCTTTCCAGACTGAATCCTTATACAAGATAAAGCCCTATCATACATATCCTTTATGAGGTTAATGTATAGGACAGGTACTTGTCTTTTCTCCAAAACTCTCCACAATATCTCACGTGGGACAGAATCACAAGCCTTCTCCAAATCAATAAAAATCATATGGAGGTTTTTCATTTTAGTCTTATAAATCTCCATTGTTCTCCTCAGCAAATGGATGGCTTCAATGGTTGAGCGACCTCGCATGAATCCGAATTGGTATTTTTTTACTTTGGAAACTTGCCTCAATCTTCTTTCGGTCACGCGTTCCCAAATTTTCATTGTGTGATTCATCAGCTCGATATCTCTGTAATTTGAACAATTTTGAATGTCCCCTTTGTTCTTATAAAGAGGTACCACGATACTTCTTCAATCTTCAGGTATTTTCTTGCTTTGCTAAATAACATTGAATAAATTTGTAAGCCAAGCAAAACCACGCTCACCTAAAACTCTCCATACTTTTATAGAAATGTCATCTGATCCTACACCTTTCCCAGATCTCATAACCTTCAAAGCTTCCTCTACTTCATTTCTTTGTATTTGTCTATAGCTTGCACGATTCAAGTAACTTTCATTACTAGCTAAATTGATCTCTCTATTTCCCTCCCTAGTGAAAAGCTCATGGAAATACTACTTTTATCTAGTCTATATATCCTTCTGCGTAACAAGCGCATGGACCTTCCTCATCATTAATGCATCTCACTTGAGAAAGGTATTTGATCTTTCTTTCTCTTGCTTTGGTCAACCTGAATATATCATTCTGACCCTCCTTGGACTTGAGATTTCTGTATAAAAAATCATAAACTTTTGACTTAGCTTCGCTTATAGCCTTCTTTGCTTCCTTCTTTGTTATGTTGTAGTTTGTGACAGTTTCCTCCGTTCTATCTTTAGACATAGCTTTAAAGCATGATCTTTTAATTTTGAGCTTCTCTTGCACCCCTCCACTCCACCAAGCTTTCTTTTGGCCCGGAGCTCCTCCCTTTGACTCATCTAGAATCTCTTTGGCTACCCTTAGGATACAAGATGCTACCGCCTCCCACATCTCATTTGCATTGTCGCTACAATCCCAAGATAAGTCTTCTAAAACCTTCTCCCTAAAGCTTGATTGCTCCAGTTGAAGATTCTACCATCTAGTTATAGTGATCTTGCAAACCCTCCTTTTCTTTACCAGCCCTTTTATTAGCGCATCCAAGACTAACAAGCAATGTTGGGTTGTCAAACTCTCTCCTGAGATTACTTTGCAGTCTTTGCAACATAACTAATCTCTTCTCCTCGACGCAAAATAATCTATTTGTGTTCTAGTTAGGCCACTCTTATAAGTAATTAAATGCTCCTCCCTCTTCTTGAAGAGAGTGTTTGCTATGAAAAGATCATAAGCCGTTACAAAATCTAGAATGATTTTTCCCTCTTCATTTCTATCTCCGAAGCAATGTCCTCCATGAACACTAGCATACCCTGAAACATCCTTTCCTACATGTCCATTAAAATCTCCACCCAGGCAAATCATCTCTCCTAGCAAAATCTTATCTATATCCTCCCAAAAAACTTGTTTAATCCATTCATTTAAATCAATTTGCGATGCATAAACTGAGATGATATTCAGAATTTCTTCTTCAAGCACTAATTTTAGCAAAATAATCCAATCTTTGAATCTTCGCACCTCAACCACACAATCCTTTAAATCCTTATAAACAACCACTCCAACATCGTTTCTACCCTTGTCTTTACACGATCTCTCCAAGCCACTTTGTCTCTTAGAGAGATAGTATCTGAATCTTCCTTCTTTCCATCGTATCCACTATCTCCATCAATTTGCCAGTCAAAGTGCCAATATTCCAACTACCCATCCGCAACTTTTTCAGACCCGTTCTTTTTCGGACTACTCTCCCATTATCTGGGACTCTGGCGTGGGTCTTCAACCTCGGGGACTTTTTCGATACGAGAAATGTTGGTTGTTGGAACCCAATTTCAAGGAGGTGGTGCAGGACCATTGGGCTCATGTTCCGGTTTCGGGCTCCGCGGCCCACAAACTTGATCAAAAACTTGCTTCGTTACGGAGGGTGCTTGCGGGGTTCAAGAGGGACTCTAGGCTGTCGCGTATTGCTTTGCGCGCGGAGGCGAAGGAAATTATATTACGCTTTGATTCGATGGAGAACGTGCGGGACCTCACGCATGACGAACTTCTGGAGCGCCTCTCAGCTCAGGCTCGGGTGCAGGTTGAGGACAAGAAAAGAATCGTTGAATGGCGGCAGCGTTCAAGGTTGAAATGGCTAAAAGAGGGCGACGCGAATTCGGCATTCTTTCACCGTGTGGCGAGCAATAGAAAACGTTTCAACATGATGCGGGGCCTCTCTGTCAATGACGTTCAGATTTCGGAAGAAAGGGAGATGGGGAGTGCCATTGTAGATCACTTCAGGCGCTTCTCATCGTCGTGTTCTCCGCGTAGGTGGCGCTGGCTGGGTCTTGGCGCGTCTTCTCTCTCGGCCTCTGACTCCGCGATTCTTATTCGTCCCATTTCTGTGGAGGAGACAAAGGCGGTCGTGTGGGCCTTAAATGATGATTCATCCCCGGGCCCTGATGGCTTCTCCGTTGTTTTCTTTCGCGACTTCTGGGAGCTAGTCGCCGGCGACGTTATGGACGTCATATCGGATTTTTGTGCGGGCAACTTCGATTTTGATCGTCTAAATCGGGCTAACATTGTTTTGATCCCAAAAAAATCGGCGACGCAGCGCATCGAGGATTATCGGCCCATCTCCGTCTCGAATGGCATCTACCTTATCGTGGCTAAAATCTTAGCCACCTGTTTGGCTCGGGTCTTGGACACTCTTATTTCTCCGGTCCAGGCCACGTTCATTAAGGGAAGGCAGATCGCTGATTGCATTGTCGTTGCATCTGAATTGGTCGCTGAGTGGAAAAAAGAAAAAAAAAGGGGGTACTCTGGAAGATCAATTTTGCTAAGGCCTACGACTGCCTGGATTGGCGGTTCCTTTGGTCGGTTTTGCAGAGGCGCGGCTTCCCTAACTTGTGGATTTCATGGATGTGTAGATGCGTCACCACTGCTTCCCTCTCTGTGATGATCAATGGCAGGTCGTTTGGTGGTTCTTTCCAACCTAGAAGGGGGTTGCGACAGGGATGTCCTCTTGCGCCCCTCCTTATCGTGTTGGCATCGGATGTTCTCGCGCGTATGGTGGACCGCGTTATTGATGTTGGGCTTTCTAACGGCTTCCGAAAGGGGGAAGTCTGTGTGCCCTTGATCCAGTTTGCTGACGATATTATTTGCTTTATCGAGGGTGGGAGTGCGGAGGTCTCCGGTATGGCCACCACTCTTGCCCTTTTCTGTAAATTGTCGGGTTTGTCGATTAACGTCTCCAAATCCAACGTGGTGCCCTTTGGCCTGTCGCCTGCGGAGGCGGAGGAATGCGGTCGGCTGCTCGGTTCTTCTCCTGGTGAGCTTCCTCTTGCCTATCTTGGTTTACCATTATCTGTGGGGCGGACCAGAGTCCGGGATTGGCGTGTTATTACTGAGCGCGTGGAAACGCGCCTTGCTGGTTGGCGGGCGGCTTTGCTCTCTCGAGGGGGGCGTCTTATTCTTCTCAAATCGGTGCTCTCCTCTATCCCTTTGTACTTCCTCTCCGTTCGTAGAATGCCAGCTGGGGTTCGGTTGCGGATCGAGCGGTGTATGCGTCGTTTCCTGTGAGGAAGGAAGGGGGGGAGGGAAGGGGCCTGCACCTGGTTGCTTGGGATGATGTTTCTATGCCTAAGCGTTTTGGTGGCCTCAGTGTTCGGAGATTGGATGTGGTGAATGATGCTCTATTACTCAAATGGGTGAGTAGAATTTGGGGGACGAAAGATAACTTCTTTATCAATGTACTCAGGGTGTTCTTGGGCGACGATTGGTTGGGGTTGCAGCGAGGGGCTCTGACCTTACATCACTCCCCATTTTGGCGTAGTGTGATGGTCGCCTTTGTGAGGAATGCTGCGCTTTTCATCCCGATGTTGGGGACGGGGGACTCTTTCAAGTTTTGGCTGGATGATTGGTCGGGCGGTGGTCCTTTTCAGGTGCGTTTTCCACGTTTGTTCGCATTAGGGGCACATAAGAATGCGACCGTGGCTGACTGTTGGGTGGATGGGTGCTGGTGTCCACGCTTCTCCGCGAACTTTTCCGAGCAGCGGGTGGAAGATTTTGTTTCGATGTTGGTGGCCCTTCGTGATGCTGCTACGCCGAATTTGCATGTGGATCATTGGCGTTGGAAGGACGGCATGTTTTCTACGAGGAAGGCCTACCGGGCTCTGGTCCATCCTCCTCCTCCTGCTTCTTCTCTTCTTGTGCGTGACTGTGATTTCTTTTGGGGCTTGCGTTTGCCGGAGCGCATCGGCGTCTTCCTTTGGTTACTGCGCAGACGGAGGCTGATGACTCGTGATCGTTGTGCTACAATCTTTACAAACTTCAGTGCATCTTGTCCCCTTTGTAATGCTGTGGATGAAACTATTGACCACCTTTTCTTTGGATGCCACATGGTGTCGGGAATTTGGGAGGACTTGCTTTGGGCGAGAGCGGACAACCTCTCCGCTCTCTGCGAGCTTCTTTGGACCAACAGGAACAGGGATAGGCGGGATCTCTTGGCTCCCTTTGCGCGGTTGTGGTGCATATGGCTTGGCAGGAACGAAGCTATCTTCTCCGGGCAGCGATTTTATCGGGAAAACATTCTTATTTTGTGCGCTCGCTTTATTCGCGACTGGTGTATTCTGTAGGGTTTAGGGCCTTATCGTTGTGGGTTGGTGTCTGTTTTAGTCCCGGGATTTTGTTGTTTTTGCTTGTGGTTTCTCCGTTCATCTCTCCCTCCTTGACCTTGTAAGTATTTTTTCTTCTTTTCTTGTATATATATTTTTGGGGCGAACACCAACGAGTGTCTCCCCCTTTTTTGAGCCTCAAAAAAAAACTTCCTTTGCAACCTCTTTTGGACTAACTTCTTTATTCGCATGCGTCCATCATAACCCTTGCAAATTTCGGATTGCATCCAGGCGGCGATGCAGCGGAACTAGCTTATTTACTCGCATGAGTTCCTCATGCGAGAACCCTTACAAATTTTGAACTACATCCGAGCAGCAATGTAGTGGTCCTTGCCAATTTTCCATTGCATTCAGGCGATGCAACGCATCACAAGTAGGGAACACTCCAACAAAATTTAAATGTTTGCTTAAATCCATGTTGAAAAGGATTCCCATAGAATATTCCATGAGATTACATCCTACTGTTGACATAATCCAGGATATCTTTCTTGGACTTCCATAGAATACTCCTCGGATGTTTTTTACATGGTACTCGAATCAACTACTAAGCCTTGCAGTGGGGTAAATTGACGAGGATAATTCCATATAACGCATTCTTTCGAATGAAAACGGGGATTGCTTTTGCAAATATGACTCATTATCCATCATGAGTGTCCGACAAGTATAGTTTTCAGAAGCTTTTTTGGCTAAGTTCTCAAGTAAAAAAGGCATTTCCTGATCTGGAATTGCTACCAGCTATTTCAATATGCAATGTCTTGGGAATGGCAAGAGGTATGCATGTTGTATTTGGTGATTCCAACCTGAGGATATCCTCAAATTTGCAGAATAAAGCATCAGAGAGGTTCTGCATACACAGATCCATGAGGTGTTTTTAGGAATAGAGAAGAGTGTAAAACTCGTGTGTTAAGCAGTAAATAGACTGTAGGTTTCTACCTAAAATGTGCAACCTTACCAGCATTCCCTCGTGGCAAGGTTCATAGAAGATGAAGGCACGTCTTCTAAGGTTGAAGGATGACTTCTTACCAATGTCCAAAGGTGGACAGCACCTAAGAAATCCAATAAGTTGGAGGCAATATCAGTAGACAATTGCAGGTAGCGGCACTATCAAATAGGATAGATTTCTTTTTATGAATGCAGCACTCAAATAAGGCACCAAATTTTATATTGCCTACTAGGAAAAAATCAGGGAACAATAACTTGGCTCAGGAGAAGATTGCAAGCATACAAAGAACCTTCAATCCATCAATTCATGGTTCATGCAGAGAGACTGCAAGACCATCACAGACCTCGGAACAAAAACAGTTATACAATTCTAGCAGCAGTCCCGTTTGGAGATATTTGGAGGCTATTAGCGGGATAAGAAACCAATCGATAGCGTACAAAGGCGGTCGTCAAAGGGTTGTGCTTCGTGCTTTCATACAGTAAAAATAAAGCTCTGAACATTTGATACCTTAGCCAGAGAGAGGCTCATAGAGATGTATGCAAAGAAGAGGAACAGAACTGTGAGAATAAACGTTTATGAAGAGAAATTCAATGAATGTGCTCAATCATGTTTTTCAAGGATATGGATCATGTCCTGGCTCACAGGGAAACCTTATAGCGGCATGAAAGAAGATCTACGAAAAATCATGTGGAGATGATCACAGCTACAATATGCACGTAAAAGTAGGGATGAAGGAAAACATAATAGAAAATGAAGGAAATCATAAGAAATGGCACAGGGAATATGCCTAGTTCTAAGGATTATCAACTACCAACCTTGGCAATTCTGCATGCTTGAGATAAGATTTTGTGTAGCAAATAAGAACATGTTTATTTTTTTTATATTTTATGAGAGATGCACACCCTAACCACTCCAATCATATCTCAGACTCTCACAAATATCATACGAAAAGGGATGAAAGTGTGACTGGATGAGAAGTCTAAGATGCTTTTAAAGGGAATAAATTAAATAAAAGAAGGAAGAAACCATACAAACCTGGAAAATGAAATATCGCTTTCGCAAGTTGAAATTTGAGTGGTTGATTCAGATAAACCAAAAGATTCCTCTTCGGACACAGCATTTGTCATTTTTGACTTTCTGAGCTTCTTCGTTTCAGAAAGAGGGGTGTTACCTTCACATAAGATATTTCCATCCGAAAAAGATCTTCTGATCAACTTCCTGTAGGAAAAATATTCCAGGTGAGGTGAGCATACAAAATATAACTTCTATAGGCAATAGGAAGTAGGAACACAAGATATTCCAAAACAACATAAAAATTGGCATTACTGCCTCTATTGGATAGGCCAAGGTCTTAAAAAACAATTGAGCACAGGAACTGCCATAAATTTAAATCAATGCAATTTTGTTAAATATAAAGATAATAGAAAAAATGCAAAAGCTATTTCTTTCCTTCGCAATAAATTTGATGATTGAGGCTAGAGTTAGAGGAATTCACGTTCAAAAAATAGGCACCACTCCATGGCACACCATCTGTCGTTGCCTCCTACAACAAAAATAAAATTCTTTGAGATGCTATCCATCAAACCCGAAGCATTGAGTTTGATCAGAAGATATATATGACTTCTCCTCATCATGTTCTTTCGTTTGAGCTATGGAGCAAGTATTCTCTTCTTATATCAAAGGTGGGTGATGGAATCTGATGCCGACGGAAAAACGGAAAGAGATGAAAAGAGAGAAGAAGATCGCGACGCACTTCGAGTGAGAAGAGAGGAGATCGCGACGCACTTCGAGTGAGAAGAGAGAGGACCGGGGTGAGAGGAGAAACTCTAGAATTTGGGAGAAAGGGAGATAATGGTGGAGGCTTACTCCAAACCAAAACACTCAAATTTTTAATTCATAACGTGCTCCCTTACAATAGACTACCATCCCCTTTATATAAGACGACTAGGATTATAAAAATAGAAATATAATAAAATTCAAATCCTAACTTATCACAATTGACTCTAATTAGACTCTAACTAATTTACTCTACAAAAAGATTGAGAGTACAATCAATCTCAAATTATTTAACGTAAATAAAAATAGATGAATAAATAAAACTGATCAATTAGGGATGATCCCCAATTTGCTTCAATTTGATTCGACCTGTCAATTTGGGAATAATTGCATTAGAATGTTGGCATGAGAGCCATAGACATTTGCAGAGAATGGCAGTAGCGGAAATGAAAATGCTGAGGTGGATGTGTGGTCATACACGAAAAGATCATATTCGGAATGATGAGGTCAGAAGGAAAGTTAGTGTAGCTCCGATTAAGGATAAGATGAGAAAAAACGCTAAATATGCTTTAATCATTTGCAAATGAATTCAATTGATGCACCAGTTAGAAGATGCGAGATTTGGAATGTTGAGCTGGTTAAGGGAGGGCAAGGAAGGCCCAAAAAGTGTTGGAATGAGACTATCCGAAGGGATCTTAGTTATTTGGATTTATGCCCGAGGATGACTCGAAATAGATATGAATGGAGGCAAAAAATCCATATAGCCGACCCTACTTAATTGTGGGAAAAGGCTGTGTTCTTGTCATTGTTGTTGTTGTTGAATATTCTACTCGAGAACTATGGCCCCCTTTTATTTTTTCTGAATCATATGGTACATTTTTTCACCTAGAGACTTATGGACCCTTTCATAATTAAGTTATTTTGTTCTCTCCCCATGGTATCAGAGTGTTTATCCTACTCCGGAGTCATGAACCACAAGCCATGCCCCACCGCCCATCCTCTATCACTGGCCTCACAGCCATCGTTCGGACCATCCCAGCAGCTATCATAGCCACCGCAAGGGCTCCCGATGGTCCATGTCGTTGTTGCCTTGGTCATCATTCCCCAACCCCCTCGATCGCCGCTCTAGGGCTCCCAACAACCCACGTGGTCGTCGTCGGGGCCTCCAACAGACTCCTTATAGTTGTAAGGGCCCCACAGCCACCATCAATAGCCTCTTGTTGCCTTGCGCAGCCCTTCTGACATTCCTTGGTGATTCTCACGCACCTTAGGTCATGCGCGGTCTAATTTTGCAGTAGCTAGGGTGATTTCATATCGTTAACTTAACCCGGCAGCCCCTAACGTGCTCCTGAAGTTGATGGGAATGATTGTGTCGTGAGTCTGCACACATAACCGATTTCCCATATGGCAGTATAGACACCTTCAAATCCGTCTATGGCCTTAGTTGTCTCCTTTCTTGACTTCTCCATCATCGTGTCGGAGAACAAGGTAGATTTATCCTCGTTCGATGTGGCCATCGTAAGACGAATGAGACCAACTATGAGTTACGGTCCATGCAATTTATGACCATTATGCAATGCAATAACAAAGAGCATATTGACACAGCCAGAGCCGGCCGACAAGACTTGGGTGAATGCTTCATGGAAGCAAGACAATGCATATGCACGTATATGACTATCCAGTAATCTGACTGCATCGATAGCCAATGACATCCTTCATCAGCCCACTGCCAAGGTAATGTGGGGGCATACTCAGAGCCACTTACTCTCAGGTGAGGAATGAGACAAAGATCATGCACCTTCAATATATCATTTTCACAAACAAGCAGTATGGTCGTCCTCGTCATGGTTTCTATTCATGACGCATGGACATGTTTGAGAAGCTTCACAGTTTCATGCCTCCGAACACTTCCATAGAGCAACAGCATGCATACAGGAATGTCACTATGGTTGTTGTGTTTCTGACGCCACTTGACTGACACTAACAGTAGTATGCTGCATGCACCCAGCTTATTACCAGTGCCTCTATACCTCCAATAGAAGAGGCCTATAGCAGACTGAGTAGGATCACGATACCACATGCAACTACTACTCATACCTCCTCTATGATGGTCGCAACTCGCGGCAAGGGAGGTCCCACTAACTTCAAAGGATGTGGTATCCATAGCTAAGGAAGCGGGTGTACGCGTCAGCAATGCACCTACCATCATCGTTGTGGCTACTCTGGAGATTACTGCTACATGAATCATGGTTACCCCATTTCTGTTCATATTATCAAGCAGGTTAAGCCTCCTGGAATTTTTGCTGAACAAATGTTAGAACCTTATCTCCCGTCTGAAGGAGATTATGACTCCTAAAATCGCCTCTGCTAGTGCTCCTTCAGACCCTTTTGACATCACTGCCACAGTCTCTGCTCGTACCTTATGTATAGCTTATGCCCTTACTGGTTGTCATAGGGTAGACATTTCAGAGTGGATTATGGATTTTGGTGCATCTCTTTATCTTCGCGGAAACAGAGCTTAACTAAGCTTAATTTAGTTACTACATATCAATACATCCTGGCAGATCTGTTGTCATTGTAGATAGGGCACATTCTCTTACTATAGGACAAGGGGAAATTCGTTTAACACCATCTATATGCATGTAGAATGTGCTGCATGCACTTAATTTATCTATGAATTTATTATCCATTAATCGGATCACCAAGGATTTGCAGTGGCATGCCCTATTTGATCCCTCTTCTCTCATGTTTCAAGATATACTCACGAGCAGGATGATTGGATGTGGTCGTGAGCAAAGAGATGTCTACAGACTGGTCTTATATCCTTATGTCGGTGCTTCTTCCATTCCCACTAAGTGAGTCTCTCCGTACATGTGACATCTTCAGTTCGGTCACTTTCCTCTGCAGAAGATGTGTAGAGCCCTCCCTCAGGTTCCATCTCAATCTACACTTCAATGCAAAACTTGCTAGCTAGGGAAGCATCGCCGATCTAATTTTCATGGTCGTTAGAGTCATGGCAACATTACCTTATTTGAGTTAGTTCATTTTTATATTTGAGGTTCCAATCGTGTTTATGACCATTAGGGGAACAGATCCTATCTTGTGGTTATCGATGGTTATTCTAGACTTTGTTGGATTTTTCTTTTGAAAAGCACGTCTGAGGTTGAGTCTGTCATTCAGACTTTTATTCATGAAATAAAGAATGTTTTTTCTATTATTATTAAGTATGTTGGCTCTGACAATACCTTGGAGTTTTTACCATTCAGCTTTCTCAGTTCTTCAGGTCCCTTTGTATTATACACTATACCTCGTGTGTGCATATACTTCTTAGCAGAATGATGTGGTTGAACCCAGATATGGTCTTCTAGATGTAACCAGATCACTTCTTATCCAGAGTCATTCTCCACACTCTTTTTAGGGTGAAGCGGTCTTCACTACAGGTTATCTGATCAACCGTATGTCGTCCTCCGTGTTAGGAGAAAAGGTTGCCTAATCGATCGTGTTCCCGATAAGGACTATTTTCTCGCTAACACCCCATGTCTTTGGCTCTGTGGTGTTTGTTCATCATCTGACTCTTGGCAGTGATAAGCTCTCTCCCAGAGTTGTCAAGTATATTTTTACAGGCTACTCCTGGACCCAGAAAGGGTACATGTTCTTTGATCCAATCAAATGGGAGAACTATGTTAGCGTCGACATCACATTCTTTGAGTCTATCATGTACGTTTCCCCTACATGTGAGAAAATGACTTGTCTGAACCCGGTGAGGAGGTTTACATACCACCTCCTCCTACGCCGCCGCCACCACCTCATCTCATGGTTCCATCGCTACTTACCATGATTCCCCCACCACCACCACCTCATGTGGTTCCACCATCACCTACAAAGCTTTCTCCTATGGTTTTGACTTTGCCTTATTTTTACATTCACAGGTTCGACTATACCCCCTGCTCATGTGCCTTCCTCAACATCCAACATATCCCAAGTAAATTATGAGCACTTGATTTCTATTGATGGCACTGGCGATTTGTCCGTATAGTGGGCCACCTTACAGGTTGAGCAGGTGGCACCCCATAAGGCTACTTTATAGGACAGAGATTGTTTAGAGGGCCTTGATCAGTTTATTGCTCGTCGGAAACGAAGGCATATGAGTGCTACATATCCTCTTGCTACCCATGTTTCTTTGGGGAATCTTTCTGAGAATTTTAGGAGATTTATGGTGGGACTGTCAACGGTAGAGGTCCCACGCATCACGAGGTTATGTGTGATAGTCAATGGCATCTTTCTATGGAGGAGAAGATGACAGTAATCCATACCCGTGGCACATGGAGTTCGATTACTGCTCCAGCAGGGACATCCGTGATTGGCTACAAATGGATCTTTATAGTGAACCACCGAGAATATGGCAGTGTTGATCGCTACAAGGCTAGGCACCGAGAATATGGCAGTGTTGATCGCTACAAGGCTAGGCCTCGTGGCCTGTGGATTCACCTAGACATATGACGGGTACTATCATGACATATTCTCTCCAGGCGCACGTCATTCGATGTGAGAAAGAAAAAGTAAGGTCATTCCATTTCAACAAAAGACTCATACCAAGTTTGCATCCGCGACTCCGATCATGATTTTTCTACCCCAAAGGTAAAGGTACTTCCCTTTTTAGAATGATTATGAACGAGGAGGGATTCGAACTCCCAACACCGTGTTCGTAGCCATATGCTCTAATCCTCTAAGCTACAGGCCCCACCACGTCTCCCTCGGATCCTGGGAGTACCCTCAAAACAAAACGAAATATTTCAGTAGGGCTTTATCTCTAGTTCTTACGTCAGTTAAGGATAACATACAACAGATGTTTTCAACAAGGTCCTAGCTAGAGGACCATTCCAAAGGGGTTGTTCCAAGCTAAGCATGATTGACATCTATGCTCCATATTGAGGGAGAGTGTTGAGAGCTATCTTTGAATTTTTCCTAGAATTTATGTATTTTTCTATTCTTTTGTCTCTATTTTGTAGTTCGCATCTAGGATTTCTCCTCTTTATATAAGAGGGCCCTATGGCCCCCTTCATAATTAAGCCATTTCATTCCCTCCACGGTCTCAAGCTTGATATTGAGGAAAATTGACCTTAACAACATGTTGGGTTCATACTCGATCAAACCTATGGAGTATGGAGAGCCAGCAAAATTCTTATAATACAAATTGTCAAGTAGCCGACCTCCACTCAAATAACCCACTCACACTTCATATATGTAATCCGTGTAGGACTATGCTTGGGCTATTATGACTTCCCTATCTTATATTTGCAATGTCCTCGTTGCAACAAGGTTCAGTAATTTTCCTCAATAATAATGATGGATATACAATGTAGGTAGCATTTTCATACAAACTCTTGGTAGGTGTGGCTCTATCTCTCAAGTCGCTCTTTATACTATAAGAGAGATCTTGCTCTAGTACTATTTGTAACATCATAGAACTAGACTCGAGCCATTACCGAGTAAAATTGACCTTGGCAACTAGTTAGGTTCAAGCCACCACTCAAAATACTTAAGCCCAATGTCATCAAACAGTATTCCCCACCCCTCATTACCCACTCTCACACTTAGTTTAGATGTTACAATTTGTAATGACCCAAATATAGTCTCACATGGAATATCCACAGAGTATGGGAGTTGATTATGAGCGGCGGAGACAATTGATCATCTTTTTTCTAATATTGTGTTCACCTCTTAAGTCATCTTTCTTGCATTTCATCATTTTTAATACCATGTTCACCCCACTCATTAGTCTAAACCATTAGCCAATATCAAGTAAGGGTCAGGTGAGCCAAAACCTTCCAACTCACCAACGATGATTTCAGGTGAATCATTCTCATTAAACTCAGAATATGTGAGAGGAGTCATGCGGAGGCGAGAGAAAGGCGTGAAAGGGGAGTGGCGTTGGCGAGAGGTTGTCCGGAGGGAGGCGTCGCGTTGGGAGGCTCGTAGAAGTGATCGGACGGGGTAACAGCAGGTTGAGGAGAGTCAGCAGCTTGACGGGAGTGCAATGCTTGGCAGGGATGCGGTCGGCGGAGCTCCCTGGACGGTGGTTTCTCATCGTAAGCCCGGGCGGAGATGCTTCAGGTGCGGTGGGCGGGGACATCTTGCGTCGGCCTGCGAGCTCCCTCCCACATGCTTCTCGTGCGGGCACGCTGAGCACCGTCGCTCCTCCTGTGCGACGCTTCGTGTTCGTGCTTTTCCTATTCGGGGCGGGGAGGCTGTGTTATCTCATTCAGAGGAGTTTCCGGCCCCTTTTTCGGGGGCTGATCGGGCGGGCTTGGGCTCGGCTTTAGCGGACTCTGCCGATGCGGAGGATAGACTGTCGGGCGTTCTGATGGGCCCCTGGTTGGAGAAGCCGGGGTTTGTGCGGTCCAAGCATTCGTTGATAGACGAGATTTCAAGGAGGTTGGGTGATGATTTCACAGGCGACGTCGCCCTTTTGGGACCGGGGCGGTGCTGCATCCACGGTCTGTCCAGGCGGCAGAAAGAGGACCTGTGTTCTAAGGTTGTCGACGGGATTACTTGGCGACGGCTCAGATTTGCCGATGGTGTGGTTGACCGCTCAACCATTAGGGTGGCATAGGTTCGCGGGGCCCCTTTCCTCTCCTACAATGTCAGATCTTTGGGGTCGTCGTTGATGCATGTCGGCTCGGTTTTGCGGGTATTGGAGGATGGCTCTTCGCTGGGCTCTGATTCGGAAGTCGCTTTGGTTCTATTGGAGTGCCCCCTCGACGTTGAGCTGGAATCCGTGGGTTTACTGGCTGTTGGCCGGTTTTGGTTCCGCCTCCACATCCGGTTTCTCTCTCCCCCTCCTCCACCGAGCAGGGCGGAGTTCGGTGGCGGTGTTTATTCTGCCTTCTTGGAAGTCGAGGGGTCGGCAGCAGGTGTGGCAGACCTCGGGTCTGCTGGTGGAAAGGAATCGAGGCGGCAGGAATTTCAAGAGGCACCCGTTGTGACGCTCCGCCCCTCTTCCGTGTCGGTTGGGGCTCCTGCGAGCCTCGCGGGAGTCGACGTGGCAAAACGGTTACCTTCATCTTTTGCTTGGCAGGATTCGGGTTACCGGATCCTTGAAGCGGAGTTGTTGGTCCTCTCGCAAGGGATATCCGGTCCTGTTGTTTCTCGGGTCTCACTAGCGGGTCTTTTTGACTCAGACGTCGAGATGCTTCGCTCGTTTGATGGGCTGGGCCCGAGCGTACCCCTCCCTAGCACTTTGCGGCTTGGCGCAGGGGCCTGCTCGGGGTCGGAAGGGAAGATGTTGTCGGTCTGCCTGGATGGCCCCGATGGGAGGGACCCCTCGTACGTTTCTGTCGTCGGCTCCCCTGATCTGCCTTCGTCTGTTGTTTGCCTTGTGGCGCGAGCTCCATTATGACCCCAGCAGTGCTTCATGAGGGGGGATCTGCGGACCGTGTTGATGACTCTTTCGCGGCAGGACTGGGGGCGGACAGAAGGTCTGGGAAGAGATACAGAAGGAGGCAGCGTGCCAAAGCGCAGCAGGTATAATCATTGCCTGTCTCCGAGTGGAAAGCAAAGATTGTAGAGCTGGCGGGGGTTGTGCGGACCGGGGGATCTACGTCTGGTTCTAAATGAAGATTCTTTCATTGAATGTGCGAGGTTTGGATGACCCATAAAAAAGACATAGCATGGGATCGAGATTCACAGAGTGGGGTTGCGATGTGGTTTTCCTTCAAGAAACCAAGATGAACACTTTCTCCGATGTGGCTAGGCGTTCTTTTGCTATGGGGCAGCTATCCGATTTCAGCTCGATTGGAGTGGTTTGCAGGGGGCATGTTGGTGGCTTGGAAGGGCTCGGCGATGGTGCTTCGGGCGGAGCTAAAGAAGACTCATGTACTCACGGTGCTCTTGGAGTGCATTGGGTCGGGCTCCCTCCTTGCTCTCTCTTGTGTTTATGAGTCATACCAGCCGGCGGTGCAACATCAACTGTGGGCGGATTTGCGGGAATCTAGAGCGGCTTTCCCTGACTGCCCTTGGCTCATTGGCGGGGACTTTAATGTTACTCTGCTCTCCTCGGGTAGGCCGAGGCTTCGGGGAGGATAGGACCCGGGCTCTATGGACTTTGTGGGGATGGTTGACTCTCTTGAGTTGGAAGTGATGGACGCGGCGGGCACTAAGTTCACCTAGAGAAGCTCTGGCTCGTATTCCTGTCTTGATTGTTTTTTGGCTTCGACAGAGCTATTGGAGCTTTTTCCCCTTTCCTTTGTTCCTGCGAAGCCTCGGACGCGGTCGGACCATACTCCGATCCTTTGGGACTCGAGTGAGGTCGAGCCCACGCGGGGGTTTTTCAGGTACGAGAGGACTTGGCTCTTGGAGGACTCTTTCAGGGACATGGTGGCTTCCCACTGGTCCTCGGTTCCTGTTGTCGAGTCAGCGGCCTCGAGATTTGTTCAGAAGCTGACCTCTTTACGGAAGCGGTTGTGCGCTTTTAAGGGAGAGTCTAGGGAGGCTCGTCGCGCGATCAGGGCTGCAGCTGAAGATGTGGTCTGCAGTCTTGATGCGGTGGAGGACGACAGGGCTCTGTCTGAGGCGGAGCTTCTTAGGCGGGCAGAAGCTCAAAGCAAGATTGCAGAGGAGGACAGAAAAAGAGTGGTTGAGTGGAGACAGAGGTCCAGGCATATCTGGCTCAAAGAAGGAGACGAGAACACGGCCTTCGTTCACAGAATGGCCAGCGGTAGGCGTCGTGGTAATGCCATCAGGTCAATGATTGTTGGCGGGGTTAGAGTGGACGGCAACAGGGAACTTGGAAGGGCCATTGCGAACCACTTCATCGATTTCTCCTCCAGAGGTCTCGGAGTCGGTAGGCGTTGGAGATGGACTGGGTTAAGTGTGAGGTAGTTGTCGGCCGTGCACGCCTCTAGCTTGATTCAGACGGTGACCATGGAGAAGCTACGGACTGCTGTTTGGAGTCTTAACGGAGATGGTGTGCCCGGTCCAGATGGATTCCCGGTCTCTTTCTACAAGGACATCTGGGATCTGCTGGGCTCGGAGGTGCTTGACGTCGTCTTAGAATGATGTTGCTGCAATGCAGGTTTTAATCATATTAATAAGGCTCTGATTGTCCTTCTTCCAAAGGAGGAGGGAGCTGACAGAATCGAGAATTTTAGGCCAATTGCGCTGTCCAACGCCTTATACTTGATTGTGGCAAAGGTTTTCGCTATCAGATTGAGTAGGGTGCTCGAACACATTATCTCCCCTTTCCAGTCCGCCTTCATCCCCAGGAGACATATCGCAGACTGCTTGGTCATGGCGTCCGAGATTATTTCGGACTGGAAGAGGCGGGAGAAGAAAGCTCTGCTCTGGAAGATTGATTTTACAAAGGCTTACGATACACTAGACGGGCATTTTCTCTAGGTGGCGTTGCATAGAAGGGGATTCCCTGAGCTCTGGATTTCTTGGATGAAGCAGTGCCTGACTACAACATCGATGACGATCCTCAACAATGGGCGCCCTAAGGGAGGCTTCTTTCAGCCTCAGAGGGGTGTTAGGCAGGGATGCCCTCTTGCTCCGTTGCTTTTCATCATTGCTTCAGACGTGCTCGCTTGTATGGTTACTTGGGTCCAGGATAGTGGGACCACCTGTGGATACTCGAGGGATGGCTTACGGATCCCTCTGCTCTAATATGCAGATGACACCATTTTATTCATTGAAGGGGGCAGTAGCGAGGCCAATGGCATGGCGACGGTACTCGAGCTCTTTGGCGAGATGTCTGGGTTGGCCCTGAACACCAGCAAGTCTAGTGTGGTCCCGTTTGGTCTGTCGGACGAGGAGGCGGCTCTTTGCGATGACGTACTGAGAACGGCTTGTGCTCACCTTCCCATCCACTACCTGGGGATTCTCCTGGCAACTGGCAGGTCGAAGCTGGCGGACTGGCTTCCACTAGTGGAGAAGCTAGAGGGGAGACTCGCTAGGTGGAAGTCCTCGATCCTGCCTAAAGGAGGACATTTGGTTCTCCTGAAGGCGGTACTTTCGACCATTCCGATACACTTTGTATCTACGAGAATCATGCCGCCTGGGATTAGAAAGAGATTGGAGGGGCTAATGCGTCGCTTCCTTTGGGCCAAGAGCAGTCAGGAGGCTCCCGGCATTCATCTGGTTGACTGGGAGACCATCACCCTTCCGAAGAGTGAGGGGAGTCTCGGGGTGAGACGTCTCGATGCGTTAAACGAAGCCCTCTTGCTGAAGTGGGTGGGCCGAATCTGGGGATGCTCGGAGGACCTGTGCATTGTGCTCATTCGTCGGATTTATAGTGTATCTGCGTCAGAATCGGAGAACAGCGGCCTGGGGCTGCGGCCCTCGCCTTTTTGGAAGGGGATTCTGTCAGTCATCTCACGACTCTGGGCTTTGTTCAGACCGGTTCTGGGGAACGGGGAGGCCTTTGCTTTCTGGAAGGACGACTGGACGGACGGAGGAGTGCTGGGTGACCGCTTCCCCAACTTGTTTGCCTTGGCCGCGAATCCGGAGGTACGTGTGGCTTCCTGCTGGTCTGATGGCAATTGGATGTCTCTCTTTCGATCCAACCTCTCAGACCAGCATCTGGAGGATCTTCTCCTCCTTCTTGACTCGTTGTGTATCTTTGGTCGTCCCTCTATGGAGCGGGACCACTGGGTGTGGCGAGGGAATGGTTTCTCTATAAGAAAAGATTATAGCGCAATTTTTCGGCCTCCTCCTTCGCATTCGGCAAAGCTTGTGAGGGACTGCAGCTTCTTCTGGGGCCTTGGCCTGCCCGAGAGAATTGGCTTCTTCATATGGTTGTTTAGGAGAATGAGACTGATGACGCGTGACCGTTGTGCTAGATTGCTTGGGACAATCTATGGCAGGTGTCTTCTGTGTGGGACCAGCACTGAGACTGTGGAGCATCTCTTCTTCTCGTACCAGATGACGGCTTCTATCTGGGCCGAACCGATCTTGACTGGGTCAATACAGGGAGCCTCTTTTCTTTCTGTGAATCGCTGGTATCGGCCAGGCATCGTCCGAGACATATCTTGACTCGCTCTGTGGCCATCATCTGGGCCATCTGGTTGGCCAAGAACGCACTATTGTTCTCTAGCCAAAGGTTCTATAAGGAAAATATCTGTATCCATGTGTCGGGTTTGTTAGACTTGTGGCTCTCTTAGCCACCCTGTTGTATTTTTACTTTTAAGTTTTTACTGCATTCTTGGGGCAGACACCTTTGAGTGTTTCCCCTTGCCTTGACTTCAAAAAAAATAAATGATTCTTTCACCTTGACTTAAAGATCTCCATTACGGCTGCTAAATGAACCGAACATGTTCGTAACTCATTAACGTTTGTTCGATAATAGTTCGAAAAATGCACGTTCCTTGCTTAACGAACCGAACATGGACTTTAAATTTTAGTTCAATAGCTTAACGAACCCAACATAAACATAGTATACGTTCGTTCGATAAATGTTCGAGTTCGATAACGCACATATATATATGTGTGTGTGTATTTGATTTTTATGTTGCATAAATTAATATCAATAAATTATGTAATATTAAGATGCGTGGAATTCTAAATTTATAATATACAACATTTTCGTATCTTTATCTAATTATTTCCCTCTATAATTCTCCCTCTCCCCCTCCCCTTCCCCCAATTTCCAACCCGTGAGAATCAAACCCTAAACATATATGGCCTTGCCTCTTCTCCCCCTGACACCCCTCTTCTCTTCTTTCCTTAGGGTTTCCATTCTCACCCTTGTCCTCCTCTCATCGATCGCCCTTTGCACCTTCAAAGAGGAGTCAAAACATGCATCAGATGATTGTTTGAAGTGTGTCTTCACTCCGGTCTCCCGTTCTTTCTGCTTCCTATCCTCCCGACGAAATACATGTTTACTCCGGAGAAAACACAGCGAAGATGAGACTACCGCCCCTTCTGTCGAAGAGGAAGTGCGACATAAAGGGTCACAACTCGGAGCTCTTCCTCCCCTACCACCACTTCGAACCCTCCCTCCGCCTCCACCGCTCTCTCCAAGGACCTCGTCGACCCCGTTACCCTCCTCGTCCAGGTTAGCCCCTTCTACCCCATCCACCTCTCAACTTCCCCAACAAGATATGTGGCCTTCTTCAAGAGGAAGCCATGATGCTTCCCGCTTCTCTACGCAGCCAACTCGCCCAGTCTCTCGTGAACTTGTGATATTAGAGTCTGTCGAGTTATCGAGTCGAGTTCTCAAGTTTTGAGCATCATCCAACTCGAGCTCGATTCAATAAGCTTAATGAGCCAGAAATCCAACTCGAACTAGAGCTCGTTAAGTTTTCGAGTCAGGTCCCGTCTATTTCCGTCTTTTTTCTTCTTTTTCTCTTCTTTGTGTCGAGAAATATTGAAAGATGGCTTCTTTCTACCTTAGCATTATATGCACGATTATTGGAAGAAATTATGTTTTTTTCCATGCGAACATGATGTATGCTTCTATTTTAACCGTGCTACTATATTTTTTTCTTAAACCTAACGTTGACACTGCCGTGATTTCTTTTTTACAAGTAATGCATTCAATATGGAGATGTTGATAATTACAAGTTATGGTATCAAGGACACATTGACAGCATTTGAGGTATCTCTCTCAAGTGAAGGGGACGGTCATGCATGTTTGAAATTTCTAAAGTTGTTTGCATTCCATGGAATTCCATGTTTCCAAGTAGCATAGTTTAAAGTTTCAAGTATTCGCAGTGTCTGGAGTTTGAACTTCTTCACTTCTTTCTTTGCAATTTAGAGCTCTACTAAGTTTTCATATGTAATATTCGGAGAGAAAACCTTAAAACTATTCATCTGCATTCTTTCAAAAAACTCTTCATCTGCATGCTAGATTTCCCTTGTAATTCACTCAATCACCAAAGCTTCATTCGTACATGTGCATCTCCTTTAAACACCTTAAACCTCTTTAGCAACTTTTCAAACAACCTGCCAATTCATACCCATATCTTGTCATTGTTTCCAACAAGATCCAAGGCATCTTCCCATACAATCTTCTCCTTAAAACTTCCTTTCTTATGATTATGCTGGTTTGATCATGTTTCCTATATAATGCGACTCTTTTAAAGCTTTTTGCACATCCAAAACTGAAAGACGGTATTGGATAATTGGGTTCTCACTTGGAATGACCTTGTAATCTATGAGGCACAACCAACTGAGACATTGTACCCGGTTGTTTACCGCGAGGACGCCTGAGACGCTCGTCAGCACCCTCAGCAGTAGTTCTGGTGGGTGTACAGCAGTAGTTATTTTTGTAGTCCTTTTCCTCTTCGCTCTTCTGGCTAACTATTCTGAACGCTCAGCTAAGAGCTCTATAATGAGCTGAAGAAGGCGAAGAAGCGTATCGAGGCATATAAGGCCGGTGTGAAACCAGATTATGACTGCAGGTCGATAGTCCACTTGTGGAGGTCAGGTACTACGAAGCTTAAGATCCGCTCACACATCGTCTATTCGGGCGGCCCAGATTCTCTGAGAAAGTGGTTCGAAATGCCTACTACTGATAATCTAAATAATGAGAAAGGCTTTTTTTCGAGATTTCCTATCTTGATATATAACGCGGATCTCTGCCTGCCTCAGACTCTTGATCGACTGAGGCCGTGGTTTCAGCCAAGTCTTTTCCTGGATGAGTCTTGACCGTCGATAGTTTTCCGTGGGGCTTTTCCACTAGAAATCAGGCGAAAGAGCTAGCAGCAGATACAAGGGATTTCCCTCTTCTCAGTGGTGAGGGTCTAGATGACCAAGAAGGCAGCGCGGGGAGGGAAGAGACTATGAAAAAGGGGGTTGTCAGCTTCCTTAGTCTACATGCGCTTATTCTCTTCTGGGATTCCGAACCTAGATTGAATTAGGGTCAGGACTGGTACTTTCGTAATATATACATGCAAAGTTCGTATTTTTGTTAAGTAAAATTGAATATTGAATGAGCTTCCATGCATCAACTTAATAAAATAGCATGGACTTTTTGGAATAAGATTTTTATGGCGTGTTGAGAGTGGTGGTAGGCGTGCAAACGTAGTTAGCCTTCAATGATAATGGCAACTGTGGGAGGAATCAAATCATAAAAAAACTGCATCAAGCCAAAAATAAGGATATCCATGCAGAAGATATCTAAACTCTGAACTGAAGCAAGAGAAAAGAGATTAATTCATTGCTAAGATAGGATGTTTGAGCATTCACTCCAACACAGAAAAAAATACCTTGAATTGTCATTGAGGATATCAACTTGTTTTCTAACATTGCAGTGTTGATCAGAACCCATCTCCCAAAGAGCTGGCTTTCCTGGCTGAGGTTGGAAATATCCGAGAAAACTGTATAGTCAGAAAAAACGTTGAGAGCATGTCTAAATGACAATGATGCACTAAACCTAAAAGCTTAGCGATTATAAACCTACACATTTATTGCATCTTGTTTTTCAGCATCCACATAAGCATTGCTGTAATAACGTTGAAGTGTTCTAAGAAATTCTTGAGACTGTATTGCCGCTTTCCAATGACCTCTTCTTTCACAGAAAATCTACATAAAGGAAAATAATAAAGTATTTCAGTAATAATCTTCAGATAAATTAAATTTTGTAGGTCAATTTAATTCGCCTACAAAGTGGAGAAGACTACCCGATCTTAATCTAATATGTTTAAAACTGATCTAGAGACCATAGCTTGCTTTTTATTACAATCAAAAGGTTGTTCCAAATTGTACTGAACAGAGGGCATTCAATCCATTTTTTCCTTTAAGAGGGAATACGATGATCACGCAGCAATCACTCGACTTTTATTCAAAAAAAATGTCCAATTTTTATTCAACGGCGATAAGCAATGTAGACACCAATTTTCACACCCAAACATCACAGACCATCGATGAGCCTACAACCATATACAAATGCCTTTGAAATTCAACATTCAGATATAACTGATCTCCTATGTTTAGACATTACATGGCAACTAAAAAACACTCAGGTAGGAACCAAAAAATGCACAAGATAATTTGAGAATTCTTTCAATAATATATAAGAGATTTTATCAGTAGATTATTAAAACAATAGAAAAAAGAGCCTCCCACTCAAAAAATGTTGCAAGAAAAGATCTGTCTGCAGCCACAAAATAGGGTATCTGATGATTCGTATCAAGAGTTCACGAAAATAGGCCATTACGCCACCAAAAGAGGGTGTATCATGTAAAAACAACAACATCGCTCTTGAGTTTTAACAACTCAAATAATAACAGTGATCACCGTAAATGGAGAATTCACCTTGATTTATAAATTAAATAAATAATGGGTTTAAATTTGCAATTATACTATGCACAGAGTTTACCAAATCATTCAGTAGTTTCAAGGAATAATTATGGTTAGTATTATCTCAACGGAGCACTTACATAAGTAATGACTTTACAATCGCAATTGTACTAAGTAGAGATAATTTCCCAAACTTATTGTTCTTTCCATAACTATTGGGAACTGTTGGGAAAATGATAGACTTGTTTATTCCTTGAGTCTTAGGCTCTCTTATATAGGGAGAGACCTATGAGCAAATTACATAAAGTAGATAGAGGGAAAAGGAAATAGATAAGAAGATACATAAACATAAAATATCTCTCTACACTCCTCCTCAAGATGGAGCATAGATATCTATCATGCTCAGCTTGGATAAACACTTTTGAAAAGACCCTCTCAATAAGGCTTAGGTGAAAATGTCCGCCGTCGGGTCCCCTGAGCTGGTATGGGATGTAGAAATGAAGCCCTCCTGGATCATGTCACGTATATAATGGCAATCACCTCAATGTGCTTTGTCCTCTCGTGGAATGTAGGATTATTAACAATGAATAAGGCAGCCTGATTGTCGTATTTTAGTGACATGGGAAGAGGAACATCTATATGTAGATCTGTCAGGGACTGCTCGAACCCACACCACTTCTGTACATGCTTGTGCCATAGCTCTATACTTAGATTCAGCACTAGATCTAGCAGCAACAGTTTGCTTCTTATTTTTCCACGAAACAAGTGAATCTTCAACAAATATAGCAAATCCTGATGTGGACTTCCTGTCCTTGGGGTACCATGCATAGTCAGCGTTTGCGCATGCTGAGATAGTAATAGTGCCATCCTTTTTAAATAACAGCCATGCACCTGGAGATGATTTAATACCTTAGTATCATCAGTATATCATCCATATGTACCTGACAAGGTTGTTCCATGAACTGGCTCACCCAACTGACTGCAAATGAAATATCGGGTCGGTAATGATAATATAAAGAAGTTTTTCCACCAGTTCCATGTATCTTCTCCTGTCAACCTCATCAGTATCATCATCATAGAGCTTCATGCTTGGATCCATGGGTGTAGTAGTGGGTCGGCATCCAAGCATACCCATGCCACTTAGCAAGTCAATGACATATTTCTCTAAGTCATCACAAGCCCTTGTTGATTTCTGGCAAACTCCAATCCCATAAAGTATCTAAGAGCTCCTAGATCCTTGATAACAAATTCACGACCCTGAAATCCTTTTGTCCTCTTTGTTCCATGCATACCATCTCCTGTAATAAGTATATCATCAACATATACCATAATTGCAGTCATACCTCTAGAGGTTCTCTATACGGAAAGAGAATGATCTGCATTCGACTGTTTGAACCCACACTTTTCAAACAAATCTGAAAGCTTCTGGAACCAAGCTCTCGGGCTCTGCTTAAGACCATAGATTGCCTTATGAAGTCTACACACCTGTGAACACTCCCCCTCAGCAGCGAACCCCGGCGGTTGCTGCATGTAGACTTCCTCCTGAAGATCATCATACAAAAAAAAACATTCTTGACATCCAGCTGAAATAGGAATCAATCTCGAACCACAGCAACAGATAAAAGAATCCGTAAGGTAGAATGACGAGCAACTGGAGAGAATGTGCCAAGATAATCCACCCCGTACGTCTGAGTAAACCATGTGCAATCAGTCGAGCCTTGTACCTATCAATGCTACCATCTGCATTCTGCTTCATTGTAAATACCCGTTTGCAACTCACTATAGATGCCCCAGTGGGGGCTGGGACAAAGCTCCAAGTACCTCTCAACTGAAGGGCTGCCATCTCTTCCTCCATAGCCAGACACCATCTACTATCCGTCAATGCCTCATGGTACGTCTGTGGTATGTCCATGACGGACAAAGCAATTGCAAACCTCCTGAAGTCACCCGTCAGACGCTCAAAGGTGACATGAGAAGCAATCATATATGAAGCACAGGAATGCTTCTGCTTCCTAAGAGCAATAGGCAAATCAAGTTCTGCATCATCTCTGCCACCTGTCTGATCATCCCCCTCCTGAAATAACCTCTGCTGAGAAACACCATCAGACCCATCATCAAAAGTAATGTTGTCAGAACAAACCTGGAGCATGTCGGATGATGGACCATGATTATGAGCAGGGGTTGGTCGTCGACTGTAGTGATGTGGTAGAGGTGGAACTAGAACAATGGAAGGAGGTAGGGTTGGTGGAGGTGAAGGTGGAGGTGGAGGTGGTGGTGGTGGGTACATGGGTGGAGGTGGAATATAAACTTCATCATCTAAATCCGAAGGTGTCAACCTCTCACCTGTAGGAGAAAAGTACATGACAGACTCAAAAAATGTGACATCTGCACTAACATAATACCTCTTGTGTAACGGATCATAGTAACGGTAACCCTTTTGAGTCCTGGAATACCCGAGAAAAACACATTTGATAGCCCTAGGAGAGAGCTTGCCAATCCATGGAGACAACTGATAGACGAACGCAATAGACCCAAAGACACGAGGGTAAGAGAGAACACCTCCTTGTCAAGGAAAACAATGGAGAAAGGTATCTTCTCTCCCAGCATCGATGAGGGCATACGTTTAATGAGGTAACATGATGTGAGAACCGCATCACCCTGAATGAATGCGGTGCACAGCTCTGGACAAGGAGGGTACAAGTGACATCAAGAAGGTGATGATGCTTTCTTTATGCGACATTGTTCTGTTGAGATGTGTAAGCGCAAGATATTTGATGAAAAATGCCATGAGATGAAAAGAATTGAGAGAGTAGTACAGAATTCAAAAGCATTATCAGTTCGTACAATTTCGACAGAGATGGAAAAAATATTTTGCACTTCTTTAATAAAATTCATAATAGCGTTGCCCGCTTCAGATTTATTCTTCGACAAGAAAACCCATGACAGACGAATAAAATCATCCACAGTAACTAAATAAAACATATGTCCTTGATGATCAGGAATACGACTTGGACCCCAAATGTCTACATGGAAAAACTCAAAAGGGGAGCTACTGCTCCGAATCTAATGACTAGAGAAGACAGACTGATGGTGCTTCTATTATTGACATGCGTCGCAATTGAACGACGAGCGGGGTGAGATCTGGGGGAAGGACTTGACGCGGTTTCTGAAGTGGAAGATGACCGAAGCGCAGATGCCATAGGTAAGGAGAGACATGTCTAGTAAAATGAGAGGATACTCCAGCATTTGGTGTTTGGACCAGTCGATAAAGCCCGCCCTACTACCAATCACTCTGCCAATAAAAATGTCCAGAAACACAAGAGATGATGGATCAAATATAGCTCCACAATGTAAATCCTTAGTAATCTGACTAATCAACAGTAAATTCATTGAGAATTTAGGGGCATGCAACCCATTCTGCAATTGCATAGATGGCATCAAGGTGATCTTCCCATGTCCCGTGATGGGAGAATGAGTCCCATATGCTATGACCGCTGTCTTTCCTAGAGAAACCTGCTTGTAGGCTATGAGCTGATTTCTGTCTCCACACAAATGATGTGTTGCACCAGAATCTATAATCCATTCCAAGATATCTGAACCATGATTAGAAGTAGAGATATGAGGACTACCTGAGGTACTAGCTCCTGCAGTAGCAGCAACATCCGAGTTGTTCTCTGAAGCAGGTGAAGGAGTACTGGCTGGGGGCATGATATGTCTCAGTAGACACAAGCTCATCATACCGTTAATCTGATGTGGGTGGAACGCCATAGTGTTGAGTCTGCTCTGCGACTCAGGCGGATGTTGGGTAACCATGTTTGGAGTAGCATGTATCTTCTGTATGACTAGAGCAGCGGCAATAGGTACAAGGTGGTCCACGTCCACCTCTACCATGTGGTCCCCGTCCACGGAACTGAGATGGACCACCTCTTCCACGCGAGGCTGTCATGGCAGAGGAATTTGGCATTGGAGCAGAAGTTGAGATATTGATCTGGCTCAATCTACGGAAGGCCTCCTCCATGGAAGGAATGGTAGCATCCGCCAGAATCTGAGAAGAAGTGGCCTCATATTGTGACTCGAGGGAGGCCATAAAGACACCAGCCATTATGGCGTTCTGGTACGTCTTCAGCTGTTCTGGAGTAGCTGTGAGGGACATGAAGCTGTGAAGCTTCTCAAACATTCTCCGCAAGGCTGTGCAGTGAGCATGTAATGGTCGATCATTCTGCTTTATAGTGAAGCTATAGAATTTGTCTCATTCTTGGCCTGTGAATACGTGGCAGCAAGAATGTCCCACATAGCTTTAGCAGTGGGCTGGTGCAAAACATCGTTCGCAATCTCTGGTATCACGGTACCAGACAACCAGACTTGAGCATGCGTGTCATCAACCTCCCATGAGGCATACAACCATGTCTTCTTTGTCGACTCTTCCTCGGTAAGGATATGCTTCTTACCTATCGACTTCATTAGGCTCATGAACTGCATGGCCCACAGTTCGTAGTTCGACCCATCCATCTTCACTATAGGTGCAGGACCTCTGAAGGCGCCTGCGGTGGGGATATCTACTTTACTTTCCGACATGCCGACTAGAGAAGACTAGGGTTGTAGATAAGACAAACTTTTGTCGACACTGACATAAAGGGATTTGGTCGCATGTATAGACTCAAGCAACCAATCCCATCAAAGGTATGGCGGCGACCCCCTAAGGAAGGAGGGGCAGCGACAACTCCTAGCGAGAGGAGGGGCGGCGACCCATTTGATAGAAGAGGCGGCACTGGCCTCCTAGAACGCGAGTGACACGGTGGCGATGGGCCACGGGAGGGGCAGCACCCGTTAGAGAACGAGGGACGCAGCGGCGGCCTCGCTGGAGGAGGGGAGGCGTGGCCCCCTAAAACGGACGGTGGCCCCACTAGAGGAGGGGCAGGACCAGCTGGAGGAGAGGCAGCGCGGCCTCCTAGAACGAACGGCGGCGGCGGGCCAAGAACGAGGTATAGAGAGAGAGGATGTCGCGGTAGGGTTAGGGTTAGGGTTTGTGGGTGTTGAGAAGAGGAATGAAGTGAGATGTTTATTCCATAGAGTTAGGGTCTTTTATATAGAGAGAAAACCCTAGAGAGTACAAGGGTTACAGAACCTGAAGGGTCACTGGAAGTTACGGAACTTGAAGGGTCACAGAGGGTTACGGAACCCAAAGGGTTACAAACATAAATGTAAATATAATAACTCTAACACTCCCCCTCAAGCTGGAGCTGAGAAAGCTGCAACTTGTAACAAAAAGAAAAAATATGCGCCACATCTTCACACGATACATCATAAGAACATATGACCGTTGCAGGTAGAAGACCTCGCTCGAGGACGGGTCTGCGGCTTTCAGGTCACAGGAACGTATCTCTGTCGTGCCTGCAGGTCACCGGAACATCTCTGTCGTGCCTGGAGAAGAATCGCTTGTAGAAAAAGTCCAACGCGGAGTAGTAGTCGGGTCGTAAAAGAAGTATACGCCCTAACGAAGAAGTCGATGCTCGTGAAGACGGATGATCTGAATAGTTGTCTGGAGTGTCTGTCTGTCAGTCGTGGTAGGGCAGCAGACATCCTGAAGTGTCGGGCGACGCTTTCGGTGCCGCTGAAGGTAGCAGCTGGTGTTGTTGGAGACTCGGACTGCCTTGTGCTGAAACATCGAATTCATGTGCGACGCAAGAGGTCCAGCCCTCTCTCCTTGTCAGCGGAGAGAGGACTGGTGATGACGGTAAAATTAGAGTATTAGGCTTCGGTTTAGGACTGTTGCTCTGATACCATGTTGAGAAGAGGAATGAAATGAGATGTTTATTCCATAGAGTTAGGGTCTCTTATATAGAGAGAAAACCCTAGAGAGTACAAGGGTTACAGAACCCGAAGTGTCACTAGGAGTTACGGAACTTGAAGGGTCACAGAGGGTTACGGAACCCAAAGGATCACGGGGGGTTACGGAACCCGAAGGGTTACAAACATAAATGTAAATATAATAACTCTAACAGTGGGTATGAGAGCTCCGGCCTAGGACCGTCGCTCTGATACCATGTTGGGAAAAATGAGACTTGTTTATTTCTTGAGCCCTAGGCACTCTTTTATAGGGAGAGACCTCTGAACAAATTACATAAAGTAAACAGAGGGAAAAGGAAATAGATAAGAAGATATATAAATATAAAATATATCTCTACAATAACTAATTACGGTTTGCATAAAAAATATTCTGCATTATGACAATGAATATTTAGGTCATAAATTGGATCTCTCTTGTAAACATTAAAACAATTTTTAGACATTTTTTCTCAATTGAACTTCACAATTACTCTATAATTACTACCTTTTTTCATACACCACAACCTAAAATAATCAGTTAACTGTTGAATGAATTAAAACTAACCGTTCTAGTGGTAAAATGGACATACTTCATTGGATGGGAGGTAACCTGTGACCGCAGAGGACTTGTTTGTCTCAAATGAAGTAAGAAATTGATTTTATGTAGAAGGCGGACATGTTAGCAACAATACTGGCTCAGATTCCTATGGACACCACGACTCGATTGTACGAGGACATGTCAAAGGATGAGGGGCAATATTGTCAACTTGTTAGGAAACTCCTCTCTCTCACTATTACCGGACATGGCATCTCCCTGAATGTTCGGAAAGTTGTTCAGTTTAGGAGCACGCCTATATGTCCCACTGCGATGCTACCATGAAGTTCTGAAGGTACATCAAGGTCGTCCAAGAAAATGGGTTATGCTTAGTAAAGGAACATGACTAGTGTTTTTTTGCCAAAAAGGGTGAAACACCCTGGAGGTGTCCCCATATATATAAAAAGAGGAATAAAGGAACTTACAGCAAACAGGCCATATTATATGCAACAAAAATGCCAAAGAATTCTTGAAATGGCCTAAGATTTTATGGCAGTCAGAGGTAGTCAACCATATAAATGTAAGGAAGCTTAACTCTAATTATACTCGACAGTTCAGCTCATAATTTTTTATGTTCAGTTTGCAGCTAACTATCAAAAAGATGTGTTGTAAGATAAAATAAAAGATTGTGAATAAAATCAAAGTAAATAAAAAATAGCCATATTAAGAGAGGTTTCATTTCCTCAGAAATAAAGAGGCCTTTTAGTAAAAAGATATTGAACTGGTGATGGGATAAGAAGAGTAAGCTTACCTTATTGTGAGCAGTCGAACCAGTATACTGCAGTGCAAGTGTATCACCCATTGTCTCATAAAAGCTCATCAAATCATCGGCCAATTGATCATCTAGATCAATTTTTGGGTCATCTATCAAACCAAGCGTGTTGAGCTGGCACCCAAGTGCTGCTAAACCATATGCATACTGAGCAACATTAGTACGATCCAAACAGTCAATGCAATTGGTACGAAGAACACCTCTCTGGAACATCGGAGGTCTGTTCCAAAAATTATCACTAGAATCACTATTATCCTTGTGGTGCCCGATTCTAGATACAGAAGTGTCAACATTGTTGATGTTTCTTTCATTAGCATTATCCTCCCTGGAGTTAATTAGTAATTTAGCACATACTAACTAAACAAACCAAGGTAGTAGAAGCTACAAGGTATAGCAAAATAGAAAGGAGAAGCTTCAAATTGCATAAGGGCCTTCGAGGGGATGCTAGACAGCAAGAAACCATTTTGAAAATCATATACACGACTATATAACTACTACAAGACCCACACAAGGTAAGAGATTATTAGTTTGTAAAAAAGTGTATGCTTCAAAAAATCACCAAATCAAGCAAAATTTAGATGTAAAACATACACGAAGAAAAGAAAATGACACATTGAAGACGTGTACAGGGTTGAAAGCACACTAACCACGCATTATCGTCAGTGTTAGATTACAAATTTACTATACTGGATTATTGAACATCTTCACTATAAGTTTGGCAAAAATATCACTTGATTTTTGTCTGTACGCTTTCTCGTGTATTATAACTGACGGCTATAAAAAAGACTCGCATGGAGAAAAAAGATTTTGGTACCTCTTACATCATCAGGAACTCCTTTCTCAATTATCGACTTCCCCACCCCAAAAAAATCTCATTCAACTATATTCTAGACATCATATGGATTCATGTTTGGTATTTGGTTATCTTTTCGACCATATTATGTATGTTACTATGTTTAGCTTTTGCCATATTTGATTTTGTTTCTTGAGTGGTTCTTATTGTATTTGGCCTTTATGTTTTCTCATTTATAAGAGACTCTGGAACTCTTCATAATAATCAAGTTATTCGGTCTATATATTCTCATACAGTATCAAAATACCATCATAGATCGTGGTTCTATAAATGTTGCAACGCTGACCCCTCTCCTCTCAAACATCTCACAGTGTCGACACCCGGGTCGTTGCCACCTGCAGAGAAACTACAACGGGCCACCACCAACACCAACGATGCCACTTGCACCCCTCGAATGTCTCGGTTGCATCCCCACATCACCTCATGTGTCTCTTGAGCTACTTTGGTGTTTTCAAGGTTTAGAAGGAAAATTAATCATTTAAACTCTCTTCTGAGGCACTCGAGGCTTCCTTATTACATATGAAGGTTGTGTAGTACTAGGTGCATGCCCACTTACTTTCTTATTACCTAAGTAAGCTCTTATTTCATATCTAATGCTCCACTTCGTTAGTGGCATTTTATTCTGCCTCAAAGATGGCACGAAAAGACTTTGATGTGGTTGACATCAAGGACGTCATGTGGTTCATCGGAGAGAAATCAAGTCTCGTAGCTTGATCATCAAGATGAATGGGGCCAAAGACAAAACTTGGTCCATGCCTCGTGTAATCGGTAAGAATGCATCTGGAAAAAGGACAATGCAACAGCACAGATGTGGCTTTCTGGTATTTTGATTCCCTAAATAGTCCATCAGATTCTACATGAGAAGATAGCTAAAGGATATGTGTGTGTCTTTTGTCATCACCTAAGCTCTAACGAGGAACAAAACTAAGATCCTGAGGTATCATCATGATGTTCACCAAACAAGGCCGGGTAGACGTCCTATCCATGTCTATTACTCAGACCTTAAGGTCATGTTCGAGAAATCACATCACTGCTATGTTGTATGCAACCATTCCGAGCAAAGGACGATCGACCACCTAAGTTCATATTCCAGACTCCAGCAACAGGAGTTTATCACTTAGCAAAATTCTTAAAAAGGAATTACGTTTGCCAAATTACATGTCACAGCATGATTTAAAATTAACATTCATATGGGACGGACACCTTCGCATGTTTCCCCCTCTTTTGACTCAAAAAAAATAACATTTATTAATAAAGGAAAATCTGAATAAAGACAAGTTCTGACATATTTTGCACATACCAACGGGGCAATTGTCTTTGAGAATCATCAGGCACATGAGCCGGTGTAAGTTGAAAATAGAAGAACTCTGTTAAAGTTAAAGCATAGGCAGCCACCTTCCCTAACAACTCCAATGCACTTGTGGCTTTGCTGAAGAAATCAAGCAATTTATGATGTTGGTTACAAAAAACAATTTACAATGTTTCCAGGAACCTGGTTCACAAAAACAAACAGAACATTCTCATAAATAAAAATCTAAAACAAATCGATGCTCACCTTCTAGAATGTCTACTCAGATCCCAGTGCAAGAATCTGAGGCGATATTCCCCAACTAAATCTTTGTTAATAAGATCAATTGCATTAGCGAATTCAACTCGTAGTTTGGACTCTCGAGGTTTCTTCTCCCTGGACTGTTGGGAAGAAAGCATCATCGTCAAAATAAAGAAAAAGTGAGTATCCACTTATATGACAACATTTTGGTATCGTTTTTACGGTTTGAAGCCAATAACCAATTACAGCTTTAAAATGGAAGATAACACCTATATCAATTTTCAATAGCAAACTTGTTTCACCATTGAAATTTACCTTGATCAAGTTTAATATAATAATGGGATTCCCATATCTCTTGACAAGGTTCTCAAAGTGTAGCCTGGTGGCTTCATAATTTCCATCTTTCTTCTGCACTGAAAAAATAGGCAAAGAATATAAGGATAATCCCAAACGGCAAACTGATGTAAACACAAAAGTACATGGTACTTACAGACAATGTCTGGCTTGAGATTCAATTTAGAAGTTTCCTGTGACCAAAACAGTGGTATAGACCCTCTGTTTTGGACGACAGAAGTTACTTGAGCTGGGAACCCACGAGGAGTATCTTCAAACACGATTTGTTCAATTTCCACATCATTGGCCACTCTACCTTTCTCGTTGACACCGCGTTTCAAAAATCTAATCCAGGAAAGGCATAACAAAACAATCAGTTTAAACTTAACAAAGAACGAAGCAGTAATGATGAAAGTGGCATACAACATCTAAATCCTTTATTTTTTTGTGAAGCCCTAAAAATAATATAATCGCCTAGAAATCATATGCATCAACCTAGTGCCTGCATAATGGCGAGACCTTCTTGCTATAAGCGTCAATCGGAATGCCTTCCCACATACTGACTGCTTTTCCTGGAATCCAACAAAATAGAATCAAAAACGTAAAAAGCATAGTATATATAACATATCAAGCATGTTGCAAGGGAAAATGGAATTCAGTAGATCAATAAAAAATTGCCACCACTAGCATTGATAACAACATAGCAGCACATGTTTGCAAACAATCAAATACTGGAACCAGAGCAGAAAGAAATTAGAGGGCACCATCAAAGATCTGTAAACAAAGAATTATCAGAACCACAGCAGAATGTAATCGTAATGAAATAAAACTCCATTTTATCAAATCCAACTTGTAATATAATTGCAGCTAAATTATTTTTTTATGAAAGGGATTGAAGCCAAAATATATATAATGACATACAAAACCCTGAGTCAAATCATAGCCAATATTATCTGGAAAAAACAGGCAGGCAGCAGTAAGTCGCCGATAAATCTTTCAAGCAGCAACTAAGAAGAACGTGGCTACCAATTAGCAAACATCAAAACATAAATAACTGAATCTTTGCATGACCACCATATCAAAAGACTGGATGCATTCAAATGAATGCAGGTGATATAATATAGCAAGTACTATGTTTTTCTGTGCAGCGTCCAGGTAAAAGAGTTGCAACCAAAAACAGGAGACTATGCACTGTTGCTAATAAAAAATGAAATTCCAAATGTATAGCAGAAAACAAATATCTACTTACCTGTTTAAAAAATCCGTAAACCAACGCCACCGTCCAAAGAGTACTTTTTATATGATTTCGTATACCACGAGTTAAGAACTCGTTCCAGACAAACATTGTTTCATAGACAAGTTCTCCCTTCTGACTGTTGGAGATATTTTTCTGTAAGCTACGCATAACATGATATGAGTAGCTAAAAAAGAAGTCCTTTGTGAGATCCACTGTGCACAGTAGCTTCTTGTATCTAAATCATGGGAAAGTATGAATAGTTGTGAGTAGCTTCTAAAAGAAAAGGCAAACGGAAGAAAAAATAACATTTATTAAAACAGAGTTCAACTACATGCACAGAGTAGAATAAAAACTTGAATTATGTCACCTAGTTCCCAACACCCAAAAAAACTAGCTGGATATATACTATACAACATAAATAATAATAATTGATCCAATTAATCTAAGCATCCAACTTTGATGTAAATAGTTGCAAACGGCCTGGTTCTGCAGGCTAACTGAAAAGAAAACACATGGGAAGCATCTATAGAAAACAAAGATCAAACAAATGATGCTTACATTTTGGCTATAAAGTACTCTACGCAAAGGAGAGACAACGCAATGCAGTAAACTGCATTGGCTCTCTATACATTATGAAGATAAAAATAAGAAAAACCACTATTTAACAATACAATCATTCACTATCTGAGATCCAATATGAGCAAACCATATTGAAATCTGTAATTGATGATGCAGCTCTGCTCTCTATACATTATGAAGATAAAAATAAGAAAAACCACTATGTTGTGCAGTAAAACTGCACACTGCATATATACATGTGGATTGGACAAAGGACCTGTTTTCATCCTTAGTATTAGATATATCAGGTTGTGCCACGGAATTTGGAATTGCAATCATTCTGCTCTTGGTAATTCTGTAGATTGTATGGCCGCAAATGACACCAATCGGCCTTCTTTTTGTGATAAGCAGCATGTAATATGGTCCCAAGAACTTCACAAAACCTGAAAGCGACAATTCCTCATTAGACATTTCCACCGTGGTATAGCTTACATGTTAACTTGTTGACTAACAAATCGCATACCAACAATTCCGTAACAGTTAGTGACAAACTTAAGCCCTCCGGTCGACTTATTCCCTTCGTGTATCCTCTTTAACAACTCGTAGCATTCGCTTGTCGAATATGTCACAGCATCCTCATGGACGTTCAACACCGACGGCTCAAGTCTATCAATCGTTAACACCCTCCATGAGGTCCTGCTTTTGTTTCTTCCTATCATATAAAATTTCTGCAAAAAAACAGGTATTATAATAACTACAAAAAGATAAAATCACGACCTAAGACTACTAGAGCATCACATCAGCATAATTGTAAAACTAACAATATAAGGGAGATTATAGTCTCAAGGTACACCACAAGGTATTTCTTTCTTTGAATTTTAACAGCAAATCACCGCAATAAACCGAACCCTCATCAGCGATTCCTTACTCCGGTCAAACTGTTAATATTCAGGAACTTCCTTCCAACACTTTGATGTAGCACTCCATTGCGGCACCTCGCCTTCTCTCGTAAGGCCGGAAGCCCGCCCCACACACCTTCCTCTCGTTTTACAGTGAGAAAATGCATCATCAACAGCTACAGATAAGAATCGGGACTGGAAAATCGATCATTTCATAGGATCTCATGCGAAGTGCAACAAGTCAACCATGAGTAGACTAGAGCTTATAAGCTAATTAGATAAAATCAAATCAGATCACAACAAAAACAAAAAAATCCATCCATTTCACGACCGCAAAAATCCTTACCGTTTACCTTTCAAAAAAAAATCCTTACCGATCTCGTCTCGTAGAGTCTGAACTTCTGGAGGCACCTCTCCACATCTCCTCCAACACCACCTCCCTTCTGCGGAGACTCCTCCCCAGCCGCCATCGCACCTCTTCCCGCTCCTCTTCCTGCTTCAAAACCTCACCACCTCCGCATCAAAGGAAACGCCGGCGCCGCCAACCCTCCTTGGCTGCTTCAGGTACATCATATCCCCAGCGAGGGCGAGATCGGCGCAGCAAGGCGGCGGTCGCGTGCAAGCCAAAGCGATGGGTAAGGAGACGCGGAAGGAGAGGGGTGTCGTGTCGGTGTCGCGAGATCGCTGGAACAAGGAAGGCCACGGCTTATGGAAGCCGCGTCCATCACCACACATAAAAATACTAATTATAATTTTAAAGAAAAGGCCAAAAAGAGGAAGTAATGTCGTGGGTCTTTTTGACGGGGCGGTGACGGGAACAGTCGAGTGGTTTTACTTTTACCAGGGAGGAAGTCGTTGCAACGGTGACGGGAGTCGTGCGGTGATTACGGGGAGGTTAAACGGGCGGCGTAGGACGCACGGAGGTGTCCGGATCCAGGCGGGTATCACTCGTATCACACGGTCGCCCGCTCGCGTACTTCACGAGGGAAAGCGAAGGGAAGGGGGTAATAATTGAGGGCTGAGTCGGCAGGTGTTTGCAACGTCGGGTTTTTCGTGTGCTGATGATTGGAGGTCGGCGGGATGCGAAGATGGAAAATTGAGGGGTGCGTTTTGTAAATTGGCCAAGCTCGTTGCGCGTTGGATTTCATGGTCAGATATTTGTCAACAGATGGGACATTTAATCAAATGACCTCGAACATTTTTTATTTCGTCATAACCCTCTTAGTCATTGTATATATATTGCAGCCCTTATAAACTCCTCTTATTTAACTTAATATAATATACGATATACACACTCTGTGCTTACCCCCCATAAGGCTGGATTTTTCTTATTGAATATCCCTCGTCCTAATAGCGCTTGACATTTGACTCTACCATATTGGCATTGAGAATGATGGCTTGGTTTGCATTGTTAATTTTGAAAGCTAAAGTAAAATTCATATCTCACCGGAACAGCAACACGATTATTGACAATATAATATGATGAGATCGTCCTCAAAAACATCTCAAGTAATTATAGTAGGATGGAGACAAGAGTTATATTTGATTAGGTGAGAAGGGACAAGTTCCTCGGATGAAGCTAAGCCAAACCAAACTTTCTGGTTATTAATGGACTGGACCGTGATTGATTGACTTGGACCAAACCCCTGCTATTTCTTGCAAGCCCTCTCGGTCGTTCTCTAGTGAGTGGGAATAAGTCACGAGATTAACAATCGTAGTCATCGGTAGTTGAGGGAAGATTTGGACTTTTATACGTTGGGATTTTTTTATTTGTATCCTTCTTAACTTAACTTCTGCAATTTCGTTTATGTCCATCTCTTTTTGCAATATCAGTTGTGCCTCTTACGAAATTAGCAGTTCTTTCTTTTTGTAATATCAGGCATGCACCTACTTTATCTGACGAAAGGCAGAATTCTGAATTTCGTAAGAAGTCGTTGACACAACCGAAGGGCACTAGTGATAAAAGCCCTTATAAATGAGTATTGAAAGTTAATCATAAGAAAGTTCACTCTATATAATATTGTTGGGGAACTGTGTGTGGTTAAGTTCGAAAGCATTGAAAGTTGGTTTTTAAAAAAAAAACATGCAATTAGCAACCATGGAAGTAGGTAAAGAAGAAAACATGGGATATATATATATAGGGCATATCCAGAGAGCACTGTGCCGATTTGAGTTTTTTTGAGCACCAAACGTGGGTTCACCACGTGTATTTCCATTTGAATGGTTTCCTATTTCGAGGGACACGGTTTTGGAAGGATATTAATATGTTTGAGTCTTTTCTATTTCCAATTATATCGAGTCCTTAAAAAAAGGAAGACGGTTTTGGAAAGATAAATTCAAATCCTTAATTTCGTTTCGAATAAATAGTCATTGTAATTTGATCAGTAATGTATATATTATATGTAAGTAATTATGTGTTGCGAGATCAGTAATATTGAAACAGTTGTTAGTAATTTACATATGTAATATTACATTGTACTGAGATCAGTAATTCATTCATCTTACTCAAGTAATACATATTCAGTTCTCTAGTAATTATTGTTGTGAGATCAGTAATTAAGTTACTAATGTCCATACAAGAAGTGCTGATTACAATTATCCATATTACTGTACTCATTTTGATTGTTACTAATGTCCATCCCCGCCTTCTTTACTGATGTAGTCTATTTAGTTACTTGCAATACGTCAAGTGTTACTGATAGCTACATATAAATTACTGATGTAGTCTATTTAGTTACTTGCAATACGTCAAGTGTTACTGATAGCTACGTATAAATTACTGATGTAGTCTATTTAGTTACTTACAATACATCAAGTGTTACTGATAGCTACATATAAATTACCGATGTAGTCTATTTAGTTACTTGCAATTCGTCAAGTGTTATTGATAGCTACGTATAAATTACTGATGTAGTATATTTAGTTACTTGCAATACATCAAGTGTTACTGATAGCTACGTATAAATTACTGGTGTAGTCTATTTAATTACTTGCAATACATCAAGTGTTACTGATGGATACGTATAAATTACTGATGTAAGTCTAGTTAGTTACTTGCAATACGTCAAGTGTTACTGATAGCTACGTATAAATTACTGATGTAAGTCTATTTAGTTACTTGCAATATGTCAAGTGTTACTGATAGCTACGTATAAATTACTTAACTCGTATTTGATAGAAAGAACTTGTATTTTCTTAAGATACATAAGTAACTATGAATGGATTTTAATCAGTAAGAATGATAAAATAGAAAAGTAATACTTGATATATTATCAGTAACATATGCAAATGTTATCAGTAACTTGGTATAATTTTTCTGAAATAATGATTTCGCTATCTAAATCCAATTGTAAGACATTCATCTTCGCTCATTTTTATACGATCTTTTCACGATTCAAATCCATCCATGAAGCATCGTTCATCATTGCTTCTTTGTAATCATGATCAGTTTCCATTAACAGATGATCCATCGCATTTGAATCTGAAAATGAGAACTAAAAAACGAACGATCAAATTCTATAAAAGAACAATAAATAAATGTCTAATAAACAACGAAAAAACTTACAGATCGAGGACTTGAAGACGACTTTCTTTCGTCGCTGGAGATCTTGAGATTTTGCAGGAAGACGAATCCATAGATGATTTTGGAAATTTCTAAAATAAAAACAATGCAACGTCGGAGAGACTTAATTGCGAATCAAAAAAGGAAATTAGTCACGAGGAGAATGCGGGGGGAGTTTGTTATGGTAAGGATTGATGTTAAAAAAAGGGAATGGATGAGATAAAATAGGATCATTAGATCATGATCGGAAGGATGAAAGCAAGGGCTCATTTGAACTCAAATCGGCACAGTGCTCTCTGGATAAATTCCCTATATATATATATATATATATATATATATATATATATATATATATATATATATATATATATATAACAGCGACCAATTACCTCTTGAGATAACTAGAGAAACAAAAATTAATAAGAAGAGTAACAAAACAAATGAAAGTCATTTTGGCTCTCTTCCTCTTTTCTCTTTATCTTTCTTTTTTTCATCTTCTCTAGTGGTATTGAGCCAATGCCCTTATTCCTCTGTATGTGGTCCAGCCGTCCAAGTACAAGACTTGTAATTTTATTTTTACGCTGGCATTACATGGCATACAACTCTATTAAGATTTTATTTCTGTTGTAAGGTTCGTGCATCTAAATTTTGTACATGAACACATCAATTACGATATCAAAAACAGTTTTAAGAGGTACATTATAAAATACAAAAAAAAGTCGTATATATTATGGTGTGTCTGAGGTCCCTTGGGATTTTCTCGTGAAAGGAGGTATTGTAACACATCCAAAAATAATCTCACATATAATACTTACAGATTATGAAAGTCGGGTTATAAGTAGTGGGAGTATAGATTGACAATCTGAGATGAAGCATTTTATGTGATGGCCAGTAGATTCTTTTGGATGTGAATCCGATAAATTATCGAGATCAGTTTTCCTCGTAACAGTCACGGTTTATGCTAGGTAATCGGGAGGTTAGTATAAATCGGATATTGAGTTGTTCCATCAGATAAAGGATAATTCTATATTAGCGATCATTTGTCAATGAAGTTGGGTTTAAGCACCTCCTTCCGAATTCTTGCTTTTATGTTCACATAATCAGCATTCGATCCCATGAAGAAAATATCTTCTCCCCAACATAATTATATTACAAATTACATAGTTTGACATCAATGACGGGTTTCTCATCTCTTCTATGTTTGCACGCTTTTGCAAAGTTGTAGCTTATGAAAAATAACATATAAAAAGTACAGAGATAAAAGCTAATGAAATTAGTGTTCGGTAAAAAAAATATGTAATCGTGTTTCCTATGCTTTCTATTATGTAAATGGGCTTATATTATACATGTATATGATGATTGCACGTTGAATAATTATACTAAATGAGTTTATTGCATAAAAAATTATATCATACATGGTGAAAATAGCCATAAAATTATGGTACATACGATTATAAATAAATGGAATTTTTATATCATGTATAAACTTTGTCAATTATACCACAACCCCTAGTTTCTTCGTGTTTACCTCACAACTCTAGTAAACTTGCTAACTCTTACACATGGACCTTGTGGTTAACTCGCATCCATTCGACAATAAAACTAAAAAACATGTCAACTCCCTTCTTCTTTTTATAAAATTCACAAAGCATTGTCATTCTCCTTACTCCTCCCATCCCCTTCCCATCTCGACCGCCTCCCCCAAGCCTCCTCATCCTCTGCCACTTCTCTTTTGTGTCCTACCATCCTTCTCCTACCACCCTTCCTCCTCATGCCTAACAGGAAAAACCCCAATTGTTGGTGTTGCAACCTCGATCGGCCATCCAACTGACAGTGCCTCGGCGACTACTTCCTCAATTTTAGTCATGGTATTCTTAACAAGAAGAACAACCTCCTCTTCATCGTCTCTGATCCTCCAATGACGACCCTCTCACCCACCCAACGACGCCAAGCCTTATGCCCTCCACAATGTTGTTGTTTAGGAGGAACACCTCTAGATTGTCTTCTCATCATCCACGACAACCACCATGCCCAAAGAGCTCCTTGTTAATATCTTCTAGACTATTGACACCCACAATGTTGTCATGCACCATGGGTTGACATGGAAGGGAGAGGAAAATCAAGAAGAAGAAGGGGGAGAGAAGAAGGAAGGAGATAGTGAAGGAAATATCCTCCTTCGATATTATTGGGGTATGATTAACATAAAATTGACTCAAGAAGATCAACTCAACAAGAGTTAAATTGATGGTAGGAGTCGTGGCATAAACAACATAAGTCTGTAGGAGGCACAGGATACATAAGAAGATGTCAAGGGTTGTGGTGTAATTGGTGAAATCCAAAGGGGTTGCAGTACAAAGATTCCTAAATACATATTTAATTGTATTTATAACCTAAAATGGATATATGAATATAAAAAGATTGTTTGTAGATATCAATGTAATATTTACATCCTATTCATTTTAAAATGAATACATATATGATTGTTGAAATATTTATAAAATGGAGATGGAGAAAGATCAGATACGGAGAGATCTATATCTATTTTTAATGGAAAATCTTCATTCACCAATAAGAACGAGGAACATAGTGATTAAGTTTCCAATTAAGGGTATACAAAGAACCCTAACTAGGGGACTATAATGTAGACGAAAGAGAAAAGAAAAGAAAAAAGAACAACACGACAACAATGATGATGAAAAGTGTCACGCAACACGAGGACCACCTCGGCTAAGAATGGACCTTACATCTAGAGATCGAGCTCTTGAGGGACAAAATGATAAATATACAGGAAAACAAAAAAAGACAAAAATCTCCAACTCTCCCTATAGATCCTAATACGTAAGCTCCACTCTGAGAGACATGATAGGGTCGATCCACATGTTCGATAAGATACATATCCCAAAATAGATGGATCGAGGAAGTTCACACTACAAGAAAAATGACTTGTGATCACGTAATGTGGTTACGGAAACTTGTGACCACGATAATTCCGTGACCACGTGTTTCTCGTAGCTACGATTCCGTGGCCAAAGTCTTCAAACAAGAGTTGTGGCCACGACAAATTATGTGGTCACTTGTAGTGGCCACGACATAGTCGTGGTTAGAGAACTCTTGCGACGAGACTTGTAGCTACGGCTACTGGCCGCGACGTGTTGTGGCCAGAGCCAAAGTCTATGGCCACAAGCCCCACATCCGTGGGCATAGTTTTGTAGCCACAACGTGTCTTCCTTGTAGTGTCATCAAAGGGAAGTGTGTCTTGTCTAGAGTTGAACATCAACCAACAAGAAGCACCTATGTGTTTGGGAGGGGGAGGAGACATGTAGTCTCGTGAAGATGGAGTTGGTCGTCGTCATCGCATGAACGACGATAAGGAAGGTAGTTGGTGCGGAGTGAGCGTCGATATCGTCTCGGCGATCTAGTGAAGGTGGGGTTGGGTATCATATTCTTGCATATGGAGATGGGACAGTGACTAGAATAGAGGAGGGTCAACGGTGGGAGGGGTAGAGGTGTTCAGTCTTTACAAACTATTTGGATAGTGATATCCACAAACATAAGGATTATGAGGTCCTAATAATGCACGATATCTCTAAGAACAAGGTCACTTCATGCTAGATTGATTTCAAGAAACCTAAAAGTCCTAAGTTCGGATGAAAGAACTTCATTCCATTTTTTTAAAGACTAAACTTGGAATTGTTGGAATTAACGTTGTCGGGATATTTGATACAATTTGATGGTCAATATCAAGTTGTATTAATAGATCTCAATTTCTGGAATTCAATGTTTCAACCTTGTGGGGTGTTATCTAGTCCCACATCGTGGAGAGTCAAAACTGACACTTGGTTTTTATATGGGAAGTCCCGAGACTAGTCTGGAAACAAACTAGAGAGGGCTTTGGACCACCACACACGTGCGCACGCATGCGCACCCACCCGCATCTCGTCGGGCCGGGCCGGGCTCGGACATGGGCGTGGGCGCAGTGCGGCTGTGTCTGCGGCGTGGTGTGGCATGAAGATCGTGTCAGTTTTGCATAACTGCCCGTTTGAATTCCAAGAGACGTTTCCCCTTATCCTCTCACAAAGCGTAATCGCCCGAACGTCTTTAAGTATCTCTTAAAGTCGTGGGCGTAGGTTACGAACATAATCGATCATCATTCTCAACGCCTCTTCTCTCTTGAGGACGCTCGTCTCCTCTCCTCTCACGATCTCGGGCTTTGTCTACGAAGGTGACTTTTGAGGACGCTCGAGCACGATGCGGACCATCGACGAGCGTGGCCCGTCGGACCCTGGAAGCGGCACGTAAAGGCCCTGTGCGCCGGTAAAGTGGGGGCGATGTCTCTCTAAGGGGAGTCTTACGATAGGACGCTTCGGTTGTGATTTCTAACTCTCTATTTTCCTTTGTCACATTGTTTGTTGTGATGTTTGTTTTCGGATTTTTCCCTTGCTTTAATATGAATATGTCTCTAAACTGGATATTTCTCTTATCAACGACGATATGGATGCATACACACTCTGATTGGTTTTGGAAACCTGTTGAAAATCCAATTTATGTATGTATGTTGATGACATTTATCGCAACAGGAATTGCACTAGTAACAAAGTGATTTTATTAGTCAATGTGGCACTATTCGAACATAAATTCTATCATAATCAGGAGGTCATCCAGGGTTAGATTTCACGAAAATGGTAGAGATCTTTTTAAAGAATTAAATCCCACATGCTCAATGACTATATCAAAAAAAGGACTAAACTTGAGTGTGAATAACACTCTATTACTTTATTAGAAGGGTGATCATGGGCATCGATCCAAGGTGAAGTTAGCCTTATCTAAACTCCATCAAGCATGGAACAACCTCCAAACACTGATGTAGACCGAGGTGAAAATTAGAGCTTCATCTAAAACCCAATCTCAGGAAATTCCCTTCATCCATTCATGGTATGTTCTTCACGAACCAATTATCACAAGTAATCATCATTACCTCCCTATTTGAGGTGATTTCATCCATCATTCACAGCAATTTGACTCAGGTCTTGTAGGAGGCATTCAAAGTCAGTCAAAGAGCGACATCCCAAGTTTTCTTAGGATCTATGCTTTGGCTGGAACTCAGTTCATCTACAAACCATGTGATATTACTTATTCTATTTATAATAATTTAGGTAAAATTTGAAGCTAAATCGATGCATACTTTATCTTTCCAAATCGATGATAGTTAGAGCCATCGCAACTCTGCTAACTGAGGATGTTTTATTATCTAGGGCACTTCCAACCTTTTGCCAAACCCTCATGTGGAGAGAGTTCATGAAGATGAAGGTGTTGGTATTTTCGAACACCTTTATTCGGGTCCCCATAGCAGCTCCATCAGTTGAGCAAAGCAAGCAAGAGGTTGTCGAATATTCACTCTCCTCAAGCACTCGCAACCCAAAAATATATCATTTTGCTTTAAAATTTGTTAGGGGATTGAACTTAATAGCTCCATCGCATTATACATTTATTTATATTTTTGGGCATTTTCATTCATTTTCAATATTTTTTATTAGGTGTTTGTTGTGTTTACTTAGACTAATTGGTATAAATTCAATATAGTGAATTAAGTTCTAAATTTTGGTCCATTATTAGGTCCCTAGGAGTGATGCTTTCTACCAAACATCCATGCACCATTGTTGCAATCTAGACCTTGAACTAATTTTCCTTTATATTAACTGATTGATTTTTACTAAGCAGACATTATTATATTTGCTACACCTATCACTCATCCATTCTCCACCTACCTACCTTGGATTTTGTTTTCAAATTTATTAACATTTACTATATTCTACAAATTAAAAATCATAAAAAATAGAACACAATCTTAAAAGATATTTTGATTAAAAATAAAGAAATGCTTTGAAAAAATCTTCAAAATCAGTGTTATGTCTTTTTTTCCCTTTATCACATATATGAAAATATCAAAAAATCCTAAAAATCTAAAAATATGAATAATCTCTTTAAAATTCTATAGAAATTAGTGAAATCTAACAAATATACAAAATATCTCCCTATATGTATAACTAGGTGTTTTACCTTAGAAAAATAAACAAACTTACATTCGTTGTTTCTTGGAATATTTAAAGTATTTAAAATTATAGTTTCTTATTGATATTAATTGTTTTCAAACAACCATTTATAATATTATAAAAGTATTTAAGATTCCACAAAATTTCATGATAAATACAAAGTACTTTCACGTGTTATTCATACTCCCTTCATGCATGGTTTAAAAAATAAAAAAGAAAACAACAATTTTAAAAATAAAAATACACTAGGAAGAAAACAACATTTAAAAAAAATACACTAGGAATCCATGTACATTAAGTTGCATATACCATAATTTCTAGTCTTGCAATCGTCTCCCTAAATTTGACATTGGACAACACCAATACAAGTTTGTTTGATTATATCTGATTTTTGACTACTGCAAGAGACACTTCTTATCGGAAAAGGATATCATAACATCAGGACGCAACTCATTTAACTAGTCAAGTACTTGATTACAAGTGCTACAATTGTTTTAGTACTAGTTGTGCTACAATTGTTTTACTAGTGTCACAACTCTTCTTCTAACTTCTTATACATTTGCATTGCTTTCTTGGATTGCTTTCTTTTTATATATTCAATACACCTCAACTAATATTTTCCTCTCTCTATCTTCCACCAACCTTTAGTCTGATGTTCACATTATGATTCCAATCATTCTTTACGCAACCATGCATATGATAGGATATTCATCTAAACTGCGTAAATTTCCCGCGCATGCCTATAATTAACAACCCAATGCTCGTTACTACGAAGTATTTTCATGTCGTACCATAAATTTAATGTTAATGTTTTCTTTGAGTTCAAAATTAATGTATATTCCTAGAACAAAGAGCACTTTATGCTCATTTTCACTTCATCCATCATGTGTTAATTATATGAGAGGCATTTCTTTCAATTCGGTAATGCATTTTGAAGGATTGAATATAGATATCTGAAACATCATTATTCTAAGTGAAACGTGAATTAAGCTCTACCGCCATCATATATCTAACTTCCTTTTCAATAAACTTACATTTCATATATTCCATCTTGATTCTACTTAATTGGGAACCTGGACACTCTAGAGCTTTCCTTCAAAGCTCAAGTTTCATGATACTTTTTTTGTTTCTTGTTCCATTCAATAAAACGATGTCATCTGCACACAACATGCACATACGTGTGTTATTAATTCGTTTGTAACTAGAAGAAGAAAACGACTCAGTGAGATCCTTGGTGCAAACCGATCATAATATCCAAATGATTTGTCAACCCAACTAGAGTTATAATGCAAACTGCTGTTTGGTAATTGTAACGTCCCGGGCTTAGGTTCCCGATCCGTTATCGAGAAAAATTGGCCCTGACAACTTGTTGGGTACGGGCCCAAATGGACCTGTTGACAACTACCCAAAATGCTTAAGCTCAAGTTATCAAGTAGTAATCCCAACTACTTATAAACCACACCCACACTTCGTGAGTTTTAGGTATGGCACTATCTTTAGGGTTTTGGGGTGTTACAGTAATACATTTCTCTTATCAAGCCGGCGTATGAAATAGGAACCCATATTTCTCTAGAATCCTCCACGTGATTTATCTGTGATTACATAGTAAGCCTTCTCTAAATCAATAGAGAACGTACGGAGCTATCTTCTTTCTTATTATGAAACCTTCCATTACATACTACCCGTGATCCTATGACTTCATCATTTGACTCGTCAATCTAATACTGCCATAGGGTACACATTTTTGTATATCTTATTTTGATCTTATGCAAGAGTAACATAATATTTTTTTTCCCCTCAGGTTTTTCTTGTTTTGCCAAATAATGATGAATAAGTTCGTAAGCCAAGTAACAGCCTTCTTCTTCCCCGCCATATTTTAAGTACCCAAAGGATGTCATCTAGTAACATTATTTTCCGATACCTTATCATTTTATATCATCATTATCTCACTTCTTTAAACTCACCAGTAATAAGTTTTATTCAATCGGGAACCAAAAGCTTCATAAAATTGATCTCATAAATACCATGTTCATTAAGAAGCCTATAAAATAACTCTTCCACCTTTACATTATGTCGTTACTAGCCGCCGATACTCTTTCATCCATACCCTCAATGTACCCAACTTGTATAAGATCCTTGATCCTTCAATCCCCAACCTGATATAGCTTGAATATATCTCCGGCATCTTCCTTTGAATCGAGTTTCACACACAAACACTCCTCAATTTTCATCTTGATTTCATTGTCTTCACACTACAACAGAATGCACTTAAAGCTACGAAACTGTAGCTGCGAAACATTTACACTACAGTTATTTAGTAGACACAACTAATATATATTGTGCCATCTAATTCCTAGGTTCTATAGCTCGTTGGCACAAAAAAATAATCTAAAATATAATCCTAGTATCAAATTTATGCAGGATCATTCCGTATATTTACCTTAATTTGGCATGTGCGGTCACAACCAGCCGGACCTAAACCCTATCCCTACATATATATATATATATAATTCTCTACCTTCACATCTTCTCTCTCGATGACAACTCTTCTTAGCAATAACGACACTTGGCGGGGCTAACGATAGTGGTGGGGGTGACGCTGGTGCTGGCGGAGGTCGAGGACTATCGCAAAGGTCGAGGCCAGGGGATGTAGATAGCGTCGGTGATGGTCACGATGCTGGTGCTGGCGAGGTCAAGGACTATTGCCGAGGTCGAGGCAGGGGGATGGCGCTAGCGTCGGTGATGGATGACACTGGTGCTGGCAGAGGTCGAGGACTATCGTAGAGGTGACGGTTCCGAAAATGCAGCGTTTAAGAAGTTGTTTTTATCGTGTTGTGCGTTGTAGGCGGCAATTGGAAACGATCAAGAAAATACCACAAATAAATTATTCAATTTTTAATCTCGTGGTTTTATGTTTATTTTACTTGGGCAAGTCCAAGGTCGATCACAAGGAGGCAAAGGAACAACCTAGAATTAAGTCTATCAAAGTTCGTGTTCGGTTTTTCGAGGCGGTCTTTTTTTGGAATTTTTAATGCAATATAGGTGCAATATGCAAATCCGGCCTACTTTATGGACTAAAATGTGAATTACGTTCAAATGATGTCCGAAAAATACTAAACTTGGCCGAGATGTAAAATATGATGAAATGGGTGCACTATAATTTTTTTGGAATTTTTGGATGCAATATGAATTTTTTATGGATTTTTAAATACAAACAAAATGATTTTTAATATTTAATTTTATAAATATCAAACCTACTTATTTTCAAGAATCAAAATTATCTGAGATCTATCACTAGGTGACGAATCTCAGAAAAATCCTAAACCTCGAAAATGTGGGTTTAATACCTATTAAAAATTAAATACTAAAAGATGCAAAATGATTTTTACAGGACAAAATATGCATGCAAATGCAAATCTTTTTGGGCACAATGTTAAGAATAATTAACTCTACAAGATGTGATTTTTCGAGGATTTTTAGAGCAATGGATTAATCAACTGTGAATTTCAGAGCAGAAAATGGGTAAAATACGCCAATTTTTACAAAACGATTATTTATTAATTAACCGTCCGTCACAAAAATACCCACAACATGTCAAAGCGTAGAGAATCAATTAACCAACATCATGCTATTTTTGGATTAATAAAATAATGTAGATAAGATGTTCAAAACAAAATGGGAATGCGGGGGTACAGATGCAATATAAAAAAGTTATAAAAGCAGAGGGGGGGACTTTTGTGTAATTACCAATAACTCCGGGGTATGTCTGCAAAATCACCAGAGGGCACGTGCACTGCACGTGCCTCTGGTCGGCGGGGACTGATCAGCGAATAAGAGAAAAGTCGAGGGGCTTCTTGTAATTTGCCCAAGGGGCACGTGCGCAGCACGTGACCCCTGGGGTTGACTGGGACGTTCCCCCACGCACGTGCGAGGGGCGTGCGGGGGCCTCGGGCTGACGGCGCCCGACCGCGCGGTGGCTGATGAGATGCTGAAGGCGGAGACTGGCGGAGTCGACCGTCCTCTGGCCGACACACGGCCAGGGGGCGGTGGTGCCGAGGTGTTGGACGAAGAGGATAGCGTGGCTGTCGCGGCGGATGCTCGGCCTTTAAAGTGGCTGGCGATGGCGGAGTCATAGTGTTGGTGGCCGGCGATGTTGTCGAGGCGGAGGCGGTGGTGGCGCGAAGACGAAGCGGTGGTCGATGACGGTTGTCACGACCGGAGGCGATGTACTGTGATGAAGATCGGCGGATGCTCGGGACGTCGGGGGGCTGCGGTTTAAATAGGCGGAGAGGGTGCGTCGGAGATGGGAAGGCGGTGGAGGGATTCGCGGGATTCGACGGGGAAGGGGATACGAGGATCGGAGATGGGCGGAGATCGCGAGATCGAGGGGATTTGATGGCCGGCGAGATTCGTGGGGCGGCGGAGGCCGATTAGGAAAAGGGGGCCGGAGGAAGAAGAAGCACAGGTGCCGTCCGATCGGCCGAGATCGGACGGCCCCTGATGAGTCATGTGGACGCAAGAGGGAGAGAGGGGACGCGCGTGCGGAGCGCGTGCCTTGAAGGCACGCGCGACGCACGTGCGTCTATTTATATTTTTTTTTAATTTTTTTATTTAATTTTAATTTTTTTATAAAAACGATGAAAATAAAGCCCAAAAATGGCTGACACGTGGCGGCACCAGGTGCTGCCACGTGTCAGCACCAGAAAATTCCTAAAATAAAACATTTGAAAAATCAATAAAAAATAGTAAACGACCTCGGATCAAAAAGTTTCTTCACGAAAGTTGCTCGTCTCGATGAGATCTACAACTTTCATTAAGACATCAAAATCAAAATCGATCATTGCACAAAGTGAATTTTTGGGATATCCTATGTACATAGAATACTTTGATTTTTGGGTTTTATAATTTTTTTGTCATTTTTAAACAAGATAAAAAATCCGGAAAAATATAGAAAAATCAAAGATAACTAAAAGACACCTTAATCTAATTTTTTTGGATTTTTTTTAATTGATGAAATATGTACATAAAATACTAGGTCAAAAACAGCTAAAATATACAATGTACAAAAGAGGCCCAAAACCCAACTTTCATATATGAGCTCCGATTCACTTGAACTTGGTCTTGTTTTGAAGGTAATTGAATGCACATTAGTTCAAAAGTGAGTAGGATAAAATCGGACACTGGATGGGGGAGATAAGTGGCTTTTAGTCCGAAAATCCTGAAATTAGGGTTTGGGTTTTTGGTCCGCTTATTTGGGTTAGTTATTTTTTTGTATTTTTCCTTTATTCTTGTTAGTGATATGTACACAGTGGAATGGTTTTGAGTCATTCGGAGTTAGTATGAATGAGTTAAAAATCTGGAAGTTAGTCTATTTACAGGTCATTTTTGGCATGGATTTTTGGCTTCTTATTTTAATGCAGAATTTTGTGCTAAAATGCAATTCTTATGAAATCATGCACTAATGCTAATTATGCAGAATAGATGCAAGAATGCTGTTGATTTTTTAGGAATTTGAGCTTAATAAATGAGATTTAGAGTGATGAATACGAGATTCATCATCCCCCTCATACTTAAACCATGCTCGTCCCTGAGCATCAAAAAGAAATGCCATGAGGTGAAATGAGATTGGGTTCCATACCAAGAACCATGAGCTGAAGGTGAAAGTTAACCTAAACTCAACCTTTGGATTATTTGTGTGTCGGAACTTCTGTGAGACTTAGAATTTTAAAATCAACAGCCCTCAAGTTCTACACATCATTGCTACAGTTTCGGCTCAGAAGTCATCTTAGATCAATTATCTTCCCAAAGTATACCCTATGAACATTGAATAACCGACTCATGTGTGTGAAATATTTTAGCTCTTCCCACCCAGAATGCCGGACAAATAACTCGTCCTCGGGGAGTCAGGTATTTTCCTTCTAAGGTCTGTCGCGCTGTGTTCACAATCAAATTGGGGGGAGAAAATAGAAGAATGAGAAAAGAACTGGAGGGTGGCCAGTGTAGTCACCTCTCCTTGTGAAGATGGCCAGTGTAGCCGAGTCTCCACCAAGATCTGCAGGTTTCTGGAAGCTTGGACCTTTTTGGTCAGATTTTATTTGGTAGTTGCTTCTTTGTATTGAATTTTGGTGGTTCTGCTTGGATCTTGTTGTGCCCCTACGGATATAGAATCTTTTGTTCCGTACATTTTTTGGGGGTCTTAGAAAAAAATTGTGCCCAGCCGTCCATCCCTTTTCCGAAGCTTTATTCCAACCCGTACTCCGGGTCTTAGATTTCCACGCTATCAGAAAAGAAACTTACACAGTCTTCCAACATCCGTATGAGTTGAGCCTAAGTGCATAGTGCCGAACGAGTACAAATTAATTCCCTATTCCAGAGTTGTACCCAGAATGAAGAGACCAGGTTAGACACTAAGAGTCAATGTTGTACATTGTCATGTGGAACTCAAAGAATTAAGACAAAGACCTAAAGACTCTAAAATCCTATTTCTCGGTGAAGTTCCTCTGAAAATTAGGTGGATTAAGGTTAAGTCCAGACCATTCTCGGTTTCAGCTCATAACTCGGTTCAGAACCCCAAGACTTTCACATATGCAAATGCGATGCTTGATGAAATGCGAGTGGTTGAAATGCAGACACATTTTTTTATTTTGATTTTGATTTTTTTTGTGTTGTTTTTTTTAATGCAAAAGAATAAGAAGCCATTTTTTTCAAAGATTTGGGTGTAGTCAGTGTTAGTGGCAAAACGTTTTTTTTTTCAATTTTTAAGAAAAATACCCACCCCTTAAATACATATAGACTTACACGCAAGTACAAGGTATAGCTAAAATATATACAAAGTATATATACAGACCCCCCTATACTTAGTGAGTGTTGTGTCCTCAGAGCACAAGAAGCGTAAAGAAGACATAGCTTGGGCAAGCGTAAGAGAGTGAAAAAGAACAAGATTTACAAAATCGCCCCCCTAACTTAGACTGCGAATAGTCTACGTATAAAGAAGAAGAGCGGAAAAGAAAAGAAAAAAGAAATGAAGCGGTCAGGTTATGTGAATGAGGAGGGTATATATAGGTGGGTGGCGGTTCCACCCTATACTTAGGCTCTGGTCAGCCTAAGTATAGAAGAAGGGTGGAAGCGAGTCGATCTGGAAGAGTATGAATATGGGAAATGGAATATACATATGGCATCGGTTCCCCCCTATACTTAGGCCTTGGCCTAAGTAGAGGAAGAAGTTGTACAAGTGGATCGATGTGGTCGGGAGGGAGGGTGGGTCTGATCTGATATATCGTCAATGTCCTTGCTCTGTGTGAAATAGATGACCTCAACTTGCATGTATGTTCTTTGGATGATTCTATGTATGGCTTTAGTAATTGTCCATTCACTGAGAAAGGTTGTGCGTCATCTCTTGAGTTCTGCAATGTCGACACTTCCATTGGTATGCACATCTATGACAACATAGGGAGCCGTCCATTTCAATTTCAGTTTCCCATGAAAAATCTTTATCGAACATTAAACAACCATACTTTTGCCCAGGGACAAAGATTTTATCTCGAATGTGTCTTATCATGCCATTTCTTGACCTTGTCCTTAAAATCACACTGTTGTCATATGCTCGGTTCTCGGATTTCAATTAGCTCATTCAGATTTAGGTCTCGACATAATTTCCCAAGGTGACAACTCAGTTCAACTTTTTGATATGCCCGATTCAGATTTGTGAATCAGGTTCAGCAGGGATGCAAGGTTTGCCATAGATCATCCTAAAAGGTGAAGTGCGAGTGGTGTTTTATAAGCTGTCATATAGGCCAAAGAACTTGATCCAACAGTTTTGACCAATCTTTCCTATCTGGACGAACCAACTTTTGAAGTATACTCTTTACATTCTCTATTAGAAACTTCTGCCATGCCATTAGATTGAGGATGATAAGGGTTGGGCTATTCTATGTTCAAATTTTTACTCCTTAGCCAAGATCTCATTTCCCTGTTCACAAAGTGGCTACCTCCATCAGAAATCAAAACTTTTGGTACCCCGAACCTTGCAATGATATTATCCTTGATAAACTTACAGACGGTTTTGCTGTCTGCGGTTCGGGTCGGAATAGCCTCTACCCATCTAGACAAATAATCAACCGCTAACAAGATGTACTCAAATCCATTGCTATTGGGGAAGGGACCCATAAAATTCAATCCCCATGCATCAAAAACATCACAGAAGATCATTGGTTGCATGTGCATTTCATCTCTATACCCAACGGTCCCTCCCATCCTTTGACAATCGGGCAAGACCGTACAAAATCATTAGCATCACAAATAAGGTCTGCCAGTAAAATCCACATTGGAGTACCTTGTGTGCGGTTCTCTTTCCCGAATGGTGCCCTCCAGCCTCGAGAGTTTGACAATGTTTGAGGACACTCTGGTATTCTTCCTGACGGAATACATCTTCTCCAGACACAATCCGCTCCTTCATAGAAAAGGAAGGATCGTCCCAATGGTATTTTCTTGAATCCGACTTTAGTTTTTCAATCATTTTTCTTTGTCCAACCAGAGGGAACCTTCTTGGAGACAAGATAGTTCACGATGTTGGAATACCATGGGGTTGAATCAATAGTGCAAACAGATTCGTCTGGAAAAGTCTCCTTAATAGGTCCAGTATCAGGATAATCATTTTTCTCAATTCGGGAAAGGTGATCATCAACAACATTTTTTATTCCAGGTTTATCTTTGATCTCCAAATTAAATTCCTGGATTAACAAGATCCACCTCAAAAGTGCTTGCCTTAGCATCTTTCTTATGCATGAGGTATCTAATTGCAGTATGATCCGTGAAAATTGTCACCTTGGAGCCCAATATATACGATCTGAATTTTTCAAGGGATCCAAACAACCGTGAGCATTTCCTTTTCCAGTCACTGTATACTTTTTCTGTGCAGGATCCAATACTTTGCTCGCGTAGTGATCGCATAGGGATTCCATCCCGTCTTTGTCAAGCACAGCTCCGACCGCAAAATACGTATGCATCAGTCATGATCTCAAAGGGAAGAGACCAGTCAGGAGCTTGTATATCGGCGATTCACATATTTTCTTTTTCAGGAGCTCGAAGGCCTCAAGACACTTGTGATTTACAATGAACTCGGTGTCTTTTCCTAAGAGCTCAGTCAGTGGGCGGGCGATCTTTGAAAAATCAGGGATAAACCTTCGATAAAAATCCAACATGCCCTAGAAAAGGACCGTACTGACTTGCGTTGGTTGTGGCCAATTTCTTGATCACATCCACCTTGGCAGGGTCGACCTCCATTCCCTTCTGGAGATGACATGCCCCAACACGATACCCTCAGTCACCATAAAGTGACTTTTCTCCCAGGAGAGTACCAAATTAACCTCCCTGCATCTTTGGGAGGAGTCGGTCCAAGTGCGCTTAAACATGTATCAAATGATCACCATGGACCAAGAAGTCATCCATGAACACTTCCAGGAAATCTCCCACCATTTCGGCAAATACGGCAATCATGCACTGCTGAAATGTGCCTGGGGCATTACAAAGCCCAAATGGCATGCGCTTGAAAGCGTAAGTACCGAAGGGACATGTAAATGTGGTTTTTTCCTGATCCTCATGGGAGCAATAGCTACCTGATTGTAGCCAGAGTACCCATCAAGAAAACAGAAGAATGCTTTCCCTGCAAGTCTCTCAAAGATTTGATCAATAAATGGCACGGGAAAGTAATCTTTCTTGGTCGCAGCATTTAGGCGCCTGTAATCGACACAGACACGCCACGACGTGGTACTCGGGTCGCGATCTCAACCCCCTCCTCGTTGGTGACCATCTGGATTCCCGACTTCTTCGGGACGACATGAAGGGGGGCCACCCACTTGGAGTCAAAAATGGGGTATATGAAACCTGCTTTGCACCATTTCTCTATCTCTATTCTTAACCACTTCCCGAAGATTGGGGTTTAATCTTCTCTGAAATTCACGGGAAGGCCTTACATTATCCTCAACATAAATTGGTGCGAGCAGAGAGCAGGGTTGATTCAACGAGATCCGACACAGTCCAACCGATGGCTTTTCGATTTCGCTCAAGAACTTCTAGAAGCTTAAATTCTTGATCCAAAGTTAATGATGAGCTAATGATCACAGGGAATTTATCTTTGGGTCCATTGAGAAATGCATACTTCAGGGTGGGAGGGAGAGGTTTCAGCTCTGGTAGATCTAAATCATCAATCAAGTCTGGCTGGAAGGTCTTTAAGTCTGGCTCGGTGATTGTTGGTGGGTGATCATTCTGTGATATGCTAGCCACTGATCTTGAAGGAAAGTGAGTCGGATCGCAAGTGTAGTGCGGTAATTCAGCAAAGCCGCGTCCGACTCGTCATTGATTTTTTCGAAGAGGATGGGATGGACTAATCTGAAAGGAGTTCTGTGTCATCAGATTGTACAGGTGTTTAGATTGTCAGGTAAAAGATCACCCATTGTATGGCCATTGTTGCTTCTTCTGATGTGATGGTATCCATGTGAAGATCTGGCAGTTGGTCCCAAGGTCCGGTAGTGCTGATCAGATTACACTCAGATGTTTCAGCTCTTTAGTGGTGGATTTGGAATCGGGTCTTTGCCATTTGAATTTTGTTTGTCTCATTTCCAGATCCACTTCTCCGTCTAGGGAGCGGAATTTCATCATTCCAGTGTCGTAATCGAATACAGCCTTGGCGGTTCGTAAGAATGGTCTTCCCAAAATGATTTGCGACTCTTTCCAATGGTTCGGGGTCTCCATGTCAAGGACAGTGAAGTCCACTTTGTATTCCGTACCCTCAACCATAATGATAACATTTTTTACTTCTCCCTTAGGTCTTTTAGTAGATTTGTTAGCGAATTGGAGTATAGATAGCGATTTCTGAAGAGGTCCTAACTCCAATCGGTAATATAAGGCTAAGGGAAGAAGATTGATGGAAGAACCATTGTCAAGAAGTGTGCGTGCGAATGCAATACCGCCAATGCGGCTTCCACATAATGAGCACCCAGATCTCTTTTCTTCCTTGGTAAATGTTGGTTTCTCACGCATTTGGTAGTGGCCACTGTCAGAACATGAGTCTCCACAAATTGGTTTGTTTTCTTTGTGCGGGTCCGGGTAGGAGTACATTTCATTTTCAGATATTTCTGGAATGCAGGGTTACTGGCCACATATTGATCAAAGGGCACTTTTACGGTGATGTTTTGTTGACAAAATTTTTCCATCACTGGGTCACTCTGGATAGTTTTCTTTTGTCTTCCCTTCTTAAGCGCATGGGAAAAAGGAATGGAAGCATTTGAGACAGGAGAGAGAGATCCAGAATTATAAATAAGAGCATCTTTATTGAATTTGGAGTTCTTATTACAATCATAATGTTCTGGATCATCATGTTGCTGAAATAGTGACAAAGGTATTTTCGCAGCAACTAGAGGTTCAAGGTTCTCTTTATTCTCTATAGATGCTTTTCCCTTCCTTTGGGCAGAAATCCTCGGGCGTCTTTCGTCTTCATCCTCAGAAGTATCCTCCGGTTGATCTTCTGAGTCATGTTGGTCAGCTTCCTTTGCCCGGTTAGGTACGACCACGGTCCTTCCGCTCCTGAGGGACATGGCATTGATATTGTTAAACGAAAGGGTCTCGTGTTCAGATGTGGAAAAGTCTGAGTAATATACCTGATTGTTGTGTTGAGATGATTGAGATTTGTTCAAGCTGTTGGGGTTAGCTTGAACTTGAGCGGGAAGGGCAGTGACGGGGGCTGTCTGTTCTTCCTTCCAACGGGATAGACGATTAACATCTACCCGTAGGTCGTACAGTTCACTCCGGAAGCTGCGAATTTCCTCCAGCATTTGTCTTTGGATATCAATCGGATCTTCTGGAGGTTTGGATGATCGAGATGCTTGATTTGGAGCTTGATATTGTTGACGATGTTGTTGAGGTTGGTTCTGACGGTCGTGTGGCTGCTGCTGCCTTGAGGGCTGATTGTGTTGTGGAGCGGCATTATAGGAGTTGGGTGGACGCTGATATTGCTGACGGTCCCCCAGATTACCCTGTCGGGTATTATCCTGTGTATACCAGATGCCGTTTATCTCGAAAGTCAGAGGCGGGGCTTCTATGACTGTCTCAGCTGGAGGAGGTGACTGCTGGGAGGGTTGGACATAGGATTGGTCCTGAGTCCACAGTTGCGGTTGTCCAGAGCCTGGTTGCTCTTGGACATGATGCACATGATAAATTGGAACCGTGGGCGCAGTAGGCATCCCGATCTTGGACACCTTCTCAGTGAGTTCCTCCATTTGTTTTGGAAATTGAGAGAGTCGATTGTCGATGTCGTTCACCCTTTTATTAATGTGATCCACCAATTGTTAATTTGTCTGTGATGATGTTCATGTTGGGCAGCAAGTCCTCTGCTATTTCTGCGACCGTTTGTTTCCCTCCTTTGGCTTGATAGTTGTTCAGTGAATCAGTGTAAGATCTACTAGCAATTTGTGAAAGGCTAGTCTCCGCCATTTGTTCCAGAATTTTCCAGACGGTATCAGCTCCTCGGGATGTGTAATTTCCTCCACAAGCGGCACTGACTAAACCCTGAGTCCCGTGATTAAGGCCAGAATAGAGAGATTGGACCAGGATGTTATTATCTAGGTCATGACAGGGACATTTCTGCAGCAGATCTTTAAATCTATCCCATGCATCACAAAGTGGTTCATTAGGCATCTGAGAGAAGCTAGTGATGCGAGTCCTCATTTGGTTGGTTCGACTCAGAGGGTAAAATTTCTTCAAGAATAAGTTTTTGAACCTATCGTAGGTGGTCACCGTCACTCCCAAATTTTTCACCCAGTAATCTGCTTTACCCTTCAAGGCGAAAGGTAATGCAGTGAGACGGATATAGTCTTGGCTGACTTGTGGGTGCCTCTGATTAGAACAGATTAGCTCCAGATCACGCAGGAATTCATAAGGTTCTTCATCCGAATTACCATGAAATTGTGGTAATTGATTTATGAAGTGTGGCTTCAGTTCATGGTGAACCTCAGGTTGAGGGGGCTGCAAGTAATTTATGACCCTATATTGCCCGGGATTATATGCAGCTTCCATTGGTGGTTCTTCCTCTGCATTCATTCTTTCCAATTGTTCCTTCATCAAATTTTGCCGCTGCTCAGATGCAGCCAGTCTTGCGAGAATCAGTTGCATCGGATCTTCATTTTGGTCATCTTCAGGATTGTTCCTCCTTGTAGCCATTTTTTGAATGTTCTTCTTTTCACCTTCAGATTGTGAAAAATAGGAGTCAATAGTTTGAAGAGAATTATAAGATGAAAAGTCCAGGGGAAGGTGTCCCTGAACCCAAGGTGGTTCTGAGTAAGAGAGGTTCAGATCATTTGAGATTGGAAAGTTTGTGGTAGTCAGAAAGGGGTTCGCTGAGTCCGAACAGAAATTACCACAATTTTCCATTCTTGAATTTCAAGAGATTATCAAGAGATGTTGATCAAATCAAACACAATACAAAATTCTTTTTCACCAACTCACACAGTGAAGGTCGTAAGAGATCGACCAATTTTCTTGTCAATTTTAAATGGTGAAAAGACAATCTTGTTAGCGAGATGAAATTTCGGATTTGGGCTCTAACCTTAAGTGTCGTCTCTCGCTCACTGAGAAAAATAGAACATCAAATGTCGGGGTTACTCTCCCGCAAAAATTCTTGATTTTATGGGTTATTTGAGATCAGATATATTTAGCAGTCCCGATTTTAATGAGGTGATCACTGAAAAATTAGATGAGCACAAATACACGTCTACCGTCTAGTCCCAATTTCCTTTAAAGTTATGTTATAAAACAAGAGAGAGGAATTCGAGAGAAGCCGATGCACGTGGAAAACTATGATGAATGCTCAGTTAGAAGACTTACAGTGAATCCTCGCAATCTCCATGTGGGATGCTAGACAGAATTTAAAAATTATTCTATATGATGTGCAAACCGATGGAAAAACCGCACCTAAGCAGAAAGTTCCTATTAGCGGGAAGAATTGATTTAAATTTGGCTAAGTTGAACGATCTGTGTGCGTCTCAATTAAAGTATAGTGTGGCTTAAGATCCTACGAGCACAAGCAAAAATATAAATGCTCTGAGAGCCGTATGTGCAGGTCTATCCTAATCGCCACTCAAGTCGGGCCCCACCCTCGCCGGAGAGTGAAACAGGCCACGACACACCACAGAATAAAGTTTAGAGGTCTTTCTACACACGCGAGAGTCCAAATGGACACCGCTGTAAAATTGCAAAATTTTAAAAAAAAATTGCAAGAATTAAAAACCTAGACTCTACGCTCTCTCACGACTCGACTCGATCTTAATTAATTGCGGTTTTTGCAAGAGTCAGTGAAGTTGCGTCGGTTATTGAAAACCGCTCCACGTACAAGGTACCTCGCAAGAAAAATAAGAGAGAAAATGTAAGAGAGTGACTCAAAAATATATGAAAAATAAAGGCTGAAAATAAATTGTAGGAAAATGAAATTTACAACAAAAATTCGGGGGTCAGATTACCCAAATGCGGAAAACCGAATAAAAAAATTTTAGACAAAAAATCTAAGCAGTTTGCCTCCCCGGCAACGGCGCCATCTGACGGTTCCGAAAATGCAGCGTTTAAGAAGTTGTTTTTATCGTGTTGTGCGTTGTAGGCGGCAATCGGAAACGATCAAGAAAATACCACAAATAAATTATTCAATTTTTAATCTCGTGGTTTTATGTTTATTTTACTTGGGCAAGTCCCAAGGTCGATCACAAGGAGGCAAAGGAACAACCTAGAATTAAGTCTATCAAAGTTCATGTTCGGTTTTCGAGGCGGTCTTTTTTTGGAATTTTTAATGCAATATAGGGTGCAATATGCAAATCCGGCCTACTTTATGGACTAAAATGTGAATTACGTTCAAATGATGTCCAAAAATACTAAACTTGACCGAGATGTAAAATATGATGAAATGGGTGCACTGTAATTTTTTTGGAATTTTTGGATGCAATATGAATTTTTTATGGATTTTTAAATACAAACAAAATGATTTTTAATATTTAATTTTAATAAATATCAAACCTACTTACTTTCAAAATCAAAATTATCTGAGATCTATCACTAGGTGACGGATTTCAGAAAAATCCTAAACCTTGAAAATGTAGGGTTTAATACCTATTAAAAATTAAATACTAAAAGATGCAAAATGATTTTTACAGGACAAAATATGCATGCAAATGCAAATCTTTTTGGGCACAATGTTAAGAATAATTAACTCTACAAGATGTGATTTTTCGAGGATTTTTAGAGCAATGGTTAATCAACTGTGAATTTCAGAGCAGAAAATGGGTAAAATACGCCAATTTTCACAAAACAATTATTTATTAATTAACTGTCCGTCACAAAAATACCCACAACATGTCAAAGCGTAGAGAATCAATTAACCAACATCATGCTATTTTTGGATTAATAAAATAATGTAGATAAGATGTTCAAAACAAAATGGGAATGCGGGGGTACAGATGCAATATAAAAAAGTTATAAAAGCAGAGGGGGGGCTTTTGTGTAATTACCAATAACTCCGGGGTATGTCTGCAAAATCACCAGAGGGCACGTGCACTGCACGTGCCTCTGGTCAGCGGGGACTGATGAGCGAATAAGAGAAAAGCCGAGGGGCTTCTTGTAATTTGCCCAAGGGGCACGTGCGCAGCACGTGACCCCTGGGGTTGACTGGGACGTTCCCCCACGCACGTGCGAGGGGCGTGCGGGGGGCCTCGGGCTGACGGCGCCCGGCCGCGCGGTGGCTGATGAGATGCTGAAGGCGGAGACTGGCGGAGTCGACCGTCCTCTGGCCGACACACGGCCAGGGGGGCGGTGGTGCCGAGGTGCTGGACGAAGAGGATAGCGGTGGCTGTCGCGGCGGATGCTCGGCCTTTGGAGTGGCTGGCGATGGCGGAGTCGTAGTGTTGGTGGCCGGCGATGTTGTCGAGGCGGAGGCGGTGGTGGCGCGAAGACGAAGCGGTGGTCGATGACGGTGTAGCGAGCGGCGATGGCCGACACACGACCGGCGGACGTCGGGGTAGCGACGTGGCGTAGACGAGGGAGGAGTCGGTGGTGGCGGCTGGTGTAGTGGTGTCGGAGAAGATGAAGACGAGGCGGATGGCGATGGAGACGATCGACGGCGTTGGGCGGAGAGTGGAAGAGGGAGAGAGAGGTAGAGAGGGAAGGAGAGAGAGAGTTTACCTGAAGAGGCTCGACGGCGTTGGGCGGCCGGAGCAAGCAGCGACGGCGACGAGGCTCTTGGCTGCAACGAGGCGGAGGAAGCCTCGGATCACGCCGGCAACGAGGGCCTCGCGGTTGTCACAACCGGAGGCGATGTACTGTGATGAAGATCGGCGGATGCTCGGGACGTCGGGGGGCTGCGGTTTAAATAGGTGGAGAGGGTGCGTCGGAGATGGAAGGCGGTGGAGGGATTCGCGGGATTCGATGGGGAAGGGGATACGAGGATCGTAGATGGGCGGAGATCGCGAGATCGAGGGGATTTGATGGCCGGCGAGATTCGCGGGGCGGCGGAGGCCGATTAGGAAAAGGGGGCCGGAGGAAGAAGAAGCACAGGTGCCGTCCGATCGGCCGAGATCGGACGGCCCCTGATGAGTCATGTGGACGCAAGAGGGAGAGAGGGGACGCGCGTGCGGAGCGCGTGCCTTGAAGGCACGCGCGACGCACGTGCGTCTATTTATATTTTTTTTTAATTTTTTTATTTAATTTTAATTTTTTTTATAAAAACGATGAAAATAAAGCCCAAAAATGGCTGACACGTGGCGGCACCAGGTGCTGCCACGTGTCAGCACCAGAAAATTCCTAAAATAAAACATTTGAAAAATCAATAAAAAATAGTAAACGACCTCAGATCGAAAAAGTTTCTTCACGAAAGTTGCTCGTCTCGATGAGATCTACAACTTTCATTAAGACATCAAAATCAAAATCGATCATTTGCACAAAGTGAATTTTTGGGGTATCCTATGTACATAGAATACTTTGATTTTTGGGTTTTATAATTTTTTTGTCATTTTTAAACAAGATAAAAAATCCGGAAAAATATAGAAAAATCAAAGATAACTAAAAGACACCTTAATCTAATTTTTTTTGGATTTTTTTAATTGATGAAATATGTACATAAAATACTAGGTCAAAAACAGCTAAAATATACAATGTACAAAAGAGGCCCAAAACCCAACTTTCATATATGAGCTCCGATTCACTTGAACTTGGTCTTGTTTTGAAGGTAATTGAATGCACATTAGTTCAAAAGTGAGTAGGATAAAATCGGACTCTGGATGGGGGAGATATGTGGCTTTTAGTCCGAAAATCCTGAAATTGGGGTTTGGGTTTTTGGTCCGCTTATTTGGGTTAGTTATTTTTTTGTATTTTTCCTTTATTCTTGTTAGTGATATGTACACAGTGGAAGTGGTTTTGAGTCATTCGGAGTTAGTATGAATGAGTTAAAAATCTGGGAAGTTAGTCTATTTACAGGTCATTTTTGGCATGGATTTTTGGCTTCTTATTTTAATGCAGAATTTTGTGCTAAAATGCAATTCTTATGAAATCATGCACTAATGCTAATTATGCAGAATAGATGCAAGAATGCTGTTGATTTTTTAGGAATTTGAGCTTAATAAATGAGATTTAGAGTGATGAATACGAGATTCATCAAGAGGTCGACGATGGGGGATGGCTCTAGCATCGACAGTGGTGGTGATGCTGGTAATGGCAGAGGTCGAGGATTATTGCCGAGGTCGATGCTCAGGGATGGCGCTAACGATGGTGGTGACGTCGGTGATGGCGGAGGTCGAGAACTATTGTAGAGGTCGAGGCTGGTCGGCTTTAGCGTTGGTGGTGGTGGCGATGGCGGTGCTGGCAGAAGTCGAACAGCTTGCTAGAGGTAGATGGTGGAAATGATTCTGGCGTTGGCATTAGTACTGGTAAAGGGCTAACATTCCATCATCCTTTTAAAAATATCTATTATTATTAATTAGTTAAGGTTTAATCTCCTAATATTTCATTGCCTCTTAATCTATATGTGCTAGGTATCAAATTCTCCATGACACGAGTCCGTATAATTCACATCTCATAGTTTGCTTGGAATCACATCAGTCTAAAAACATGCAAACGAATTCCTCCCAGAAATTACAGTAATAAGTTACTGTTCACCTGTACAAATGCTTTCCATTGGATCAAACTGTTAATTCTATATATATATAAATTCTTTTTAATACGTGTACAGATAATCATACGAAAATCATAGTTTGCCGGGATGTGTTGAATTTCTCGATGATCCGGTGAACGTCGGCAAGGAGCTGGCATCAGTATGCACCTGCAATATGCCATGCTTCATGAGACTTATTGAATTTGATAGACTTATTGAGACTTTTAATTGGACAATGTTTACTTGCCCCTTAGATATTTTTTGCAGTGTGACATTTTTATGTACACTTTAATCTCTGCTTTTATTGGAGAAACTTGAAAGTGAACTACATTAAGTGTTGTTGTTTAATGTGCTCACCAGATGATAGGCTTGCGGAGGGTGATATCTGATGGTAGAACTTGAAGGATGGGGATGGCGCATAGATCACCCGGGTGATGTTCGAAGGGTGGAACGTGAGGATAGTGAGAGGTATTTTTTATTTACTTTGTTTTAAAAGATATATATCTACACATTTGTGTGTTCAATGGTCTTTTACAATTAAAGAAACTTATTTTTAATATCACCACATGACATTGACTTTTCTTTGCACTTATTGCAGTATCAAAATTTTCATTGATTTGTTTTCCTCGATTACTCTGTAGGAAGGATGCAGTTGACATAATGCAATTCAATGTTGATTCTAACATCATGTGACATAATGTGATTTAAAGTTGGTTTATACCATACATGTTAGACTACCTTGTCATTGTTGTTCTATTTATGAGCAAAAAATCAAGCTTTTCCATTCGTTGCCTAAGTTGTTTGTTTTCAATCTAGTTCCGGATGATGCTTTGGTTTGTTGTTTCAAAGTGATACATGAGGAGGTAATATGATAGCATTCAAGCTTTGCTATGTGATTCCAAAAAACATACAATTAGTTCTGCTTATGAGGTAGATTGCATGGCAATAGCCTTGGAACATAGGTCCCTGATGTCAAACTACCCTACTTTGAGAATTTCATAATCTTATCAAAGCATCAAAATGGGCCATAGGGGCATATATTCTCAATTGGAATTTGGTTTGGAATTCAGCCGTAACAGTTGCCTATGACCTATCACGCCATTCTTCTTGAAGTTATTATGAAATTGAATTCTATATGATTGATTGATCAATAATACATGTTATCTGATATATATTTCCCCTATCTGAGGTATTGATATTAATTAATCTTCAAGTATCACTTTGTTGGATGCACAATTTAGTCTTGTGCTTTAGCATACTCTCGCATATTGTTCTCTTAATTTTTTACAGGGTGGTGATTTATGGGACATCTATGAGAAAGCATGTTGATTACTGTCATGATACGGCTGATCCTAGGAGTTATTTGCTAGTCATGTTGTATGGCATCTAGGGAGTTGAATCTTCTCAAAGTGAATTGAGTTAGAACAGTATTAATTTATTTCATTAGTTTCAGGTGCACCGATATTTATTTAAGTTGATAAAGTGCAATTGTTTCAGGAGCATGTATTAGTCTTTTAACCAAAAAAGTTATATATTAACTATTTACTAGACAAGGCGCATACACACACGCACACATGTACACACACATGTATATAAGCATGCATCTTTTTTACTTTATGGATGTTATGGAACTTGTAAGAGAAACCCTACTCTTGTATCCTTGAGAGGGAATGGCTAAATTTTGATACTCGTCTTTACGGTTTTTCTGACTGAGATTTAATTTTAATCAAGTTCGTGCACCCTTTATTTTTTATAAATGCATGAATGAATTAGATTCTGCATTTTTGAGTTCTTTGGTTAATACTATGCATTCTCTAAGTGCTTGCTTCTACCTCAATCCTTACACTGATAATCGTGAGTCTCCCATTTCCAAGTATTTGAATAGTTGTTACTATGTCGTTGTCATGTTTGTCTTATTCTTGACTTATTTCAAGTTAGTGAATTTTAAAATTATGCGGGCATGGAAAATTTAATTTAATATCATGTTTTAGTTATTAAAGATTTTACTTGATCTTGCGCATAAATGTTGTTGATGATGAACCTGTATTATTCTGAGAAAAATCAGAGTTTTGATTGTATGCTGGATAATGCATTTTTAACGTGGATGTTCCTTAGGCTATTCTTGCTCTTAGATACGTCAATGATCAGCCATTTATAGTAGATTAGTACTTCCCTTTGATGGTGGTTTATGAGAAGGTTCTTATTCTAATTTAGTAAATGTCCGATTGAATATAATACCAAATATTAGTTCTAGGCCACACCCTATTTGTTATTGCTACTACAGATTTGCAAGCGACATGCATTTGTCTTCGATGCTTCATTCTTCAATTCCAATAGTAAATTTCTCTTACGTTGGTTTCACTTCATCCTTTTCAGTTTAGCATTTGGAATTTTAGTGGTACTATTTCTCTTGCTCGTTGCTTCATCCTGAATGAGCACAATAATATCTTTTCTAATGCATTTTTATAATATGGTATATCTTGTGTTTTGGGAACCCATGTGCAGGTAACACAAGGACAACAATGAGGTCATGCGATTGGAAGTGGTGTATCTTTCACTTTTATTACTTTAATCAAAACACCTTTATCATACTATGTCTGACAAGTTTTTATTGCTGCAAGTTGAATCTGGAATGAATCTTTCCAATGATGTCATAGAGAGCATTGTCGATAAGGTACTTAAAATTGTCTTTGATATATTATAGAGAGATGCTCACTTATTGTTTTTTTAACAATTTTTATCATGTGTTTGATGTTATTATACACTTTGAAGCTTATATTTTTCTATCTAGTGTATACCAACAAACATGTGATTTATGTATTTGTGAATATCGTCGATCAAGTTCTTCCTTTGTTTCAACATGGTCGTAACATATGTCTACATAGAGGACAACACATAATATTGCTAAGATTGGTTGCGATTATGTAAATGAAATTGCAGCAATATTTAGACATTTAGCCAGTAACAATAATATGTCACTCGATCAGTGTAGTTGTTGAAAGTTAATTACTCTCTATGAGGAGGAAGTTGTTCTTGTTACCTTGTGCTAGCCATGTTGCATTGGAACATCAAGGTTAGCCGAAGCTATACTATATTCAACTTGATTATGACAAAGATTACAGTATGTCCTTGGTGGAAATCATTTTTTAAATAATCCTAATCATTCTGAACAAACCTAATCCTATAAAGTGGTTTCTTTAGCAATATTTTCTGGCATTACCTAGAGAACATGTCCAATCAGTGGGTATGGGGTGTATCTCGTTCAAGCGTATCTACGCTAACATTAAAGATCTCCATCTATACTATCTTGTGGAAATCTACCTTTTTTCTAAAGATTGTAATTCTTGTGTTTCAGATCTAGTATTGTGTCTCTTGTATCATTCTACATAACAAGAGCAAAACTTTTGTAGGATTGTTTTCTTAGTGTGAGATGAAAAGAATGGGAACAAGAAGGGCACTATTTTCGGCTTCTTGCCTTTTTCCCCTGCATACGATGTGATCTGAGGCTGAATGTAAGCTTCCATGTAGCTTTTACATATACCACCAGCAGTTGTCCATTCATTCTTTCTAATATATACTGAAATGATTTATTGTAGAGATTGATCAAAGTATGTTCGATAAAAACTTCCTTTTGTTTTCAACTCATATAATCTGAAATCTTGATACAACCTTTTTTCTGGCTACATTTTCATCATATTTTGCAACTTGTAATCCATCATAATGTTTTCCCTATATTTCTTTCCATAGGGCCTATCTATTGGTCCTTTGGTTTTAAGTATGTAAACTTAAGATTCAGAAATGAAGTCGTGTTCATGGCAGTTTTGAACTTCAGTGACAATTATGTGAAGGTAATGAGTAGATTCATTTTAAATTATGTATCCATTTTATCATCAATTGTCCTTAATATCACTTGTATGCTTATATTGATTTGTATCTGTGCATATAAGATGAAGTAGTTTAAAACTTTAAAGGAACTTACTTCAATGAAATATACTAATGCAGTTATAATATCTATTTTTTACAGTTATAACCATGGTGATTGGCAACCACATATCGTTCTTTGTGTACGTGTCGATAGGGATCAATGACATGAAGTCCTTGAAGGATTGCTACATGGGTATATCCTTTGTCGTCAAGGAGGAGACCAGCTGCATCTGCGTACTGGTCGAGGTGGTCATCCTCGACAGGACCAACGAGATCAACCTCACAAGGCTCTTAGAGCTCCCCCAACGTCTGCCAATCCAAGTTAAAAACTTCTACAAAATTTGGTCGGTCTTTCTTCCTTTTCTGTCAAAAAATTGGGTTTTTTTAGTTTTGCTGAAGGTTTAACTGGAGTAGTCATGCTGCAGGTATGGATAGTGCTCCGAGCCTGCTGGCTGGCGGCAGACAAGAAAGAGGCAGCACTTCGAGCTCGTTGGATGGCGGCATTAGAGAAAGAGGTGGCACTCAAAGTGGTCGATTAGTCTTTTGTAGTCCGAGTCCATTAGATTGTGACAGCATATGAGAAATAAGTGACACTCCCGAGTGATTAATTAGTCTTTTGTAGTGATTGATTAGTTCTATAGTGATTGTTTTTTATAGTTCAGTATTTATTAATCTATCTCATTATATTTTTCGTGCTCTATAGTGATTGCTTAGTCTTATATTCGCATCCCATCGTTTGCATTCTTCTACCTCTTTGTAATCAATAATGTTGTCAGATATCTGTACAGATTATTAATTTGTTCATCTGGAATAAATGATGCAGATTTATTAAATGTTCCAATTTGTCATCTCGGGTAGGAGTAATATGTATTAATTTTTTTATTCCACGTCATCTTAATTGTGGCTACGAGAATATCATAGCTACAAGTAATCGCCTTATGCAGCTTGTGGCAGCAGAATTATTGGGGCCATATACAGTGGCATCGAATTATCGTAGCCACAGTTCTCTGCCGATCAGACTTGTGGCTACATCCACTGTCATTGAATCTGCTGTAGCCATACTGAATTTCGTAGCTACAAGTGATTAAATCCGTGGGAACAGTCTGATGCTCCAAGTGCATTCTGTTGTAGTGTCATATGCCTTTGCTAGTCATCTTCTTCTCTTCTTTTCCTTCTTAATGCTCTTTGCAATGCCCATAGTTCTTTTGGACACAACCAAAATCTCTTTTTGCAACTTCTTCAATGCAACACATTTCCTCAAAACTTTCTTGTTCATCTAAAAGATTTGTTCAATTAATTCTCTCATCTTTCTGAACACAATTTCTTTCTTTGGAGCTTTCTTACTTGTGCATCTAAAACTATGAAACGATGATAGTAGGTAAATTTCTACTTGAAACGGAAATTAAAGTTTAGTTTGTTAGGAAAATGGGGCAAAATGCAATGGAGGAGTGTGTATAGTCATTATGAACGGAGTTGGAGTTTGAGAAGCCGGACAACCTCTTTAGGGTGGGCCGGTCAAAAACCTTCATGAGATCCTAGAGAAGCCATCCCTAACAATGATGATCTAAATTCAACCGGTCAACATATTAAGCAATATAAATGGATGATAACGAAATGCATTACCCGTGTATCTTGATTGATCTAATTGAGATCCCCATCCAAATTACATAAACAGAAATCTATAACCATACTAAAGCTGGGTTTTTACCTAACTTCTACCTTAACACAACACGTGGCTGCATATAAACAACCCCTTCCTCTGCTTCGTACTCTTCTTGTGAGCTCTTTTCTCTCCTCAAAATCTACTCTCGCTGCTTCACCCGCTATCTCTCTCTCACTTTTCTATATGTAGAAATTACCCAACTATGAACACCTATTTCTTTATCTCACCGCCCTTCCTTTCTTCACTGAAATTCATCTCCCCACCCCCCATCTCTCGTATCTACAACAATATATCCCCACTCTATACAACCATTTTCTCCCTCCTTCATTATCTCTCCATTCTCTATCTCCTTCCTCTCTTTTCATCATTCCTCTCTCCAAATCATGACCCTAAATTTAAAGTATTGGATTGTTATTTCCCTTCATATATAATTATTGTAACATATATAATTTACGTCATATTTCCAAGTTAGTGCAAGTTCCTGTATCGAAATCAAACTTTTATATTTAAAACCATTTCCATATTTAATCTACAGTTTATATGTTCGTATTTTTTTTGATTGATATTGACTTTTTGTTTGATCGTGTTAATATAACTGAAGATAAAGTTGTCGTCATTATCAAGTAGAAGAATATATTCGAATTTCTTATTCTGTTAAATGCAAAACTACGTTATAATTTCAATGGATATTGTGTAACAAGTTAATTTAAGTATTTACTGCAATTTACTTTAAGAAAAAAAAATACCACCTACATTCTCGGTTTTTCATATCGACAGTAAAACCCCGTGTTTTATTTACATGTAAATGCTCAAGTATTTTTTTTCTATACAGCGTTTAAATATATGTTTCCAAACATATTTTCTGAAGTTCAATTGAAATGAACAAGAAGATTGTACTCCGTCCTTCCTAATTTTTCTTCCATATCTTCATATCCAGTCGCAAAGCGCGGGTATGCCTAATAGTAATCCAGCTAAAACCATGATTTTCTCGAGCTATCTTTGAACCGGGAGTTTTCTTGGCATCAATTTCTATTAGTTGCGATAGAGTTCAAGATTGAACAAAATGAATACATCACAGTCCATTAGTGATAACTCAAACTCAATCCTATGCTTCTTATGTGCATAGATGAACAACGGAGCAACATCAACTTCAACTTTGCTTGCAAATTTACCATAGTTGAGTTCCCATGCCCATGCAGTGAAAATGACGAACAAGACTTATAAGTGGGCATCAACTAAGCATAGCTCGCGAAAACGATGACTGAGAATTCTGCACAAGTAAAGGTGTGATTACTAAGCATGGAGAACTGCTTGCATTAATAAAATGGCTCAATTGGTGATTTCCAACTTATCCAACTTACCAAACTCTGTTTTTAGGCAAACAAACTAACCAAGCGTGCAAGCGACAAACTGTTATGTTGGCACCAGTTGTGAACTCAAGCTACCAGTAGAAATTAGAATGGACGCATCAACAACCTCACCATGTTCCTTATATACAGTCAGTTGAAAACATGAAAAGAGCAGTTACTACATGCACTCCCTACAGTCCCCACCTTTACTATCCACACATATAGACAGAGTAATTGCTCATTTACAAAGCAAGATCAGCACACCTCATGGTGCTTCCTGAGAGCCTGGAACATGTATCCTCTCCCCACCTTGGAGCAGCACAACACCACCATTGATACATAGAAGCTCACGACCGCGCTCACCCAGAACGCCCCCATCACCACCACCTCTGCCGTTGCTCCTCCACCCAGTGACGGAGAGGGGGGGGGGGGCTTGGCCCCCCAATCTCCAAAGTATTCTTATATATATATATAATATTATTAGAATAGAATGTGATTTATATACAAAACAAAAATTATGAAAGTTAATGAGTTGTATACAATGGCCCCCCATCTTCCATTTACAAGTTGTATGGATACGGATATATTCGTATCTGATCCGTAACTATATCCGTATCATACAGATTTTGACATCTGTATCTGCATTTATTTTCAAATAGATACGAATACAAATATCACTTTCATATTAACGAATATCTATATATGTATCCATATATCCATTTATATATAAATATAATTGTACATTCATTTTTAACTTTATATAACATAATTGTATACCTTCTTTTTTCATATTTTATATATTTGTTATGATATAATCATATTTAATATAGTTATATCATATGTATTCCATTCAATACATGTATATTTAAGCGAATATATAGGGTATTTCTAATTTTATTCCTTTATGATCGGTATCCGTTTAATATCTATATCCATTTTTTACATATATGGTAAAATATTTTTCATTCGTCAATATCTGTATCCGCACTCGCATTCGTATTCATAAACGGATAAGGATAAGGAAGCACCCATATTATATGTATCTGTCTATTTACATTCCTAATCACTCATATCTCATAATATAAACTCAATAGTATGACATGAAAGTAATAATCTAACTGTCAATATTTGTATTTTTTGCATAACTACAAATATGGCATGATTTATATATGAATTGAAAGACTTATTATGATACAAAAATAGATTAATATTATTTAATATCTGGATATGGTTATGGCTTGAATATCTGGATATCCGAATAGAACATTTAATATTGTTTTATATATTAGTGAATATAATATAAACCACATTTCAGTATTATTATATTAGTATTATATATTAATACAATATATTAATGATATTAATAAACTTCCGTTTGTTTGGGGATGTGCACAAGCGAAAGTTACGAAACCATATCCCTTTTTTGCTTCCAGTCAAGAACACATATCATACCGACGCTACATTTTGTCATGATGCAACTTATTTATATTACATTACTATTTTTTTAAATCATTAAGAACTTGGATAAAAGTTCAATTCGTATTTGTATGTGGTCTTTATTCGATCCGTATTCGGATTCGATGTTTATTGGATCCATATTTGGTTCTGTCTTTCTTCAATCCATATTTGGATTCACTCTTTATTCAATATGTATCAAGGTATGCTCTTTATTCAATTTGTATTTGGATCTGATAAATATCCAATTCGAGTTCGTATCCGTATTTTTACGGATATGGTTTCCTTAGTACATATCCGAATCATATCCATATTTGTATTCGTATTGGATAGAAATGAATCGAATATGGATATGTAAATAGGCATATCCGATTCATATAAAATGTAAACACATTTTAATAATTACAATGTGAAATAATAATAAATATAAATTATATACATAGTCTCGATAATTTGGCCTCCAAGCAATTCATGGCTTCGTCCGTGCCTCCACCTCCCCACGACCCTCTGCCGCCACCGGAAACCTTGCTGTCGCAGGCTTGCGCTCCTCCACTCCCGCCCCCTTCATGCACACACCTACATTCCCATCAAACGCTGCGGGGAACTGCCGGAGCTCCTCCCAGCTACCCATAACTCCGGTCAAGCAGTTATATGACATGTCGAGCTTCCTCAACCCTCTCAGCCTTGACAGTTCCGCTGTCGTTACCTCTCCAGATAGCATATTGTGCGACAAGTCTAGTCCTTTTAGGCTAGTCATTTTCCCCAGTCTCCTCGCCGGAATCGGACCAATTAAGTAGTTGCTTGATAGATTCAAGTTCTCGATCCCGACAAGTCCAATTATACCTTTTAGGATCTCCCCTTGCAACGAATTGTGAGACAGATCGATCGATACAACCGCATACAGGAGAGTACAAGTCATATCTAAACTCTGCTTGATTATTTCCATCCAGAGCCACGGAGACCCTGATCACATACCCTATGATCCTGATCCAAGGACCACGCAAATCAGGGCTTTGGGGTTGAATGCAGCACAGGAGTTGAAGTCGTAGTCAGGGATGAACCCGAAGAAGCGGTTGTGGTAGAGATGGATGTACCGTAGTTCTGAGAATGAGAAAATCCAGCTAGGGATCTCTCTAGAGAGGTTGTTGCTTGTGAGGGAGAGGAACGCTCTGCCATTTGGAGATGGCTCCATTGATCTCCCCAAACAGGTAATTCGAGCTCAAATAAGGTCCTCTCGCTAGAGCCTTTGTAAGTATATCTGTTGTCTGGTCTCCAGAGCTAACATGCGTAGTAGTGATAATACGCTTCTATATCATGTCACGAGTGCAGTGACAATACACCTCTATGTGCTTCATCCTCTCATGAAAGGCTGGATTATTTGCAATGAAGATAACAGATTGATTATCACATTGGAGGTGCATGGTAAGAGGCACTTCTATAGTCAGGTCAGTAAGAACGGATCTGACCCACATCATCTCTGTACTACCATGTGCCATGGCCCTGTATTCCGATTCAACACTTGATCTAGAAACCACGGTCTGCTTCTTACTCTTCCATGAAATAAGAGAATTCCCTATGAACACAACAAAGCTAGATGCAGACTTTCTATCCTTTGGACACCCAGCATAATCTGCATTTGCGCATGCTATCACTGATAGAGATGTACCTCTGCTGAAAAGAAGTCCAGTACCATGTGAAGTCTTCAAGTATCTCAAAATTATATGGACTGCATTCATATATGCCTATTTGGGTTGCTCCATAAACTGACTCACTTTGCTCGCGGCAAATGATAAGTCGGGCTTGGTAATAGTTACATATAGTAGCTATCCAACAAGCTCTTTGTACCTCCTCTTCTCGACCTCCTCAGTATCATCATCATAGAACTTCATGATTGGGTCAAGCGGAGTAGTGGCAGGTCTGCAATCTGCCATGCCTATCTATGAAAGAAGACCTATAACATACTTCCTCTAGATCATCATAAGACCCCGTTGGTTCCTGGAAAACTCTATTCCGAGGAAGTAACATAAATGTCCAAGGTCCTTGGTTACAAACTGCTGATCTAATAAATCATTGGCATCCTGAATACCCTGCTCGTCGTCCCCTGTAATAATAATGTCATCAGCATAAACAAGAATGACTATAGTACCTCTCTGGGTCTTCTGTATGAACAAGGAGTGATCAGTAGTTGATCTCACAAACCCTACTGCTCTATCAAGTCCGAGAGCTTTTGGAACCATGCTCTTGGACTCTTCTTGAGGCCATAGATAGCCTTGTGTAACCTGCAAACCTTCTGACACTCCCTCTAAGCAGCAAAACCCAGGTGGTTGCTGCATGTAGAGCTCCTCCTGTAGATCACCATAGAGGAATGCATTCTTCACATCAAGCTGATAAAGAGGCCAATCTCATGTCATAGCAACAACAAGGCGAATACGCAGAGTAGAATGTCTGGCAAATGGAGAGAAAGTATCATGATAGTTCACCCCATCTGGGTGAACCCTTGTACCACAAGTCTCCACTTATAGCGATCCACATTTCAATCTGCACGGTGTTTCATAGTGAACACCCATTTGCATCCCACAAATAGATGTATCAACAAGAGAAGAAACAAGACTCCACGTACCACGTGACTGTAGCGCAGCCATCTCCTCCTCCATGGCTAACCTCCGTTGACTTCTTTGAGAGCCTTCTGATACGTCTGTGGTATCTGCACGGCTGATAGTGCTAACATAAATCTCCTGAAATCATCTGACAACCAACTCAAAGAAATCTGGGCCACAAGAGGGTAAGTAGCACACGCACGTTTCTGCTTTTGCAGAGCAATCAGCACGTCAAGATCTTTTTCAAGTCCTGGGTCTGTAAATTTCCCTCTTGAGAGGGTACCTGCTCCTCCTGTATATAATTCTATTGTACAATTAATCCAGCAGTGTCATCAGTAGAAACAATATGCTCATTACATACCTGAGGCGTGTTGGATGATGGGCAAGGCTTGTGAGCATGGCGAACAGAGCGAGATCTGCGAGGAAAAACACGAGGCAAGAACTGAACCAACGGAGGAGGTGGAGGAGGTGGTGGAAGAGGAGGAGTAGGTGAAGGTGAAGGACCAACTGTAGGAGGTGGCGGCATGTATATCTCATCATCAGAGTTAGATGGAGTAAGTATGTCACCTGTAGGAGAAAAATACATGACCGACTCAAAGAAAGTAACGTCGACACTAACAAAATATTTCTGGCTTAGTGGATCAAAGCAGCGATACCCCTTTTGGGTATGAGAGTAGCCGACAAACACACACTTGACAGCTCTAGGAGAGAGCTTGTCACGCCCTGAAGAGACATCATGAATAAAGACAACATATCCAAACACACGAGGTGTAAAAGAGAAGAGATCCTTCTCGGGAAACGCAGTCGAGTAAGGAATCTTCCCTCCTAACACGGACGAGGGAATACGATTTACCAAATAACAAGCAGTAAGGACAACATCACCCCGGTAGGCATGAGGAGCACGATTCTGTATCAACAATGATCTGGTCACATCAAGTAAGTGGCGGCGTTTGCGCTTGGCAACACTGTTCTGCTGGGAAGTGTAGACACATGAGGTCTAGTGAGCAATGCCATGGGATCTAAGGAACTCAGAAAGATGTAAGGTGCAAAATTCCAAGGCATTATCAGAACTGAGATACTTGACATTATCAGAAAAATATTTTTTATTTCATTAATAAAATACTTGATAACGGATCTAGCCTCAGACTTATTCTTCAATAAGAAGACCCAGGAAAGTCTAGAAAAAGCATCGACGGCTACAAGATTAAAACGGTATCCTTGGAGATCAGGAACACGAGTAGGACTCCAAATGTCTAAATGAAGGAGCTCAAATAGCTGAGAACTGCTCCGACTCTAACGGAATGGGAAAGAGGAACGATGATTCTTCCCAAGTTGACATGCCTCATACCGAAAGGAGGATCTCATAGAAATCTAAGAGAAAACATGACATAGTTTCTACAAAGGAAGATGTCTAAACCTAAGGTGTCACAGATAAGGAGAGACAAGTCCAGTAGATATAATAGAAGCACTAGCACGAGGAGGTTGGACCAGTTTGTAGAGTCCCCGCTGCTCACGCCTACACCCAATCACCATGTCCGTGAGTATGTCCTGAAACACAAGAGATGAAGGGTCAAAGATGGCACGACAATGCAGATCCTTAGTGATCTGACTAGTAGAAAATAAATTCATCTGAAAAACAGGAGCATATAAAACATTCTTCAGGCGCATGGACTGTGTCAACTGCACCTCCCTCTGTCCTGTAACGGGTAAGTGGTCACCATTAGCAATGACAACTCATCTGCCAGGTGGTATAGCCCTGTAGAACTTCAGTTGTGTTTTGTCTCCACACAAGTGGTGAGAAGCACCATAGTCCATAAATCCACTCTGTCGTATCTGCATTCATATTACCAGTAAAGGCATAGGTGATACCTGAGGAGCTCGAAGAGGCTCTGGAAACTGCAGCGGTATCTGTGGTGGTGTCAGCACTAGGAGTCAAGATCTCTCGAATACGAGAGACAATATTATCCAAGCGAGGATCGGTCTGGGGAGCTGAAGTCTCTGAAGGCAGCTATGCTGCTCGACCAGAAATAAGATATCCATGCTTCTGATAACATGTATCCTCTGCATGTCCAGGCTTTGTGGCAGTAGGTATAGGGACCACGTTGGTGTCTACCGCCTCTTCCTCGAGGTGTGCATCCTCTAGACTGGATCGTCCCACCTCGGCCACGAGAAGCGGCCATCGCCGAGGAGTGCGAAGACGTGGTTGTCGAAGGGATGATGAGACGGCTATAGGCCTCCTTTATAGAGGGAATGGTTGCTCCAGTAAGAAAATGAGTACATGTAGCATCATATTCTATATTAAGTCCAACCATGAAAACTCTAACCATCGTGGAGTTCCTATACGTCTTCTGCTGCAAAATAGACGTCGTAATGGACATGTAGTTATGAAGCTTTTCAAACATGCCACGCAGCGAAGAGTAGCAAACATGCAGAGGGTGACCATTCTGCTTGGTGTTGTAGATATCAAACTGTAGTTGAAGGATCTTGGTCTCATTCTTCGCCTGTGCATAGGTGAATGCCAAAGTGTCCCACATTGCCTTGGTAATGGGTTGAGTTATAATAGCATTGGCTATCTATGTAGTAAGAGTCCCACGAAGCCAAACACACGCGTAAGCATCATCTTGCTTCAGAGAAGCATTTGCCCCAGTCTTGTCCGTTGGCTATGGATCTCTCAGGATGTGCTCCTTGTTATTGCATCGCATGAGGGTGAGAAACTTCATGGACCACAACTCATAGTTGGTCCCATCCACCTTAGCGATGGGAGCCGGGCCCTTGAAGGCTTCGGACGAGAAGATGTCACCCTTGTTGTCTGACATGATGATAAGATAGCCAAATATTGGAATTCATCTGGCGGTAGACCGATATAAACGACTCTACAGAATCATACGAAGGATTGGTTGTACGTGTAGACTCATACAATCATCCTTTCTAATCCTCATTGCTTGCTAGGGTCGGAAAACATGACTTAGACATTCGAAATCACACTTTCCAGTCAAAACAAAATTATATAACTGTCTGCCGATATGCTTGTAGGCGCGAGTAAGGGTTGATGCCGATCTTGAGGATCAAAGTCACCGTCCAGGGGTGATTTGGGACTCAGACGGATAGGGCACGGGGTCCTGGAAGCGGTAGCCTGGACACAAGGGCACGGATAGGCAACTAAGGGGTAAGGTAGCCTGGACACAGGCGAGCCAAGGGTGTGTGAATAGGGACGTGGGCATTGGGGCGCAGCGGGTATCGCAACCCCGATTCCCGGGCCGTCGGATCCTCCCATATCCAAATCTGGTTACTCATCAATAATTTATCCAGCAATCACAATTAACATTCAGAAACAAATTGCAAATAAAAACACTCAAAAGAAGTATTTAATACTTTTCCATTTACAAAATAAAGTTTACATTATCCATTTGTCCCACTACAACCATTTACATGTACATCAGCTTGAAGGAAATTCACAAAAATATTACTAACTACCTTCAAAGTAAAGCTACCCTGGCTGGCTGGATGTCTACTAGGTAAGCTTGCTGGATTACTAAAGTCCTTGTGATGACTCACCGACACCTGTTGGATTTTCCATAATAATAGGATAAAAATTAACGAATGCTAAGTAACGAAGAAGAGAAAAGCAAACAAATTGTGTAATTTTTCAAAACTTATTATCACAAAAAAGTTCCATTCCTTCTCATTGATTTAAGTCCTATTCCTTTCTATTCCACGTCAGGGATTAGTCCAAAAGAACCCCACCATTCTTGGACTCTGAAGCTGTGGACACTTCGAGATTGAAGATTGCGTTGATCTTGGTAAGCTTATGCTGCTGCACGTCACCTCAACCAATCCTCCAATACTACCCTGTCAATTTCCTTTTCTTTTATTAACCAGGGTCTCAACCCTTAGCCTGGAAAACAAAGGAGCACACCGTCCTTGAGGACTCGATTGTTTAAAACCTCAGACTAACCTTTAATTACATAACATTGTGGCTTTAAATACATGTTGTCGTGACCCAGGCGCTATTGAACCACCCGTGCCTCCACATAGCAAAACCATATCTTTCGTCGTTCAACCTGACTACATTGGCTCCCAGTACCACGCGTTGCAAATCATTCATTTCGTGCGCACTTATCATAACAGGGCAATCGTGTACCACCTAGGTAGGGAAATGACAATACGGGTTCCTTCCGACAAACCTACAGGTTGCATGCCTGACCTGTAGTTCTACTCCCAGTCATCCTTAACGTGACTCACGATCCTTTTCAGGATCCAACTTAAAATACATCAATTCCCATGATATAATTCCTCAATTCAGCCTTACATTTGCATAACCATAAAATATTAAGTATAGACTTACACATATATTAATTCATATTTTTATATACTCATAATTATGCTCATTTTAACTTCCAAACCCTAAATTTCCAAATTACTACATCTATTCGATGTTTAGACCTTATTTTAGTTGAAGTCACAAAGCAACTTTTCATATTTTTTACAAAATAATCAAATTAGGATTCTTCGTGGTAAAGAACATAAAATCAGAAATTTCAACGATCTCATATGAAAATCCAATAGCAAAAGGAAGGATTTTGTTACCTAATCGAGCTCTCTTTTGTGTATGCAAGGCTTTATTGTATTTCGTTTTTAAAAAGGATGTTTTAAGGCTCCTCAAAAAAGATCGAATTTCATTTTCGTATAAAAAACGCTAAGAACGTGTCAAGAACGTGAAGAACGAACGAAGAACACGAAGAACACCAAAAACATATTTTCACTTGAAATTTCAGTAGAGCTTTCCCTTATACAGGGTGATATTTCTAGGAAAATTTCGGTAAAGTTTCCCCTTATATCGGGACATATTTCTCAGAAAATTTCGGCAGAGTTTCCCCTTATATCGGGACATATTTCTCGGAAAATTTTAACAGAGTTTCCACTTATATCGGGACATATTTCTCGAAAAATTTCGGCAGAGTTTCTCCTTATATCGGGATATATTCCAAAATAAAAATGAAAATAGTTTCCTCTACAAAATCAATCGTGAGGAAAACAACAACAAAACTAAAAGAATATACTCAAAGAACAAGAGATAAAGAATCGGTAGACACCACGTATCTTAGGTGAGTGAATGTGTGATGAATCACAGGGTTCACTGGCGTGCATAGTCGCCCGCACCTAAGTAAGGTATTACACAGATTTCTCCATCAAAATAACTATAAAAGCATAATTGAAAGAATAAAAACATAAGCGATGGAGAATCGATATACACCACGCGACTTAGATGAGTGAATGTGTGACGAATCACAGGGTTCACTGACGTGCATAGCCGCCCACACCTAAGTAGGGTGTTACACAGATTTCTCTTTGAACCACAACAGAAAACGAATCAGAAAAAAAGATGAATCAAGAACAAAGTTTGGAAGAAAAGAGGATGAATTGAAATCCTAGCTTACGAAACAAACTAAAAGAGGATCATCCCTTTCTCCTCCTCGTTCTCCCGGCAGTGCTTCGCTAGCGCTCCTCCCTCGCCTCCCATTCCTCCTCCCGACCTCTCGACCCGAGCCCTTGGGGTGGTGGTGGTGGTAGTTGAAATCGTAGAGAATGAATGAGTAGGGGGTCTATTTATATGCTCCAAAAAACCACTAACCATGATTAGAAAACCATGGTTTATACCTTAACCATGTTTAGTGGCTCATGATTTTGGCCCATGGTTTTGGTCAAAATTTATCCCAAACTTGGAGCTTAAGTTAGACCATTCGAGAGGATTCTAGAGTTTCTAATGACTCTTAATTATCACTAATCATGATTAACTTTTACTAATCACGATTTAACTTTCGCGGCTTACGCATATCTTTTGCTAATTATTGTATATGTGTTTGCTAATGATCAATAGCGATTTTCAATCCATCATTAATTTCTTTAATAATGCTTAATTAATCTTAATGGCAGTCATTATGGGTTAATGATGTCTTAACCCTCTTTACTTCTCTTTCTTCCGAAAATCATAACAAATCGAAATGAAGTCTGATTTACATGATACAAAATCTGTTGGTTTCTTCTTAACGAGACGGATCTTATTATATAGGATCTGAGATATGCCAAATTCAAGGCTTTACAATTATAACAACCTTAAAGGAAGTCTCATCCTCTAGACTAGAAATATAGACATAACTACCTTAAAGAGGATCGAAACCATAACAACCTTAAAGAGAATGAACGCCATTTCATTTATAAAAAAAGATATACAACACATAGTGTTATTACTCAAACAAGTAGGGTATTTCTCTCTCATTTCCGCCTTAGGTTACCATGTGGCTTCTTCAAACTCTTGGTTCAGCCACAATACTTTAACTAGAGGTATCTCTTTGTTTCTCAACTTCTTGATATCCCTGTCAAGTATTTGCATAGGTAACTCTTGGTATGTCAAGTCTGGCTCAACATGTAAATCATCATAACGTATCTTATGCTCTGGATCCTTAACGTACTTTCTCAGATTTAATATATGCAATACATAATGTATTGCCGAAAGATGTGGAGGAAGCGCAAGCCTATAGGCAACTTTTCCAATCCATTGAATAATTTCAAAGGGACCCACGAACCTAGGTGCTAACTTCTCACGCAAGCCAAACCTTTGAACACCCTTCATAAGTGATGCTTTGAGAAATACAAAGTCACATACCTCAAATTCAAGGTCTCTTCGCCTGATATCACTATAGCTTTTCTGACGACTCTGGGCAGTTATTAATCTTTTTCGAGCAAGCTCTACAATTTCCCGTGTCTCCTGGAGTATATCTGAATCATAAAAATTCTTTATTCCGACCTCTTGCCATCACAAAGGAGTAGTACACCTATGTCCATAAGGTGCTTCAAATGGTGCCATACCAATACTTGTATGATAATTGTTATTGTAGGTGAATTCTGCAAGAGGTAAATATTTAATCCATGATCCCTTCCATTGGTCTAGGAGTCTCTATTTCTGACGAAATTTTAATAGGATGTTAGAGGGATATAGTGATGAATATACAAATTTTTATTTTCCAAAAAAATAAAAAATAGGGGGAAAATAGGGGTGGGAGCAACCTCGTTGGCTACTCCCAACCCCATTTTTCTCTATAAATATATGTAGTATGTTTTCTACATATAGTTTATAACTATTCAATACCTCAGAATATCATCAATAATTCTCACACAAACCCATAAAAAAAGTGTTAAAAATCGATCAAGAGTATAGAAGAATACAACTACATTGCATCAACAAAAACATCAATTTCACCAAAAGAAAAATGGATAACAATATATTAGAATAAATGCACACTTAAATGGCTAGTCTAAATACATATCACTATCTCATATTCATTCTTTTTGAAAGTAATAATGCAACAACAATTTCCAGACGAAAATCTTGATGTAAAAATCCGAAATAACAATTTCCCCAAAAAAATCTTGATATAAACATCCGAAAATATCATCAATAATTCATTCATAGACTCACTAAAATTTATTAAAAAATGACAAAAAAATAAATCAACACAACAATATAACATAAGCAAAACCCTGATATAAATGAAAGTTATAAAATATAATTTATTGAAGTGAGAGGAAAAGGGTGGAGAGAGAATATGAGAGGAGAGAGAGAGTGGGAAGAGAGAAAAATACGAAGAGAGAGGGGAAAGAAATCTAGCTAAAACCATATGTTCAATTGAAACGAACAAGAAGATTGTACTCCATCCTTCCTAATTTTTCTTCCATATCTTCATATCCCATCGCGAAGCGCAGATATGCCTACTAGTAATCCAGCTAAAACCATGATTTTCTCGAGTTATCTTTGGACCGGGAGTTTTCTTGGCATCAATTTCTATTAGTTGCGATAGAGTTCAAGATTGAACAAAATGAATACATCACAGTCCATTAATGATAACTCAAACTCAATCCTATGCTTCTTCTGTGCATAGATGAACAACGGAGCAACATCAACTTCAACTTTGCTTGCAAATTTACCATAGTTGAGTTCCCATGCCCATGCAGTGAAAATGACGAACAAGACTTATAAGTGGGCATCAACTAAGCATAGCTCGCGAAAACGATGACCGAGAATTCTGCACAAGTAAAGGTGTGCAACTACTACACATTGCTAAGCATGGAGAACTGCTTGCATTAATAAAATGGCTCAATCGGTGATTTCCAACTTACCAAACTCTGTTTTTAGGCAAACAAACTAACCAAGCGTGCAAGCGACAAATTGTTATGTTGGCACCAGTTGTGAACTCAAGCTACCAGTAGAAATTAGAATGGACGCATCAACAACCTCACCATGTTCCTTATATACAGTCAGTTGAAAACATGAAAAGAACAGTTACTACATGCACTCCCTACAATCCCCACCTTTACTATCCACACATATAGACAGAGTAATTGCTCATTTACAAAGCAAGATCAGCACACCTCATGGTGCTTCCTGAGAGCCTGGAACATGTATCCTCTCCCCCACCTTGGAGCAGCACAACACCACCATTGATACGTAGAAGCTCACGACCGCGCTCACCCAGAACGCCCCCATCACCACCTCCTCTGTTGCTGCTCCTCCACCCAGTGATGGAGAGAAGGGGGGAGGAGGGTTCTTGCCCCCACCCCCCAATCTCCAAAGTATTCTTATATATATATATTATTAGAATAGAATGTGATTTATATACAAAACAAAATTTATAAAAGTTAATGAATTGTATACAATGGCCCCCCGTCTCTCATTTACAAGTTGTATAGATACGGGTATATTCGTATCTGATCCGTAACTATATCCGTATCATACAGATTTTGACATCTATATCTGCATTTGTTTTCAAATAGACGCGAATACAAATATCACTTTCATATTAACAAATATCTATATATGTATCCATATATCCATTTATATAAAAATATAATTGTACATTCATTTTTAACTTTATATAACATAATTATATACCTTCTTTCTTCATAGTTTATATATTTGTTATGATATAAGCATATTTAGTATATTTATATCATATGTATTCCATTCAATACATGTATATTTAAGCGAATATATAGAGTATTTCTAATATTATTCCTTTATGATCGGTATCCGTTTAATATCTATATCCATTTTTTACGTATATGGTAAAATATTTTTCATTCATCAATATCTGTATCCGCACTCGCATTCGTATTCATAAATGGATAAGGATAAGGAAGCACCCATATTCATATATGTATCTGTCTATTTACATTCCTAATCACTCATATCTCATAATATAAACTCAATAGTATGACATGAAAGTAATAATCTAACTGTCAATATTTGTATTTTTTTTGTATAACTACAAATATGGCATGATTTATATATGAATTGGAAGACTTATTATGATACAAAAATACATTAATATTATCAATATCTGGACATGGTAATGACTTGAATATCCAGATATCCGAATAGAACATTTATTATTGTTTTATATATTAGTGAATATAATATAAACCACATTTCAGTATTATTATATTAGTATTATATATTAATACAATATATTAATGATATTAATATACTTCCGTTTGTTTGGGGATGTGCAAAAGCGAAAGTTACGAAATCATATCACTTTTTTTCTTATAGTCAAGAACACATATCGTACCGACACTACCTTTTGTCATGATGCAACTTATTTATATTACATTATCATTTTTTAAATCATTATGAACTTGGATAAAAGTTCGATTCGTATTTGTATGTGGTCTTTATTCGATCCGTATTCGGATTCGATGTTTATTGGATCCATATTTGGTTATGTCTTTCTTCAATCCATATTTGGATTCACTCTTTATTCAATATGTATCAAGGTCTGCTCTTTATTCAATTTGTATTTGGATCCGATAAATATCCGATTCGGATTCGTATCTGTATTTTTACGGATATGGTTTCCTTGATACATATCCGAATCATATCCATATTCGTATTCGTATTGGATAGAAATGAACCGAATATGTATATGTAAATAGACATATCCGATTCATATCTAATGTAAACACATTTTAATAATTACAATGTGAAATAATAATAATAATAAATTATATATATAGTCTCGATAATTTGGCTCCCAAGCAGAAATTCCTGGCTTCGTCCGAGCCTCCACCTCCCCACGACCCTCTGCCGCCACCGGAAACCTTGCTGCCGTAGGCCTGCACTCCTCCACTCCCGCCCCCTCCATGCACACACCTGCATTTTCATCAAACGCTGCGGGGAACTGCTGGAGCTCCTCCCAGCCACCCATAACTCCGGTCAAGCAGTTATATGACATGTCTAGTTTCCTCAACCCTCTCAGCTAGGGGTAGGCGTTGTTTGGGTCAAACCAAATAACCCAATCGAATCGTTTGATATGGGTCAAATGATTTGGGTTATTTGGATTTTCGGGTCGGGTTGGACCCAAACCGTTTTATTTATATGGGTATTGGGTTGGTTGATAGTTTTAATAGTGTCCACCCGACCAACCCAATCAAACCGAACAATTAATATAGGTGACCCGTGGTTTAGACCCCGATCCGACCAAAAAATCATAAGAATATATTTATATATACATAGACACACACACACACACGCATATGTGCACAATATTTATACCATTATATATGATATTTAGTTCTATTTATTCACTTATTAATAAATGATAACGGCCGGAAATGGAATATCCTAATAAATTTGACGGCATATGTGAATTAAATGCATGTTGCTATGTTGGAAAGTGGAATCCAATTGAAGAACACGATTACGTGAATGACGGTTGCTATATTGTCATTTATTCCTTATTAACAAACAAATAAGTCATCAAAATCACCATTCAACCACGGGCCTTTGTAGATATGTAAGCTTGAAGCTAATTTAGGAAAAATGATTTGCATGATTATTAAGTGGTAACCTTCACTTTTAGTCAATTTGATTTATTTGATTTTAACCCGACCAATCGACCCAAACCAATGACCCGAATAGCTCAACCCGAAGTAATTCGACCGGGTGATGGGTTCCATTTTTCCATCCCAAACCGAATTCAACCCGAACCGAATAACCCAATTCCACCCAAACCGATCGAATACCTACCCCTAGGAGAGTGTCAGCACGATCAGGGGAGGGTCTGGAGGCGTCGCACATGGATGGGGAGGGAAGGCGCCCGGGGGAGTTGGAGTTGCGATGACCAGGGAGAACCTAGGGAGGGAGGGAACGCGTTGGAGAAAATCATGAGAGAACGACTTTTGGAGATCCAATGGTACTGATTTCTCCCATCTAACGGTTCATATTAGAGCAGCGAGGAGTTTCTCTGCTCACAAGAGCAGGCTCCTTCGGATCACCTTGGACAAATACCGTTTGGATAGAACACAACCCAGAACCCGAATGATCCAAATAATTTTGCCCATTTTCGACAATTTGATTGAGTTATATGGGTTCAACAATACAGTGCCCACCCCACCCTATCAACTGACACCACTACTCGATCCTCATGTGGATACTCCCACAGGCTTCCTTCCAAGTCACCATCCACTGCCATTCTTTTTCTTTACCCTTCTTTATTTTATGTTATTTGTATGGTAATTTTCAATGTCTAAACATGGAATTTTCTTCGTACAGGTTTCATAATAGGATGCCAATCATCTTGTGTGGTTTAGTTCTCGTCAATAATCATCCTCAGCTCCCAAATTTCTATATCGTGACACGAGGGTCGAGACAACCCTGTAGTTGATCCTTATATAATTCCAAGTCCTATGGGATTTACCCACCCAAGATGATCGGGCGTCGTTAGACATAGCTCCATCAAGGCCTTGAAGATATGGTGTTAGATGCAATCAAGGGAGGGCCGATATAGTATATGGGAGGGGGGATGTCCCCTCATTTTTTTCATTTTCTGTGTATAGCTTTTGAGGGTTTCATATGAATCTCCTTGGCAAAAGTTATAAAGAACTTACAAAAATTCCCAAAATAATAAATGGTTATCAACTTCGCTCGGCCCTGTTTGGTTGGAGAATAGGCTCTGGAATAAGGGGCCAATTCTCCTCCCGACACGGTTCCCAGTGGTACAACTATTCCCTATTATTCCATCTTATTTCACTCTTATTACTATCTTCATCCCACCTTACGTACCTTTATTTCACCTTATTCTCCTTATTCCTATCCTCCAGCCGAACAAAGAATAGACCCTTATTCTCCTTATTCCACATCCTTATTCCTGCTTATTCCCGAAACGAACACACCCTAAGTGTAATTTGACAAGAATAAAGAGTTTGCTTCAATTATAAAATAATTAATAGCTGTCAACATAAAAATATTTGCGTGATCTCAAAGGTGAGCAAGAGTCCAGTTGAAGATTGTCATACACTAGGGGAGTGATCGGTTTCTGCCAACCAGTACCAACATCTTCTCGTAATTTTAGTTTCAATCCATTTCAATTTTCACCATTTGAGCTATCTGAACATTTAAAAAATCTCACTAATCAGTTGTAGTATATAATTCAGTTCGTGAGATGGAGCGTAGGATTCTATCCTGACTTAACACAGTGTGTTTGGTTGCAGGGTTGAGCATGGTTGGGTTGGGTTGGGATACCCCTGTGAATAGTAATCTGTGAGGAGGATTGGGATGTTTGGAAGGAGGGGTAACCCGAGTTGAGCCAATCCAACCCTGCCCAACCCTGCAACCAAACACACCCATAAGGGGTATGGGTGTATAAATTGAAAATAAATCCAATTACGGGAAATAGAACAATTACTTGTTCAAAAGAAAGCAATAGATGTATTAGTGCATACGGAAGATATACCGGTACATATCCACTACAGCAAAGTTGAGATATAGTGACGGTTTTTTTAAAAATCCGTCACTAAATTAGCCGTTGTTAAATATATAATGACGATATTATTCGTTGCGAAATGAGCTTTATACGAATATCATATCTGCCGTTATATCATTTGCAACGGTCCACATAGCGACACTTATCCATTTTTATTTTTCAAAATATCAACTAATCGTCGCTATTTTTTAGTTCAAAATTTAGCGACGATTGATTAAAAGTTTGAAAAATAGCAACGAATAAGCGTCGCTATGTGGACCGTTACTAATGATATAACGACGTATATGATATTCGTCGCTAATTTTGAGTACGAAAAATCATTTCACAATGAATAATATCGTCGTTATATATTTAACAACGGCTAATTTAGTGACGGATTTTGAAAAAAAAAACGTCACTATAGATTAATTCTTTTGTAGTGATCGTTTGTATTGATAATCTCATTTTGATCGTCTCTGGACTACGATCAAAATGAGTATAATATTGATAATATTCCAATCGGGTTGGATCCCCGAGATTTTCGAGATACGGTTTTGGTTTGAGTTTAAATTTTGTTATTTAAAAATATCAAACGACCTTTGATTGACGAACGGTCGATTCCGTTAGTCTTGTTTTGTCGAATCAGATTTTATGGTAGTCTCGGTTCGTTTCGTGATTTCCGAATGTTACATTATGCCTTTTTCGGGCAAGCATTATGATGCGATCAATTTTTGGTCGATTTCACCCGAACGATTTTTTATTTACGATCAATTGATCGTTTTAGGTTGTTTGGCATTGACCAACAACTTTATTAGGTTAATCAAATCCTATTCGGATCGGGTCCGGGTTTAATTGGAAACCATATGTTACAAATATAAAAGGCTAAAAGAGAGTCTCATCCTCGAGACTCGAATCAAAGTCATTATATGTCTTGTTTGGATTCTATGTGGCCATAAAAATCTCGAAGGGTTTTAAACCCATAAAAACGTTAAAGAGAAATCAATCCATATTCCTTTAATACGAAAATGATTACAAGGGCTTGTTTTAATTAGTACCTGTTAAGAGCCGTGGGTATCGTGCCCGCATGTCTGCTTCGATCTCCCACGTTGCCTCTTCAACGCCGTGTCAGTGCCACAACACCTTGACCAATGGGATTTCTTTGTTGTGAAGCTTCTTCACAGTGTTGTCTAGTATCTGCACTAGCCTCTTTTCATATGTCAAATCTGGCTCCACGTCAAGATTCTCGTAGATGATGATTTGTCGAGGGTTGTGTACGTACTTCCTCAAGTTAGATGCATGGAAGACTTCGTGAATAACTGATAGGTGTGGAGGAAGGAAGGGCTACTCGGTAGGTCACCTTCCTCACTCTAACTAGAATCTCAAATGGGCCAATATATTGTGGAGCCAACTTGCTACGAACGCCAAATCTCTGTATTCCCTTCATGGGAGATACTCGTAAAAATACCAATCTCCAACATATAATTTATAGGAATGTTATTAGTATGAGATTAAGTTAAATTTTTAATAGAAGAAAGAGAAGAAGATTGGATACTTGAAACTCAAAATCTCTTCTCCAACGGTTTGCATAGCTCTTCTGGCGGCTCTGTGACGTCAAAAGCTCCTGTCTCACAAGATCAACAACCCTCGCGATCTCCTCTAGGAGATCCACGGAGTAAAGAGCATGATCACCTACCTCACGTCAACTGAGAGGTGTGAGGCATCTCCGCACGTATATGGCTTCGAATGCTGTCATGCCAGTGCTGGAATGATAGCTATTGTTGTACGTGAATTCCACTAATGACAGATGATCCTTCCAGGACCCTTTCCACTCCAAAGTGCATGCACGAAGTAAATCCTCAAGCATATGAATATTGCGCTCACTCTGTCCATCTGTCTACAGATGATAAGCAAGACTCATCTTTAGCTCTGTCTGTAGTGCTGACATGAAAGGATGCCAATAATGCGACGTAAATCACGAGTCTCTGTCAGACATCACCTCGTGTGGTATACCATGTAGCCTGATGATGTTCTGCACATATAGCTTGACCAATCTGGATGGAGTGTAAGTTGTGTTGACATGTATGAAATGGGCTGAATTGGTCAACCTATCAACAATGACACAAATGGAATCATGGACACCGGGTGTCTTCGGCAACCCCGTGATGAAATCCATAGAAATGCTCTCCCACTTCCACTCAGGAATGAGGAGAGACTGCAGTAATCCTGGTGGTCTCCTGTGCTCGGCCTTGACCATCTGACAGGTCATGCATCTGCTAACATGCTGAGCCACATCACGCTTCATTCCTTCCCACCAGAAATATCGATGCATATCACGATACATCTTGATGGTGCCAGGATAGATGGACAATCGTGAACTATGAGCCTCATATAGAGTGTCTCTACGCAACTTCTCGTCGTTGAGCACAATGACCCGTCCTGACTTCCATAAAATAGACTCTCCGCCACAACAAAATAATCAACCTCATCCTTGACGGTTCACATGTATCTATCTCGAATCCAAGAATCTGTATCTGACCTTTGACAATGCGATCCCAAAGACTGTTAAATCGTGGAGGTCCAACTGTGTATATGGATGTACCCTCCTGAGGATGCCAATCAGTCAAAGATGCGAGCATATCCCATGTGTATAACTAGTTCGCCGTACCCTCAGCATGAGATCTCCTGCTGAGCGCATCTGCCATCACGTTTCTCATACTAGGGTGGTAAGAGATCGTGCAATCATAATCCTTCAATGGCTCGATCCACCTATGATGTCTCATATTCAGCTCCTTTTGATCAAAGATATACTTTAGGCTCTTGTAATCTGTAAAGATCTCAAAATCACCCGATATAAAAAAGTGGCGCCAGATCTTCAAGGCGAAGACAACTACCACCAACTTCAAATCATGCGTGGGGTAGTTCCGTTCATGCGATCTCAACTGCCGTTGTGCGTAAGCAATCACATGACCTCTCTGCATCAGCATTGCTCCTAAACCTTCTCCAGATGCATCTGTGTCTGAGTGCCTGAAGGAAGAACAAGAATAGGCATTGTAGTCAACCTCTCCTTCAGTGTCCTGAAGGCCTGCTCACATGAATCATCCCAAATAAATGTAAGTCCCTTCGACGTCAATCGTGTCAAAGGGCAAACAATGCATGAAAATTCGCTGACAAAGCGTCTGTAATAACTTGCTAGTCCAAGGAAGCTCCAAATCTGAGTAACTGTCTTGGGTTACTCCCAATACATAACCGCCTCAATCTTCACAGGATCAACTGCGATGCCTGCTCCAGAAATGACATGCCCCAAAAATGAGACCTGCGGTAACCAGAACTCACACTTGCTCAACTTGGCATATAGCTTGTGCTCCTGCAATGTATCCAAGACAATCCGTAGATCATTTGCATGATCCCATTCATTCCGAGAATATATGAGCACATCATCAATGAACACCACCACAAATTTGTCCAGGTATGGACAAAAGATCCGGTTCATCACATCCATGAAAGCTGCAGGTGCATTGGTGAGCCCAAACGGTACTAGTGTCCATAGCGAGTCCTGAAAGCGATCTTTAGAATATCAGACTCTCGAATCCTCAATTGATGATTAGCCTGAACGAAGATCGATCTTCGAGAATACCGGAGATCCCTGGAGCTGGTCGAACAGATCATTGAAACGCAGCAATGGATAATGGTTTTTCACCATTCTCTTGTTCAGCTGCATGTAATCGATGCATAATCTCATGGATCCATCCTTCTTCTTGACAAATGGAACCGGAGCACCCCAAGGTGAAGTGCTTGGCCTCATGAATCCCAAGTCAAGTAACTTCTTCAACTGCATCTTCATCTCTATCAACTCAGCTAGTGCCATGCGGTAAGGAGCCATCGAGAACGACTGTGTGTATGGTAGCAATGTGATCTCGAACTTGATTTCTCTCTCAAGAGGTAATCCTGGTAGCTCATCAGGAAATACATCTGTATATTCTGATACTACTGTGATGTCATGTGCCATCAGCTCCTGATCAATTACCTCACGAACAAATGCAAGGTATGAATCACATCCCTGATCAACAAGTCTCTGGGCTCGCAACACTAAAATATACTCCATTTTGGAGTCATGTAATGTACCCTCAAAAGTGAACTCAGGTTAAATATGTAATCATGAAGACAACCATCTTCCTAAAGCAATCAATAAGAGCATGATGAGCCGATAACCAATCCATGCCTAGAATCAAGTCAAACTGATCAAGCAGTAGTAGTAGACATTTTGTGATCATCTCATGACCACCGATCAGTACTGGCAAATGCATGACTATCAGGGAAATGATAAACAACTGGCCATCTGGCCCACGGATGTGATATGGAGAAGATAAACTCTTTGCAACTATACCTAAAAAAGCAAGTAGTCTCGAAGTAAGGAAAGAATGTGTCGCACCCGAATCAAACAAAACATGGAAAGGTCGGCCCAAGACTGAGACCGTATCTTTCACCACAATAGCTACTGAATGAGCCTGCTCCTCGGTCACTGTGTGTAGCTAACCCTACCTGGCTGGTGCGGTACTAAAGCTTGCCACACTCTGTGTCTATCTCTGTTGTTGCCTCCTGTAGTTGGAGTTCCTGCCATGGAAACTCCCTAAATGTTGTGCTTGTGGCTGCGACGTCTATGGCAGTGGGCGAGGCTCACCAGATCTCTAGGGACACTGATGCCGGTAATGTCCCCACTCATGACATAAGTAACATTGGACTGCTCGGGTAGATAGAGTAGTCGTGTTTGTGCTCCAAGCTAGACCTGCTGGGGGTCTGTCTACTCGTTGTGACCCAGACGATCGAGCGGAATATATATCACATCCATATAGTGCTCCACCTAAAGTAGTCAATGGAGATGAGCGAGCTCTGCTTGAGAATGACGAACTTGTAGGTCAGAACCGTCTGGCTGACCTTTACTGCTGAAATGGTCAATGAATTGGGCCAAATGATCACGGTAGTCTAGGCGCCGCTCCAGATGGGCTCCCAAATCGTCTCTCTCGGATGTCCTCGAATTTCTCTGCTGCATCTCGAAGATGGAAGTGATATGCAATCCAGCTAACTTCTCCTGTACCTCTTCCCTCATGCCTCTGATGAACTTTTTCCAGATTTTCCTATGGAAATGCGACAGCTGCTGGCGTATGTCGTGAAAGCTCAGTGTATTAGACAAAGTAATCTCTAGCTATCATCCGTCCCTGACGAAGCTCTGCAAAAAGTCGGTGTTGGGACTCCTTCCACTTCGCAGAAAAGAAGTGGGCTCTAAATCGTGTCTTAAAATCGTCCCATGTAGGCCCTCGGCCCAACTCAGATACTATATCATCCCACCATCTCACGACGAAGTCTGTCAATGAATACTCCATGAAAGATAGCCACGTGTCTCGTGGCGCGCGAATCATCCTCAACACCTTCATCACCCTCTTCAGCCACTGCTCAGCAAACATCTAATGTACCGGTGCCCTCGAACATGGGTACATTGGCCTGCTGGTAAGAAGTGAAAACCGACTGGTACCTATGGATAGCAGAGTACTCGTGTGCACCCTCATCTGCAAAGTCAACAGGGTCCTGCACCCTGTCTAAGTCTCCATCCTCCTCAGCTCCATGCTTGGGTATCTCTTCAAGTGGACATCGAAATGAGGCTGTTGTACCTCTACCGACTGTCGTTGGTCCTAGTGTGTGTCGTCATGTGATGGACGGTAGGTGGAATCTGATAGCTCCTCAAATCTGAGCTCCATATCTGTATGCCTGTCAGCAATCTCCATCTGCTGAGCCAAAATCTAATCCTGCTAATCTCGCATGGCAGCCTGCTGCTAGGGTTGTCAGAAAAATCTCATGTTCGGTATTTGCTCAAGTTCGATTTGATAATAGTTCGATTCGAATCTGATTCGATCATAAACGAACCAAACCTTAACATAACTATGGGATCGTTTAAATAAACGAACTGAACCTTGAATTGGTAAGTTCGCTCAAGTTCGGTTTACTAATAGTTCGATATGAATAAACAAACAAACAAATATATATATTTATAGTATTATGATTTAGGAATTGGGAGCTCATAGAAAGCTCACAACTCGTATATCTTGATTTATATTCAATTCTTAGAAAAAAGAGACCTAATATGAAATTTTTCCACAACTTCCCATTGATGCGAGATGAAACCCTAACCACCCTATCACCCACCACACACGCCTCCTCCCTCTCCTCTATTATCCACACGACACTCACCGGAGCCACACCCCTCCTCCTCGGCCAGCGGAGTCCCCTCCTCCTCCCAGCTGCTCGTCGCACCCCACATCTCCTCCCAATGACCATCTGCTCCTCCTCTCCTCCCCTAAGCGGCTCTCCGTAGCCACACATCCTCCTCCCAACGGCCAACCGCTCCTCTCCTCTCCCAAGTGTCCCGTTGTACCCCAGCATCCTCCTCCCAACGGCCACCCCAAGCGGTCTTTCGGGCCACTACTCCTCCTTCCAACGGCCCGCCGCTCCTCTCCTTTCCCCAAGTGGCTTGTCGCACCCCGCAACCTTGGATTATTGGAGTACCTAATCCAATATGTTTCAGGTATCTCGTTTATTATTGGAATACCCCATTGTCGGTCTCCAATTTTTATCTCGTTCATAATTTCAGACAACTTTCCAGGTTGTCCTAATAGCATTAATGTTGAGCCTAACCAATTCGAGGTGGAATAATTGACTGGTTCCAGGTATACTTTTTCTAGGGTGGTCAAAACATTTTGATGCAGTTTTCCGGGGGTCTCTCGAGAATAATTTCTGGTGGTCTCAAGAATAGTAGGCTTGCAGCATCATGCATATCACCCAGTCCTAATTTTTACTTTAGTTTTTAATAGGTTTTTCTTTAAAATCCCTTCACAGTATTTTGATATTATTGCACATCCTTGTGTTTTTTATATCGAATCGTGTTGATAGACTTCACTTAAGTACATCACAAGTTTAACTATGTCAAAAAGTCATTAAAAGCCTTATATTTTGCATAGAATAAAAACCCCTCTAGCAACTGATATAATTTCTTGACAACTAATTCAATTGTAGCTCCTCCCTGCAGAAAATTTACTTCTCTATGTTTGTAATTTTGTGCCCGTTCACTTTGTATATAATCGAACCTTTAACGGATTGAACCGAACCTTCATGAACCTAGCTTGTGCCCATTCACTTTGTATATAATCGAACCTTTAACAAATCGAACCGATCCTTCACGAACGTCAACCGAATCAAACTAAAGCTGAACATGATTTTAATCTTATCGAATCGAGCCGAACCCGAACCTATATTCCTAATAAACGAACCGAAACCAGAACTAGGTAGGTTCGCTCAGGTTCGGTTCGTTTACACCCCTACCTCCTGCCGCTGAAGATCGGTGGGAGCGGTCAGGATACGTGCCGGCTGGTCAGTCATCTCCTGTCCTGGTTGGGATGCTATGGCTCTACATGATAATCATTTTTAGTCATAAAAGTGCCATTTGCATATACTTATCTTATATGCGTTTTCTCTTCTTGGGATATAATATGAAAATTAATGAAATTGGTGACATCTGTGGTGATTGAATTCAAATATCATATTTCCCTTCTCGGACTCACGACAAGTCAGAAGACTGTCGCTATCTGAGAACTTAATGCGATCGGAATTGTAATACTGTGAATGCGTGTAGCGGGGTACTACGGCTCTGATACCAAACTATGATGCCCTCGGATCCGAGTGCCTGTTTACGCCGCATTCATTCTATTTCATTTACATGTCATTACACTAAGTTATGAAAATCAGGGAAACTTTTTCGCGCTGCTGTTGCTCTTGCATATGACATTCACATTCAATAAATATTGTATTAGCCACATAACAAAAAGACCAACAAGTGTCACCAACAAATCTTTTCATTAATTCTCATAAGTATTTACAACATGTACATGAGAGCTGACAGTACATTCACATATCCCAAAATATGCAGAAGAGAAAAATATTTTATTTTACATTATAATTAAACAAAAGCTACAACAAAAGAAGCCGAGCCAAAAGAGACCGTACCGTCTAGAATATACACGATCTCCAAAAGTCATCAACCTGCTACTATGTTGTAGGCTCCTTGCCTACCAAAATATGGTAGGAAGAAGAGGTATCACGAGCATTGGTACACCCATATTTCATATTATAAAATAAACAGCATTTAATATGGATACAAAAGAAATGAGTAGAAAGGCATAACAACGAAAAGTTACAACTACTTGTTTTGAAAAAGAAGTTTTCATGCTACAGTGATGGATGCTTCAAGTTTTCCCATTACCTCCCATATATCACATTATAATATAGTAGTTAATGATATATGTAATAAATTCCCCAATTACCTTATAACATTATATATATTCATGCAATAGTTGATGACTCGTGTGTATATATATACATATAACTATTAGTGTCTTATTATTCAGAAATCTTAAATATGGATTTTTATATCTTGATTTTATTTAAATTCTTAAATTAAGTAGATAGTTTGTTTGGTCGGTATGTGACCTCACACTATGACTCTAAGGCATGAAAAAGTACCTTAGGGTTGGGGTGCCTCTGTAGGCATGCAATGTTGTATAATGCATCTAACTAAGTTCCCAACACGTCCACTTACCTTAATTATAGTCAACTCTAGTCAAAACAACTTACATTCAACTTCCTCTCTTAGACAAGATCTATAATACTTCTCTCCGAGTTGAACTGAAACACCCTCAAATGTAAACCCAAATGCTTCAGATGTAACATCGTCATGGTGAAAAAGTAATTAAAACTCAAGCGGTGAGGTAGCCTCCTAAGAGGCTCTTCCGTCTCGCCCTCTAATTGGAAGTACGGTCCAAGAGATGGAAAGGTGTACTTCAAAACTATGCCTCAGAGACAGACGAGAGAGACTCTTCGGAAAAGTCACTCTAGAAACATGCCCGATCGGTAACGGGCAAACGAGCTCGTACGAAAAACTAAAAACCGAGGATTCCCTGCATGGGTATCCTAAAACAGAGGATCAACGGATTGGTCAAAAGTTGGGATCCCACCGAGGTGTAAAAACACTGTGAGCTCGCACAAAAATCGTGAAAAGGACTGGGATCCTAGACCCGCGCCTTTGGCGACCGCTGCCCTAACTGAGCTACCTATTCTCCCGCTCAGTTGAGGGTCACCGCACCCTCGTACAGTCAGGCGTAAGGATCACTGTGACCGACAAATCATAATTACGTGTCACCAACTTTTCACTTACGTGACTACTCATTTCTTCTCAATCTCTTCCATGATCACTTAAAAGATTTAAGTATCTTATTAATAGTTCTTATCAATATTGACCTAACATTTAAAATTTTGTACTTAAAAAATTATTTTTGGTCACAATGATCTTAAGAAATTGGTTGTGGGTACTAATTGAAATAGGTAAGAATAACGTTTGTAAGAAGAACTAGCAAGTCACGTGTTCACCAAGTACCCCATGCATTTAAAATTTTCCCTTATACGAGCATAACAGTGAGTATTTAGCAAGTAGTGATATTGGTAAAATTTACAAGAATATAATATATCGTTACAACATTGGACCTTATTATTATTTTAAACCATCTATAGTTTTATATTATAATATGTTTGTTAGCTAAAATAAATTTAGAGATGTCTTTAAAATCTTAGGCTTTATCACCTCGAGAATATTAGGGATGAGTAAGATTTAAAGACACAAGAAACATAATTTAAACGCATTCTTTTTGTTTTGAATTTAATTTTACACTAACATAATACTATGTTGTTTTCCACCTGTGTCCTTTCATTTCATTTTTTTTTCAACATGATACTTCTGATTGCAGATCTATTTTGTAAATCTTTGGCTAAAATTCCCGAATTAACTATACAAGGTAAAAATAAGTCAAGTGCCCCCTCCCCCCCCCCCCCCCCCCCAAATGAAGACACCAATCCAAACGCAATCCAGAATTTACAAATTTTACAAGTCATTGGCATTCTTTACTGTCAATATAATTTTATGAAACTACTTACTGTCATAAGTATTCGATCAAACTCAAAAGCAATTTCATACTTAGAATTGATAATAGTTAAAAGTTCTCATAATTCAGCTCACGAATCCAACTCCTCTAATTTGACCATCTCATTTCATTGATGTACATAAATATGGAATGAAATCTTTAAGAGTATGCAATGGGATAGAAAGAAACAGTTCCAGGTGAAATAGAGACGAAGGAGCACATAAGGAAACTTAAATATAGTTTAAACAACTTAGGAATACTAATAACTAATTAAAATCCCAACTATAACAACACGACTGGACTATCTAAACAGAGCAGATAACATTTAATTTTTTTTTATTCAAAGATATATATATATATATATATATATATTACTTAAGGAATTATTTCATTGTAATCAGAGAATGGAAACGAGAAGTTAATCTTTATGAACCCAAAATGAGAAGTTAATCTTTATGAACCCAACCCCCAAAATTCTTAAGAGACGTGAATTTGATTATGTGAACACTCATGCATGACAACAAGAGGAAATGATAAGGATTGTACACAAGAGTTGCACTTTAGAATCTTCAATTTGAAGGGGATTTTTGAGTTTGGATCATATCATACATGCAACAGATTGATGAAGAACATAAGTTGTAGAGTTGGAGCAACAAGGAAAAAGAAATAAATTTGCACATGCTAGGCAACAAGATAGGTTAGGATTGTACATATCATCCAATAAGACTCCAGCATCGCACAATAAGCATGGATTTTAGAGGATAAGACATGTATGACAGCAATGAGAAGAAGGGGATGCACCTTTTGATTTTCTTAATTTGAAGACTAAACTTTTGCATGAAATGACTGATCAATAAGGAACATTAGGAGGGATTTGCATGTAGCTTTTTCCAGCCAAACATGGGAGCATCAGCTATGCTTTAGGTCATAGCACCAAGCTTGCAGGAGGGCTGAAATCTGGGCTCCAACAGGGGCTTCTGCTGCAGATTTTTACAGGAAGAGGAAGGCTGGGAGGGTTTCCAACATGAAGGAGATGGAAGGGAAGGCTATGACCGATGGGGACTTGTTCCTACGGTTGGAATTAAGTAAGAATTCAATATGGAATGTTGGTGTTATATAACCAAAGTGGGCTTTTGGAAAATTGACAAGTATGAATAGGAGATATCCAAGTGGAATGAAAGCAAGAGGGAAAAAAATAACAAAAAAAAATAAAACCACGACTAGAATTTGCTGTCAACAATAGCAATATGCTACTGTAAAAATTTTATTTTATTCTATTTTTTAGATACTTTTTAAAAAAATATGACCGTATTTGCGCCTCGAATGCCGGATTTCGACGCGCAATATCTCATATTGATCGTCTCTAGATGACGGTCAAAATGAGTATAAATATTGATATACTTCCGATCGAGTTTGAATCCCCGAAATTTTTGAGACACAGTTTTGGTTTGGGTTTAAAATTTGTAATTTAAAAATAATTTTGTAATTTAAAAATATCAAACGATCTCAGATTGACGAACGGTCGATTCCGCTGGTATTGTTTCGTCGAGTCAGATTTTATAGCAGTCTCAATTCGTTCTGCGGTTCCGAATTTTACGTTGTAGCTTTTTCGGGTACGCATTACGATGCGATCTATTTTTGGTCGATTTCGGCAGAACTACTTTTGATTTACGATCAATTGATCGTTTTAGGTTGTTTGACATTGATCAACAACTTTATTGGATTAATCGGACCCTAATCGGGTCGGGTTCAGGTTTAATTGGAACTCGGATGTTACACCCTTACTCTGTCCTCCAAGACCCTATTGATGAGTTTGCATCCTTAGGATGGGGCAAGAGGGATGCCCAAGTAAGTTGTTGGGAGGGCCTGGCTAAGGATGCCAATCCGGAGGGTAGTGGTAAAGTTGTTTTGATTGTGGTAAATTTTGAAGATGAGGAATAGTTGATTAATGATAAAAATGGTAAAGGAAATGCAAATCCATTTCTATAGAAATAATGGAGATTAAAATTATAAATTTATCACGTAAGGAAGAGAAAAAAATAGTTGTTGAGCCTTCAATGAAAGAGGTGAACTATGATACAAGACTTGATGATCTCAAGTTCTTTGCTCAGTCCATTTTTTAACGAAGGGAAAGAGAAATATGCAAAGATCAGAACACACTTGTGAATGTTGTTGAAACCTTGAATGTTAATATTGATTTATTTGCAGGACATTTTTCTATTCATACTCTAACTTCTTTTGGTCTCTTGGATAATAATGATGCGGATAATGAAGAAGAGGAGGACGGTATATTTTGTGACACTTAACAACCTGCTAACTACCTTAGTGATCCTTCTACCAATACTAGAAGCCCTATTACATCATGATCTGATCACAATCCAGAAATCTCTCAGATTGTGGATGATATTCCATTAAGATCACCTTTACAGAGGCAGACGAGGGGAAGATCCAGAAGGCAAGTACAACTAGTTGTTCAAGAAAGAACTACAAGGAATTTATACAAGCCAACTAAACTACTTTGATATTTTGTATCTGTCAGAGTGGGGGCAAAAAATTCAAAGATTGAAACCTCTTATTTTCAAAGCCAGTCACATATATAGTAAAGTAAAAGCAATTACAGTTGTTATGTCTAACAAAGGAACTGATCAAAAGACAAATGGCGTCCTTCATTCTGAGTTGGAGCTCTCAAAACAAGCATATGACTGCTATAAATTAGAAAGGAGTCATTTTCTATATGTTAGGTTCAATTAATAGACTGAATTGTTGGATTGAATTTCTATTCTTTGTTAATTGTAGAAGATGCTTCTTTGATGGGCGCCACAATGATAATGGTGTGAACAGGAGGAGCTGCTTGCACAAAAGATATTGGATTTTAGCCAGTCTATCACCATGATTTATCAACGAAGTTGTTTCAAAATCAAAGGATTTCAAATTTATGTTATTATTCTGGGAACCAATCACCTTCTCAACCAATTGGACTGGCTGAAAAAATGTCTCACCTTTCCCTTTCTAGAGAGAAAAGGGATGGTTGGATTTCTGATATCTGTCAAGATGGATGGAACGAGAAAATTAGCTTTGGAGTCCAGTTACATTCCAATGTTCGTTCCCATTAGAAAAGATGTGTTAGCCTCTTTTTACTTGATCATTTCCTTTATTATAAAAATGGAGTCTAGTTACATTATCTCTTATTACACCCAATTTTGGTAGGTGATGTGATAATCGAGCCAAATAGCTTCTTGATTGGTTATCTTCTTCTTCTTCTACAAATTCATCTATTCTTTATGGATCATGAATGGATGGAAAAAATTCAGCGTAAATCATTATTATGGTTACTATTAAGCCAGGCTCAAGTGACTCCACAGCAAGAAGATACAAGCAGAGAGAACCAACAAGAAAATCTTCAAGTAGAGAACCCAAAGTAGATTTGCATTCACATGCATACCTTTTTTCCTCTGTAAGATTATTCATTCCACAATAATGGACCGCACAATTAATTTATTACAAACTCCCCTCAACATAACACTAATTTATGTAAAAGAAAACCACACATCAAACAACTGCTATTGTTGTGTTGCAAAGGGGCAAACAAAGGACAAATCGAATAGAAAAAAGATGATTGGTCGTCGTCAGACATAGCTCCATCAAGGCCTTGAAGCTATGGTGTTAGATGCAATCAAGGGAGGGCCGATATAGTATATGGGAGGGGGGATGTCCCCTCATTTTTTCCATTTTCTGTGTATAACTTTTGAGGGTTTCGTAGGCAAAAGTTATAAAGAACTTATAAAAATTCCCAAAATAATAAATAATTATCAACTTCGCTCGGCCTTGTTTGGTTGGAGAATAGGCCCTGTAATAAGGGGTCAATTCTCCTCCTGACACGGTTCCCAGTGGTACGACTATTCCCTATTATTCTATCTTATTTCACTCTTATTCTTATCTTTATCCCACTTTACCTACATTTATTTCACCTTATTCTCATTATTCCTATCCTCCAGCCGAACAAAGAATAAACCCTTATTCTCCTTCTTCCCCATCCTTATTCCTGCTTATTCCCGAACCGAACGCACCCTAAGGCCATGTTTGGTAGGAGAATAAGCCCCTGCAATAAGGGGCCAATTCTCCTCCCGACACGATTCCCAGTGGTACGACTATTCCCTATTATTCCATCTTATTTCACTCTTATTACTATCTTCATCCCACACTACAGCAGATTGCCCCTATTTCGACGTTTGCAAACGTCGAAATAGTTCTTCATAAACGTCGTTTTTTAGAACAAATGACGTATAAAAACGTCGAGAATATACGTCGACTCTGGGCCGTCTAATTAGGGTTCTGTAGACGTATAACTAGATACGTCGAAATCGTTAAATTCTCTAAAACAAACGTCGAGTTAGATGTCAAATTCGACGTATAAACGTCGTTCCAGATCTAAAAATTCGACGTTTATCCGTCGAAATAGGCAAGGGAAGTTGACGTGTAATTGGACAACTGTCGATTTTTGAACATTCTAAACGTCGATTTAGCATATTCACAAGAGCTATAATGCATTAAAAGATGTAGGTTTAATCTCGTTCACACTTCTTTAGCGAAATTGGCATAAAAGCCCCAAATATTTAAAAATTATTTCAAAACTATACAATCTAAATAGATCCAAGAAATAAAAAATTGAGACTGTATAATCTAAAAAGATCCAAAAATATTTATTTTACAAAAAAATCTTCATCCCCAACTCCTGGAGGAATATTGTCTAGGATTTTGAAAACTCTGCAAGCCACCGATTGGTGTTTGATTCATTAGAGGGTGACTCATTTGTACCGCTCTCAGGCAGTAGGAAGTGATTTTCCTGCGGTATGGTGGCATTGAAGGACGTGCTTGCTGATGAACTGGGGCATGAGCCTGATCCTGATGTGTAGAGAATGTGCTGTTGATGTCCGATGCTTGCAACGGGCAAGCCATGGTAGCTTAAGCGTTGCAATTCAGCTCTTGCTTCATCTCTTTCTTTTAAAGCGCTTTCTAGGATCTGGATTAAATTCTGATTTACTTCTATCAGTTGATAATTTTGTTCATTCAAATCGTTGATGACCTGTACACGCACAGAAACAATGTAAGAGACCCAAGCGAACCCTTCCTCCCAAAAGAACAGATCAACAGATTCTACACAAATCAACAAATAATACGAAGTGTGAATTTTCTTTGTCAGCAATGGCATCCCAGGTTGTTCATTCGTAGAAGCATATAAATATCCAGAGGGGCTATAATCCATATTTCGAATATCCAACTTCATGTTAAAGCTTGTAGCCATCTTATAAGTATGTACGAGCATCTTATAAGTATGCAGAGGCGTCGACAATCGTATGTACGAGCCAAGTAAATTCCCATCAAGAGGGCTCCACTTTCAGCAATTTCAAAGGAACAGTCATCCATGCTTTCTGAAGCAGCTTCCAGAACTGTCTGATCATGCGATTTCAGTTAAACTGGCCGTCCTCCACTTGGATGTTCTAGATCTGTAGATGAACTCAACCAGTCCCATTCTACTACTTTTTCATAATTGCAGTGATATCTTTCCTTGGATCCTTCTTAATACTATCATATATATCTTGCTGAGACATGGTGTAACAAAATATGACGAAGTTTACATGAGAAATCGAAGGGTTTTTTTACCCCAGAGACACCACGTGATACTGTGATAAGCATCAGGAAGAACACTAATGATCTACAAGAAAACGTTTAGAGCGGAGGATGTTGACTTTGTGCTGCCCGATTTCAGGCAGCATACTGATTCTGAACAAAATCAAATGCGAATCGAAAGGTTGGAAAGGGAGAGTTATGTCACAGTTCTCATCTCCTCGTCACTCTCTGCCAGTATGATTTGCAGGTGATCTCAGAATTTCTGGAAGTTAATGACATGGAACAGGACAAACTTCGTCATATTTTGTTACACCATGTCTCAGCAAGATATATATGATAGTATTAAGAAGGATCCAAGGAAAGATATCACTGCAATTATGAAAAAGTAGTAGAATGGGACTGGTTGAGTTCATCTACAGATCTAGAACATCCAAGTGGAGGACGGCCGGTTTAACTGAAATCGCATGATCAGACAGTTCTGGAAGCTGCTTCAGAAAGCATGGATGACTGTTCCTTTGAAATTGCTGAAAGTGGAGCCCTCTTGATGGGAATTTACTTGGCTCATACATACGATTGTAGAAGCATATAAATATTTACTTGATCAGGCTTAATGTTATAAAGGGGAACTCACCGAAAGGCCCACAGCTCCTAGCCAAAGATAGCGATTGTCGACGCCTCTGCATACTTCACTCCTTCATAAGCATACTCATATATTAAAACTTATAAGATGGCAGCTTCAACCATGCGAGAGCAAGTGAAATAATGTTATAAAGGGGAACTCACCGAAAGACCCACAGCTCCTAGCCAAAGATAGCGATTGTCGATCCTTTTGTAGGTCTTGCAACATTCATGGTTATACCAAAGGCGCCTTTCGAGGATCTTTCCTATCCTGCTTGCACGAGAATCTTACCTGTCCTGCTTGCACGAGATGCATACGCATACAGAACACACACATGAACACTTGAAGAACTCATGCATATAATTAGAATATTGATAAAATTAATGATGTGTGATACTAACTTGGTACTTCTCTTTTTAAAGCTTCACTGCTGCAGCATGGGAAAGCAACTGGTTATGCCCTATGATGTAAGTGTCCCTTTAAACCAGGCACAGCAAAACTGGCAACATGACCTTGTGCAAATATCCCTTTAAACCATAACCTTGTGCCCATACCAATTGCATCACTTTAAAACCATAAATGATGTAACACAATAGAAACCGCATACTATTTTGGCTTAAAGAAGTTGGTATGGGCATATTGCTTAACATAAATGATGCAACACAAAAGCTGAAATATGTAAAAGCATCAAAACTATTAATTAAACAAAGAGCAAATTCCAGAAGATAGAGTCCACAGCTAACACAACAAATACCATGCACCATGGATTGAGAAAATATATTCACCAGCATCAACGGATTTAGTAGAGAGGATAATGCAGTAACACAAGAAAAAAATTGCAGCATGGAGAGGATAACATAGCAGGCAAACATGAGCCAACATGGTCATCTTGGTCCTACTAATGTAGCTGACAGATATTGAAACTGGAGAGGTCCAAATATACTAGATCAAATAAGAAATAAAAATGTGCCATTCAAAAAGTTAAACAGTAGATATCATTCTCTAGCTATCATCATCATCAATCTCTTCATCGTCAGAGTCATCTTCATACGAGTCTTCTTCCTCTTCATCAGATTCAGCATTGTCAACTTTCTTTTTACTTGAAAAAGGCATCGCTGATTTGCTCAACTGGGTGAAACCTAACCATTATTTTATATTCGATTTAGAAAAACTTACTTAAAATAAATTCATTTAAAATGAAATTATTCACAATATTTGTTGCACGAATTGCTAGCATAAAGTTATTTAAAACTTACCTAATTGTTCTCTTGACACATGCGTTTGTGTTTGCATAATATTGCATATCCATTTCTTCATTTGCTCCATTTGCATCAGCATCATTTATTGTGCATGTTCCTGTTGTTGGAATTTTTGTTGCCATCCTTGATTGATGGAGGCAACCTTGGCATCCATTTCAGCAGCCATCTTTTCCTTCATTGCATCCTCAGTGGCATGAATTGCAGCTTCTAAATCAGCTTGGGATATGTGTTTTCGTCGTTCTTTAGTTCGCTCAGGAATGTGACCATACCCCCAACCATTCCTCCAATCTGTTCTACCCCCATTTCTCAAGAATTTATCAACAATTTCATCCTCTTCAATAGGGGCACCTGCTGCTATCGCCTTGTCTCGGATATCCACCATTCCCAACTACATGAATAAGGATAAGGAGCATAAATATATATGACTTAGTGAGTCAAATGCAAGAATGCCATATACTTACATAAGCAGAGTGGGCAGAATCACTACCCCATTGTCCTTTACCCTTCTTATCTACTCTATAGTGAGAGCGATGGTACAAAAGAATCCCTCCACATGGAGCCCCACCAAGCTCCTTATCAGACTATTTCAGTCAAATGAAGCTTAATTAGGATAAAATACTTAATTTCAACAATCTTTCTTATTTAACATATATATTTAACACTTACAATCTCTTTGCGGATGACAGCGAATGAAGTTGCTCCAGTTGTGTGATGATTCTTGACGCGATTCAATCGTGTGTCTTGGTTCTTCTTACTTGTTTCCTGCATGTGTAACAAATTTAGTTAGTATTATAAAAACTTTAAAAAATTGACAAGGTATATCAATTACATACATTGAATTTTGAACTACCCCACCGCTTCTTATGCCTTTCCCACCTTTCATTTGTCATCGATGGAGGTTTTGCCTTGTCACCTATTTTGTCATAATTTTTCTTCGTGTGATATCGATGCTCTTTTACTTGCTTAGCAATTCGACGATTTAGAGCATCACAAATCCGTGGATCTTCGTGCAAGCCAATCACGTTTGCATGTGTCTAAAATAAACAATTAGAAATATATGTAAAGTAAGAATTTTAAAGTCAATGGCTTACTTCAATTCGAGCATAGCATGCACGAAGATGCTCTTTCTTGATTAATCGGAAATCTGATTCCATTGGAACATCTTCACGAGCCGCTATTCCAATAAGAGTCTGTAAATGTTTTGCTTGCACTCTATCTGTTGGCCTCCCGCTATAGAGATCAATTTCCATAACGATCCTATGCCCCATTGCAGCATTCAACTTCTCCAACTCTATTCCGCGGGTCTTTCCTCTACGACGCATACTTCGGGATGGCCCTGCTTCTAAAATAAATGATGAAATATTAAACTTTAGTAATTACAACATTCAAAGAAAAACGTAAATAGCTATAACATTTGAAGCATATGAAACTATAATGTGCATTCATTGTAATAAAGATTGCAATCATCATTGCAATGCATCCTATGAATAGGTACTAATCTCAGCTTCGTTGTCATTTCCCAAGCACTGGCAACTTGCCCAGCTGAATCCTGCTACTCCCTAAGCAACTAACCTAAGATGATTATAATAAAACCAGCCTGCAAAAGTAATGATCATTCACATTTGTATAATAAATCCTTTGGCAGCTCAATCCCATGTAATATAATATAGTATTATATTATATTTAATATAATACTAGAATAAAATTTTTGATTTACCAGATGAAGGAGAAGTGAGTCCTCTAAAATGGGAAGGATGGGCACTTTGAGGAGGACCTGTATCGAATCCCCATGGCGTTGGAGGAGGCTGCTGAAAACCCGATCCCTGTTGTGCTGTTTATTTCATTTATTTACATCAAAAAACAACTAAATCAATTAAAATGCTAAATTAAACAAATAAGGTTTAAAAATGGTAGAGAAATGAATTAGGGTTAACCTCTAAAATAGAAAAATATTGTGCAAATGAGCCCTAAAAATTCTAAACTCAGATTTCCCAGAATATTTTTTCCCAATAAATTATGAGTGATGGCCTGATAGAGCATCTCAAGGTGCGCCTAGAGGTATTTTCGTTTCATAGAGCTTCTATCAGTAGTGACTCAATTTTTTTTAACATAAACAAGAAATAATTCTCGTAACTGGGACTGTTCTGAATATTTAAAAGTAACCATTCAGATGTAAGCATCCAAGAAGCATCAAAAAAATGAACAAAGTTGTACAACAGAAGCTGCGACTTCAGGTAATTGAGCAACATAGAATCCAATCAATCAAACTCCATGAGCTCATGAATATTTCGAATAACTATCATGTCAGTATCCGAACTCCAAAGGAAACTTCGGGTTGAGAGAAAAAGCTGTACACATGTTCTCAACCATGGTTATTTTTTGAGGTTTTAACTCCAATCGTTTGAGTAGAAGGCATATTTCTGAACCACCATATCACTAAAGTAGATTCAATTTTCACATCTTTAGATATCAGTAAGTGACCATTCTACTCTCCACTGCATCAGAATAGCCATCAGGAGTATATGAAGCTGAAAGGATGCGTAGAAGCGTTGCAACGGACCCAAAGGTACAAGATTTTCATATATTTAGATATGTTTTTTTCTAAGTTTGCATGTTGGATCCAGAGAAATGTACTGCATGTTAGTCTCACTGTAGTTTTGAAATGTACAACAGAAGCTGTACAACAGACCCTGCTGTACATAGTGTGTATTATGATAAGATCCTTGCAAACGTGTATGTTATACTAAGACATACCAGATTGTATATCTATAGACGATTTTGTGCCCGATGTTGGTGGTGATCTCTCCTCCACCTGTACAGAAGTCGAAAGAAGGACATCGACTGGGGTTCTCTCCATGGTCAACTCATGAACCGGAGCCAACTTCATATTGCAGCTCTTTTCCTTGCATTTCTTTTTCTTCCATTGAAATGGTCTCGTCATACTCATAGATATAACAAGGATAAACAATCCTCCAAATGATGTCCAAGCCATATCTGTAAGAAAAAATAGTTGTTATTTAATAAAATAACTAATATATTCTAATATATTCTAATACCAACACAACATCAATGAAAATCTCTAAGCAAGTCTACTATTTTAACTGATATTACTTATTAAAAGAAATTAATGGACCAAATTACCTTAATCTTCTTTATCTGAATCAATATATTCAATTAATGTGTCATCTTCGTCCTCATGTTCTTCATCACTACTATAAATCTCTACGCGTATTTGCCCATCAATTACATCCGCATCAATAGTTGTAACTTCTACCTCTACACGATTTAATGCCATAAAATCATCTTCTGTTACTTGAATAGGAACATTCTCAAGTTCATTTTCATCATCATCATCAGAACTTGTGAAATCTTTATAGAGTTGAGCATCTTCATCTGTAAGCCCACTCATTGAGTTGATTTGTAACGGTATATCATATATGTGTCGATGTTCATGTCTACGTACCACACGCCACCACGGGCCATTCTTCCTATCTTCAAGGTAGTATATTTGTTTTGCTTGTGAGGCAAGTATAAATGTCTCGTTGTCATACCATGTTTTCTGCACATTGATACTTACCATATGGTTATCAACTTTAACATTTGACATTCGGTTGCCAAGATCCCACCATTTACACTTCAACAAAAAGATTTTTTTTTTAAATACGTATTGTAGCACAAGAATGTCTTGAATAACACCATAAAATTCGATGGCATTCCCATCATGCTCTCCATGAACCATTATTGAACTATTCTGACACTTCCGTCTTGCATCACGAGCTTCTGTGTGGTATCTTACTTAATTCACAATTATTCCTGTGTAGCTCTTGATGCATAAGTTATGACCACATGACAACGCATACAAAGATCTAGTCATTGCATCTTTATCCATGCCTTCTTCATTCATTACATTTTGCATCTAATATCCAATGTGATATAAAAAATTGAAATGTCAGTATCTGGAACAAATGTGGAGTGTGCATTGATATAATACAAAAAAATGAGATACAAGATTACAAATATCACTTTATCTTGAACCAAAGTGGAAAGGCTTCCATTTGTCTTTGCTCTATATTTGACACCCCTTCTCCCTCAAGTACTCCTCTATGTTCACTGAAATCATTTATAATATTGACTTTTTTCCAAACATTAAGATTTCAAAATTAAATATGTACCAATACTTACTCAATAAATGGAATGACTTCCATACTGTTACTGAGAATATACCAATTGGCTCTTTGAACCTCCTTTGCAGTAATATTTGAAGAGTAATTTGCAGCTCCGAGTATCCTTGCCTTGTGTCTAAATACAAATAATTCATCGTTGACATCAACGTCATAATTTCTCTCTGGTCTATTAAATCGTGTCTCCATGTCGTTAATATGCATTGAACACCAAGTAATACACTCATGGACAACATATGCTTCAGCTATTGAACCTTCTGGACGTGCTCGATTACGCACAAACTTTTTCAATGAACATAAAAATCTTTCGATTGGATACATCCAACGATAAGCTACTGGACCAGCAAGTAACACCTCTTTGGGCAGATGGATAGCAAGATGAATCATTACATCAAACAATGCCGGTGGAAATATCATTTCTAATTTACAAAGTAGCAAGATCATTTCTTTTTGCAAGCTTTTAATATCATCCACCAAGACTTTTCGTCTACATAACCGATTGAATAAGGTGCCAAGTTCAGATATAGCTCCTACAACATTCTTTGGTAAAAGTGTAGATAATGCAGGAGCTAAAAGCGATTGTAGGAGTACATGAGAATCATGACTCTTTAATCCTGTAATCCGAGCATCTTCAACATTAATGCATCTACCAATATGAGATGCGTAGCCATCTGGCATCTTCACATTTTTAAGAAACTCGCAAAATTCTTTTCTTTCTAATCTGCTCAATGTATAACAAGCCTTAGGAATAGAATAATTCCCATCAAGTTGCTTTTGCAAGTGTAACTCTTTTCTTATGTTCATGTCCTCAAGATCAAGTCTAGCCTTAACTGTATCCTTTGACTTTCCGTCCACATCAAGTACTGTCCACAATATATTTTCTAATATATTTTTCTCCACATGCATGACATCTAAAGTTATGTCTCAAAGCTAACTTATGCCAATATGGAAGTTGGAAAAAGATTGATTTCTTTTTCCAATTATGCACATAATTATCACGTCCACGTTTTTTCTTGGAAGGATGCTTTCCATACTCAAAATCAGGCAGACTTTCAACTTCTTTTAATAGTTGTTCATAGTTTAATTCTTTAGGAGGTGGTCTTCTCTCAAATTTACCATCAAATTTCTTGCTTCTCCTCCAACGATGATTCATCGACAAGAAACAACGACAACCAATATACCCAATTTTAGAACGAAGCCTCTTAGACGGAGTTCCATCCTTGCAAATCGGGCACACCATGTATCCTTTAGTTTGCCATCCTGATAAAACTCCATATGCTGGAAAATCGTTTATTGTCCATAATAAACAAGCATGCATATTAAATCATTCTTGTTTAGCCGCGTCAAATGTCTGTAATCCGTTATCCCACAAATCACGAAGCTCATCAATAAGAGGCTGGAGAAATACATCTATATCCATTCCAGGAGCATCAGGTCCTGGAATCAATAGACACATCATGTAATATTCTGGTTTCATGCACATCCAAGGAGGTAAATTATATGTAGTCAAGATTACTGGCCACATACTGTATGACAAGCTTAATTTACCGAATGGATTAAAGCCATCAGATGATAATGCAAGGTAAACATTTCGACCATCTGCTGCAAATGATGGGAAGTCAGAATTAAACCGTTTCCAAGTATCTGAGTCCCTGGGATGTGTTATCCACTTGTTATCTGAAGGTATTGTATCTTTATGCCAAACCATATGTGGAGCCACCTTGGATGATAAATAAAGACGTTGCAAGCGTGGTTTTAACGGAAAGTAGCGCAACACTTTGTGAGGTATAGGTTTACCCACTCCATCGTTAATTTTATATCTTGATGTACCACATTTTGTGCAAGATAGAGCATTCTCTCCTTCTTTCCAGAATAACGTGCAATCATACTTGCAAACATCGATCTTTTGTTGACCCATACCCATTTCCCTGAGGTACTTGCATGCCTCATATGTATCTTTTGGCAAGATGTGAAATGCAGGGACTGCATCTCGGAGCAACATCAAAAGTCCATCTAAGGTCTTCTTACTAAACATTCCATACACTTTCAGATGAAATAATTTCACAAGGAAGGAAAACTTTGTGTACTTATTTTGACCAGGGAATAAATACTCTTTCGAGTCGTTTATCAATGCCTCCAAAAAACCGCTTGAGATATTAAAACTCCCATCATTATCAAGATTATTGGATATCCCATCATTTAAAACGCCAAGATCATCAAGAATATCAGCAACACTGTCATTATCCGAATCATCAACTTCCTCCTCAATATTACTTGCAACTGAAGGTGCGGATGTAGGTGCACAAGAGGTTGGAGGTATAAAACCACCCTCCTCTCCATGACAAGACCAAGGATGATATCTTTTATGAATCCCATCCACTAATAAGTGGGCTTTAACTATATTCTGAGGATGCGTAAAACAATTCAAACAATTCTTGCAAGGACATCGTATAGCGGTATCCAATCCATACATCTCACGTGTATGTCTCATGAATTCATCAACTCCAGCCTTGTAAACACTGGAAGACTTCAACTCGACCATCCAATCATACTTTCCCATCTGTAAACATTGTAAACAATCAGCATAAATATGTGATAGTAACACTACACTATCAACTTGTAACACTTCACTTTTAAACATTTCACTTTTTTACTCTCATTCTCTCACAATTTTCTGCTCTCACAATTCTAACCATAATGTGTTTGATGCTACTACTCTGGTGAGGGAAGATATCTATTGAATATAGCATCCAACGAATCTACAACTAAAAAAATTAAAAAAAAACTTCGAAAATGGAGAACTTCAAAAAGAGAACTTGGAATATTATGTAAGAAGATATCAAGGATTTTGTCAAGTACATTAAAAATGCTGAACATATTAAACAAAAGGTAGGCGTAGGCTCGCCACTCATATCCGAGAGTCACTGGACCATGCAAGTTGTTTGTATTTTTCTACTTATGAGGACAAATCTAATTAATTGCCCAGCTTACAGGTTTTGAATTGTAAGCATGACCCAACTTGGAAGGGAACAGCTGTGCAAGTTCTGATTTTTCAGAATGAGTCTTATCGGTTTATTCTTTGGTTTCCCAAGAGATATGAGAAAATGTGAAGTGAGATGAAGCAGGGGCATCTATACCAGTTACATTAATCAGATGCAAATAACTTGACCCCCAGTGCCCAACCCGCTAGCCCAAAGAAATATACAATGTTATACTTGATATAAAATAGACATTTAGTTGTATAGGTTTGCCGTTCTATTGGAAAATTTTTGTAGGTGATTTGTTCTTTATTCATTTTAATGTGCTTGTTTATGTGAACATACCATGTTTTTGTTCAATAAACCTCTACTTAATGAATCCTTTTTATAACAAACTATAAATGTTTGTTAATATTTCCATAAAACTTTTGATAATGGAGATTATACAATAATATTGATGCTTGACCCTTTCCATTAAAGAATAAAAAGAGAGATAAACGTGCTCTTGAGCACGTCAATCAAGAGCAAAACACGTCTGCATCCCGAGGACCAAAGAGAAACAGAACTTGATCCCTCAAAACATAGACGCACCCGACCATAAAAAAACGAAACCCTGTAAGGGTCTACAGGATGATTGTACTCATGTGCATCAGTAAGGAGCTTTCATCTCATAAATTAACACTTCACTTTAAGCATATCATAAATTAACACTTCATTTTTAAGCATAAATATGTGATAGTATCACAACGGAAAAAACTTGCCATTACATATGACGTGATTTTTAAAAATATCAGAACACGATCAAAATCCTCAATAAAATCCATAGAAAAAATTGATTTGCATAAATGCTCACCTGTGAACGAGATTCGTATTTGTATATGATCACCGTCGGCGAAAAATCTACTGCAACTTAGAGATCCGATACTGCGACGACGACGGAGAAGAGGGGCGAGATTAGGGTTGCGTGGTCGATAGAAATAACAGAAATGAGGATTAAGGACTATGGGAAGGAATATGATATACAAATACCTAAAAAAACGATGCAGTTGCTCTATGGAGGGCTGACGGCGCGGGCTCGGGGCGGAGGAGAGGGGTTCGGTTCGGATGGAGGAAGAAGAGAGGAGGCGGCGTGCTTGCTCTATGGAGGGCTGACGGCGCGGGCTCGGGGAGGAGGAGAGGGGTTCGGTTCGGATGGAGGAAGAAGAGAGGAGGCGGCGTGCTCTTGGATTCGAGAGGAAAAGGGAGGAAACGACAAAAGAGTATTAGGGTTATGATAGTACACGACGTCTACTAAATGTCTATTTTACCCCTTTTTTTAGCAAATGTCGAAAATGCTCTCACCATTTCGACATTTAACAAATGTCGAATATAATAATATTAAAATCGACATTTGCATATATAACCGTCAAATTATGCATATTTTGTTGTAGTGCCACCTTACGTACCTTTATTTCACCTTATTCTCCTTATTCCTGTCCTCCAGCCGAACAAAGAATAGACCCTTATTCTCCTTATTCCTCATCCTTATTCCTGCTTATTCCCGAACCAAACGTATCCTAAGTGTAATTTGACAGGAATAAAGAGTTGGCTTCAATTATAAAATAATTAATAGTTGTCAACATAAAAATATTTGCGTGATCTCAACGGTGAGCAAGAGTCCAGTTGAAGATTGTCATACACTAGGGGAGTGATTGGTTTCTGCCAACCAGTACCAACATCTTCTCGTAATTTTAGTTTCAATCCATTTCAATTTTCACCATTTGAGCTATCTGAACATTTAAAAAATCTGACTCATCAGTTGTAGTATATAATTCAGTTTGTGAGTAGGATTCTACCAGACTTAACAAATACTATAACTCATGCATATTGTGATTAAGTGATGTTAATTAGTGTTTGAACTGCGTTTTTTGTTGGTGAAACAACAAGCATCAGATGTGAAAATAGGGTGCTTAAACTTGTGAAAATGGACCCAACAAATCACCAATGGCACTAAAAAAGAACGGTTTTTTAGCAAATGTACAAGTGTACCTATAAGGGGTATGGGAAATTGAAGAAAAAAAATCCAATTACGAGAAATAGAACAATTACTTGTTCAAAAGAAAGCAATAGATGTATTGGTGCATACGGAAGATATACCGGTACATATCCACTACAACAAAATTGAGATATAGTGACGCTTTTCTAAAATTCGTCACTAAATTAGCCGTTGTTAAATATATAATGACGATATTATTCGTTGCGAAATGAGCTTTAAACGAATATCATATCTGCCGTTATATCATTTGCAACGGTCCACATAGTGACACTTATCCGTTGCCATTTTTCAAAATATTAACTAATCGTCGCTATTTTTTAGTTCAAAATTTAGCGACGATTGATTAAAAGTTTGAAAAATAGCAACGAATAAGCGTCGCTATGTGGACCGTTACTAATGATATAACGGCATATATGATATTCGTCGCTAATTTTGAATACGAAAAATCATTTCACAACGAATAATATCGTCATTATATATTTAACAACGGCTAATTTAGCGACGGATTTTGAAAATGCCGTCACCATAGATTAATTTTTTTGTAGTGATCGTCAGTAAATGTGACCATAAATATGACCAGTAGATTTGAGTTTAGGTATACTAGTGCAAGCGAGGATGTATCATTGCAATAGAATAGATATTAATCTTAATATTTTCAAATGGAGAGTTGAAGTTTGTGAAGGATTTGTAAAAAATTTGGGCTAAAGTAAATTATTACATATTGAGTCGAAATAGAACAAAAGACTTCAAGTCTTCTTCTTAAAATGCTGTTCTCCATTGAAATCCAACATCCTATAAACATAAATCACGTACACAGTCTTGAAATGCATCGTGTTTATGTTTTTTACATGACTGAAAACGATGTCTTTACGTTTCAATTAATCTAACGGTGAAGCAACCAATGGAAAATAATTCTTATTTATCCTAAACCTTTACCGGCACTACAAGAAAAATGAGTTGTGGTCACGGAATGTGGCAACGAAAACTTGTGGCCACGATAATTCCGTCGCCACTACTTTCTCGTATTTACAATCCGTGGCCAAAGTCTTCATACAAGAGTTGTGGCCACGACAAGTTCTGTAGTCACTTGTAGTGGCCACAGCATATTCGTGGTTAGAGAGCTCTCGCGACGAGACTTGTAGCTAGGCCTACATGCCACGAAGTACTGTGGCCAGAGCTCAATTCCGTGGCCACAAGCTCCACATCCGTAAGAATAGTTCTGTGGCAACAACTTGTTTTTCTTGTAGTGCGGTTATATTCTTTGATCGATTGAATTCTAATGTAACCCCATTCTTGTATACAAAGTAGAAAATTAACGAACTCGCACTACAAGAAAAATGAGTTGTGGCCACGGAATGTGGCTACGGAAACTTGTGGCCACGATAATTCTATGGCCACTAGTTTCTCGTAGCCACAATCCGTGGTCAAAGTCTTCATATAAGAGTTGTGGCCACGATAAGTTCTGTGGTCATTTGTAGTGGCCACGGCATATTCGTGGCTAGAGAACTCTCGCGACGAGACTTGTAGCTACGGTCACTGGTCACGACGTGTCGTGACCAGAGCCCAATTCTGTGGCCACAAACCCTATATCCGTGGGCATAGTTCCATAGCCGTAACTTATTTTCCTTATAGTGTCGATGCAGACTAATAAATAAAACGGAGTCACGACCCCATTTCTTTACTATTTGTATTACGATCCAGATTAGCAATAACCCAAAATTACTATAAATAAGCATCTATCTAATATAACAATAATACAAGATTACTGGAAGTGATAGTCACACCTCTCACTCTCACGCCACATGCAAATGGCTACGTTGGTAATATGAAAAAGGATCCTTGTTCGGTAAAAAAAAAATCAAACCACCGGACAACGTCCGGCCGTCATCACGTTATCGTCCGACGTGGCACATATCCGAGAGCACGTCAGCGTCCAGTCGGACCACTAATCCACGTCAGAAAATCCCGCGGGATCGAGCGTCCGGGAAAAAGAAGAAGAAAGAAAACATCCCCTCATGGCCGCACCCTTCTCTCCCGACTCGCCCCGACCTTCCCCTCCCCTCTCGACCTCCTTCCCCGACCCCTTCCAAACCCTAATCTCACCACCGACCTCCACCTCCACCTGCAATCGCACACCTCCCCCACAATCAAGACCAGCTCTTGACGCACCCCAGCCGCCCATTTCCCGCCCCCGCCATTTCTAGGGTTTCGGCCCCCCCGCACCTTCCTTCCCAATTGGGCCGCGATTCGCCGTCCTCGAGGCTTCCCCGATTCCTACTTGGTTGCTAGCTTGCATTGATCAGCTCTCCGTAAGGTGTGTGGCGCAGTTCCTTCTTAGCTAGGGTTAGCAGTGCCTGGGCAGGGTGCTCGAATGGGGTTTGGAATGTTGTCCTGGCTGCACTTGATTTTGGTTGTGTGTGCTGTTATAGGTGCTGGTTATTTACATATTTTCATACTTTAATTATCATCTTAATTCTGTTGTGTGGAATGCGATGTTGTAATTGCAATTTGGAGCTAAGTTTGGGGGAGTTGTTTCGTGGAGTTTGGACTTGGTTGCTATAATTGCAAGCAATGCTTATAACGTGAATGTACATCACGGAGGAGGTTACTGGATCACCGGGAATTCGGGAGTTGGTTAGTGGTGTTAGTCACAATGACCGTCCAAATGATTTTCATGATTTCAAGTATTGGGTTAGTGGATACTTCGATAATTCAGCAGGTTCAGATGGAGATTTCTCGTTAGCATGCAATTCCTTTGTACAGGGACATCGTGTTACAGTTGCAATGGATCCATGGGAGCTGGGAGAGCTCTTTAATCGGATCCATGCGCAACTAATCAGCTTGGTATAAGAAGAAAGAAAGGGTATCCGATATGGTCATTCCATGACAAGTTCTTTTGGCCCCTTACTTGCGTGATGAACATACGATAAGAGTTGCTATTGATCAATAATTAAATTATGAAACATTATAGGGATCATGCGTTTTTGTGGCCTTATCTGAAGTAGCTTTCAGTACAGCATATGTGGGAATAAGACATGCAAATCTGGTTGCCTGCTAGATTTTGGCAAGATATCAAACATTTTGGTTTGCTTTGGAACGTGTCATCAATGGTGTAATTGTATTTTAAATGAGATTTGAGTGGATAAGTTATTTCACCCAAGTATGTACTGTATGGTAGTTCATCGAGGTGAGTTTATCAGGAAGCACATTAAGATTTTGGGCTTAATGGTTTGGTGATAAAACAGAAAAAATGCATTATAGATGATTTTTGGGGTCATTTGGATTTCTCTCAAGGTCTCAAGCGAGCAGTTTGCAACTCACAATTATAGTTTTGAAGATAAATAGATAGCTTTAAAGCAAATGAAGAGGCCATTCTACAAGTATAAATGGTCATAGAAATAGGTTGTAGTCGGTTATACACATGATATCACGGGAGAAAAATAGACGTGGCGTTAATCACATTACATATTACACATGGGTTTTGACGAGGATATAAATAGCCAACGACTTGGTTATCTGAAAGAAAATCCAGGAAGATCGAACCCGATACCAAGTCGGTCCTATTTAATAGGTTTGTTGGATTAGCCGAACAACATGGTTCATTTACAGACTGATATCCGATAAAGCATAAGCCCTAAAGAAATTTTGTATTTTGAAAACACATTTCACAGGAGGAAGTTTGTCATCCTCCACCAAATTCGTAGACGGCCAATACTGACCAAATCCATAAGATTGTGGAAATCCCTATTTGAAATGTGCTCGGTGACGAAACTATTCCAACCAATCTTTCTAGGCCATGTCATCATTCACCATTGGTCATGCACAATCACCAATGATATTTAGAAGACACCCACGATTATGACTTTATATATTTACGATAAGCATACTACTATATAAGTGCCATAGTCCCTCCGACATAGTGATAATACAACACTTTCTCTTTCTCCACCAAATAAACCAAAATCCTAGAGATTACGAGAGATTAAAACATGGAAAACTCTAGCGCATTGGAGATCCATCTCCTCAGGACATACGCCATATGGGTGGAACCTGGTAAAAATCCGTGTTTTTTCTGCTTGCCCGTTTGATCCTCGTGATTTCTTGATTGGTGACCAACAAAGGTCCACGGACATCTTTCACTCACATCGGTTTGGACATCTTTAGAAAAGACAAATTGATGCCTCCATTTTCAACTGTTAAGAAAGCGGTTGATTTACCACATGTTATAGTTGAGGATGGCCAAACAAGTGCTGGGGAGATACTATCAAAATGATATACATGCACTCGGATCAAGGCTTTAAGTAATGCAAGGCGAATCGAGGCGAGGCGTAACCCTCAAGGTGGTCGATGCGCAAGCCTCTGTTTATGTAGAAAATACATGTATAAACTATTATTAAATATAGTTATATTGTCATAAAATCCTAAACTTTCAAATATTCACAAATTATTATCATAAATCCTAAAATTGAATATTTACAAATTGAATTGATGTTCACAATACGCCACATTAGCTATATATGCTAGTTTGTATACGTGATTATGTAACATTGATATTTTAAGCATGTGAATTTCTAATATTTTTACAAAAATATATAATGCACATCGATATGTTGGATAGTCTCTTGAACAAATACCATACTCATTGCAATGTACATGCAATTGAATATCATTTGTTGATATGAAATTTTTTCATACTAATTAGAAAAAATCACTGTACACTTGCATGGTTTCTTTGATGTAATGATGATTGTAGTATAATTGTATAATATGTATTCATTAAATAATATATTTTGAGACTAACATATAATGATACTATAATACATTTATTGAGTTTTGTGACATGCACGCACACACATACACTCACACACACACGTACGTACACATGCACGCACATGGAAAGTGGAAACACGACTAACATATATGTGTACTACTTGACATATATATATACATTTCATTCAATATACAAGGTTTGTTATTAGAGACGTGGCCAATAATATTATATATTGTGATTATGACTTGTATGTTTTTGACTAATATATGCTTTATAGCTTTAATATTATTGTAAAAGTATATCCTTAGACAATAGTTTATTATTTATTTGCCCAAAAAATGCACAATAAAACTGCATGTTTATCATTTGTTTGCAAAGGAGTTCGGCTGATGCACCGATTAGAAGACGAGATTTGGGATGTTGAGCCATCTAAGAGAGGGCGAAGAAGGCCCAAGAAGTGTTGGAAGGAGACTATCCAAAAGGATCTTAGTATTTGGATCTGAGCCCGAGATTGACTCAAGATAGATCTGAATAGAGGTAAAGAATCCATGTAGTCGCCCCTACTTAATGTTTGAATAGACTTTGCTGTTGTTGTGTAGATGAAGATAGTGCCTCGGACCGCCTCGACCGCCTTGGTAGTGCCTCGAGTCTGTGAGGCTTATGCATTGGATATCCAGACTTAAGCTATAGTCTCAGCACCTTAATGCACGTTTTTTTAAAACCATGACTTCGATATAAACCAATGTTTGGATCGAGATAGAGGGGTTTGGAAGTCTTATAGAAATGTTGGAATGTGACTATAAGAGAGAGAGAGAGAGAGAGAGTTTATATAAGCTCTGGGGCATGACCCAAATTTTGGAAGCAAAACATCCTTGTACCTAACCCTTCTTAAAGTGTAGCGCTTCAAACATAGTACCACATCTAGTAATCATAAAGTGTGCTAGTATCTTAAGTAGTGTAGACTACTAATAGTAAACCTGGGTTAAGCATTTTGGGCTGTGGTCATGGGCTCCAGTTGGACCCAAGCCTAATAAATTGTCTAAGCTAGTAATCCCCAAGGCCCTAAATGTCGGTTTCGGTCACCAGACTCACCATTTCGGCGACCGATGGAAACGAAATTTCGGTCGAATTTCGATCAAAATTCGACCGAAATTTCGACCATTTTTTATAGGGCCCCCATATTTTGGTCATTTTGACCATTTCGATCGAATTTCGGTAGCAGGTCGAAACTGAAATTCAACTGAAATTTGGCCAAATTTCGCCGAAATTTGAGTCCATGGTAATCCCCATAACGGATCGGGTCTAGGGCTCGAGATGTTACATATGGTATCATAACAGATTCCTTTCAATAGTGTAAAGTGCTGCCTAAGAGGTGGAGCCATCCCTATCATAGACTTAGGAGGAAAGTGCTACCCAAATGGTGAAGCCGCCACTGTTACTGGGAATAGATCATGAGCCATTGCGCAACGAGGACGTTGCGAATATAAGTGGGGGTGATTGTAGCACCCCGAATATTGTATAAAATCTAGTAATCACAAAGTGTGGTAGTAGCTTATAAGTAGTGGGGACTACTGCTAATAAAACTGGGCTGAAGTATTTTGGGCTGTGGTCATGGACACCAGTTGGGCCCAAGCCCAATAGGTTGTCTGGCCCAGTAATCCCCCATAACGGACTTGGTCCAGGGCCCGATACGTTATATAGAGTGAGAATTGAATTGGTGGTCATTGTTGCTATTCTCCTTGTCATGCATGAGAAAAGTGTTATTCTAATCCATGACATGCCTATGTTCTTTGTCTCTTACAATAAATCAAAATACAATATGTGCATATTTGTTGCAGGTTAAAGAGTCAAAAATCAAGAACACAACGTTGAATGCTTTGAATTTCGATTCTCGAATGTTGGATAATCTAGGACATGCACAAACGAATGCCAAATCATGAAGCTTCTACATGTCTCAGATTCATATCTGCAAGATGGGAAAACATGTTGCATGTATTGTATCTTTTATAATCAGGCAATTTTTAAATTGGTCCATGGGCCGATATCGAGAATCTTTTAATTAGGAAAGTTTTCATATGGTACAATATTGTGATTCACTGATAGATTGGATAGAAATACATGATGCATATATCTGTTGTAGGACAATGAGTCAAAAATCAAGGTGAGGAAGTGTTGAAGGTTGCACAATTTGATTGTTGAATGTTGGATAACCTAGGGCATGCACAAGCAATTGTCAAACATGAAGCTCCTACATGTCTCAGATGCCATATCTGCAAGTCGGGAAAGCATGTTGTGTGAATTGCACCCTCTGTTAATCATGCACATTTTTATTGGGTCCGTCACCCAATATTGTGAATATTTTAATTATGCAAGATTTTACATTGCGAAATATTGTGATGCCCCAACAGATTGGAAGAAATCTGAGAAAGAAATTACACATTAGTTATTGGTTAATAAAACAAATGGCAGCCTTGTCTACAAATTTCTGCTGTGTATTTGAGTAATGTAACTTTGGATCCTTTTTGCACATGTGATTTGGCCTTTGCCTTCATTTCCTGAGAGGCCGTGGCTATGACACGATGTGCATATTCTTTTGCCCATTTTACATTGGATGGTACAATGTTTTCTTAATTAGTTATAAAATAGAGCTCTTTCATATGCAAGATGAATTGAGATACCACATCGGAATAGTCCATTATAAGTTTAAAATAAAGGTGAATTATTTTTTCGCAACACCATTGGTCCTTAAAAGTGAGGGTAGTGTTGGATAGGTTGAATTTCCAAAGCAAACTGGATGGGCCCGACTAGCTTGCCAATTAATTGGCCATAATATTTTGCGATGTTTGATATTCACTTTTATTTTTGGCTATTAAAGTTCTTCTAGGAAATATTTATTTCTTTGTTGCATAGGGCGGTATTCACAGGCCGCAAAAGTATCTCTGTCTCGGAGTTGGACATCTTTGGCTCTGTATGAGGCCCTGTTAGCCAAATGGGCTTTACAACTTATCCCTTGAACTAATGACTTGCGGGAACATGCTTTTGATGCTGGATGTCGACTACCTAATACAACCCCCACAAGGAGGTATTTGAACCATGGTCTTTTGGGTGGTAGGCACACTGCACTACCACCAGACCATTTAAGTGGTCTTTTGAGTGGCTTTTGAGTCTATTGTAATTTAGGATAATATGAGAGTCCTTGTTTGGGATGTTTTCTCTGCTTGATGCCTTGTTTGCCAACAAGTTTTACACGATACTCGTGGAAATGATGACTTGTGGGACTGCATTTTTGAGGCTATTTTTATTACGGAAAAAAAACGAAAATCTCAACTTGGTATGTTTTGTTTTTTTGGAATGATATGATCAGTTAATTGCAAGTAACATTTAATATTGTTGTCCTGTGAGGTAAGGCATCTTTCCTTCATTGGTTGGAAGGATACCTGTCGCAAAGGGGACTTGGCCACATGTCTTCCTTTTATATGCTTCATGTGTTGGGATTGTCAACCGAGGTATTGAGAACGATACTTGAAGATTAACTTTCTAGTTCCTCTTTTCGATATGCATGGTTGAGCTGCTATCTGCTGGAGTTTCTTAGTGAAGTTGGTCATTTAGCCCTGATGGCATATGGTTAATCTTGAGGGAGCGGCCCTTTAGTGCCAAAAATGTTTTGTAATTGGTGTTGGGGTGCTTTTTTCATTTTTTCATTGGTTTCGTTGTTACATGGAAGGCAAGGACATCTTTGGTGGTCTTCTTTGTGTGCCTTTTGGTCCTTAGGTGGCGCAATTTACACTGTTCTATTTTGATTTTGGCACCATGGACACATTGTCTCTGTTTGTATTGGCATCTTCTGCAAGAGGATTGGATCGGGTTCTCTCGTTCGAGGGTTGATCTTTCTCGAAACTCCTTTGTTGGAGTTCCGGAACATTTCTGACACAACTTTCCGGAAGTGGGAGGGCTCGCAATAGCTTTAGGATGCTTGAGGTTGGTTCTCTCTTTCTAGGGTTGATTACTCTTTAGAAGATGACATCTTTAGTTGTTGTGTCAGAACACCTGACCATCTAGAAGAAATCGGGTTCTCGCTTAACATTGCTTCAAATAACAATGCAAGAAAGTCGCAAAGTATCATTTATAGGAGATAGATCTTATGTTGAAAACACAAACAGTTTTGTGCTTGTTTTCTTTGGTTTGTGTTGCGGGGATTCTTTAATAGGATTTTATGTTATTATGTTTTTTGGGACAATATCTGTCCGATTCTATTCCTTTTTTAAATTGTGGATCATGGATTACTGCTAATATCACGTAGTCTTCCCTTATTTCCTCAAATTAAAAGTAGACACCCCTTCTATGAAAAAGAAGTGCTTCCATTTTTTTGCATGCAGGATGTTGATAGATACCAAAATTACCATTCGGGTTTTGATCGAAATGCTCGGAGAACATTAAACAAAAGGCATGCATGGATGTGTCACTGGATTCACTGCCTTATTAGATGCTGAGGTTGATTCCATGGGTGGGGTTTTTGATGGTGGGATCAGTATAGATACCAGAAATTCTCCACGTCAAGCAGCAATTGAGAAGGCTCAAGCAGAACTCAGGTACACATGTGTTGCTTCACTATATGAGTATAGACACGGTGTTTCACCTGATTTTGTGCTTTCTTACAGATTGGAATATGATATACGGGAGGAACGGAGACGAGAGTTGGAATTTCTCGAGAGAGTAATTTCATACCTTAAAGCATTTTCTAATTATGATTATAATTTTTATGATGTACCAAATTGGAAATTTGACCTTTCCACATGTTTTTCTCAGGGTGGCAATCCTTTAGATTTTAGATTTTTTCCTCCCGCTTCAGCAAGCGTGCAGTCCACCTCTTTAGCTGATCACCTGCTTGAGAAGTAAGTCTGTATCTTGGACCACCATCTGTTATACATATTCTTGCTGATTTGCAATAATGTGACTTTTTGTATGATTTATTTACTGGCACCGTAGCGAGGCCAAGGGTAGTTTTGCAGTAGCAACCTCACCCCAGGGAGATTCGGTTGAAAGTAGTGGGCGACCAGGGACTCATTTTGCTAGAGAGCCAAACATAGCTGATAATCTTCTGCTTCTTGATGGCATTCATAGATCTTTTAATGATGAGAGAAATGGTGCACGGAGTAAGCGGAAGAAGGTTGCTGCTTTTGAACCGAGGGCAAAACCCGATGGGAGTTACAGCACAAAGGAATCAGAAGAATCTTCAATTTTGCGTCTTAGTGCGAAAGGTCAAGCATATGCTCGAAGAAACCGATCTAGGACAAGTCGTGACAATGCACATGCTTCCATCGCTGATCTAGCTACCTCACCTAATAGAAATTTAGCCTTATCATCATCTCAACTGCATACCCGTCGCTCTAATATTCCATTAATCGATGTACAACCAGATGGTCATGATACTTCTGTTTGTAAACCGAAGCCCACTGCTTCGTTTGAAAATAATAATATTAGTAAGACGTTTCTTTTGGAGAATCTTGCAGCTTCAGATGTTGAGGGAGTGACAGCATTGCAGCCTCATGAATTGCATACTGATATTGTTGAAGCACCTGAAAATAGATCAAGGGCATCAATTTCTGATAATGTCCAGGAGTGCGATGATAGAGACCAGATTTCTCCTGCAGTTGCTGAACAAGACCTATGTGCTTCAATTTCTGCTTCTTCTAATCTTTTGGCGAAAAGAAATCTTATAGGTGAAAGTTTGGATGCTCGCCGTCACAAGGATAATATCAGTAAATCTGGAGCAATCAATGGGTACGAAACTTCTAGAAAAAAAATCGGTTTCCTAAGTGAAAATCAATCTAATGGAAAATGCCCATCCCATCCCCAAAATGACATTTTAACTCGAGGTGGAGCTACCTTCCAAAGTCTGACAAAGGAGCTTGCTGGTAGCAATAATGGATTGATGAAACAAAACAAAATTTCTTGCGATGATGATACTGTTCCAGGTACAGTCACTACCTTGGAAAATGAAAAGTTAACTGCGGTTGATTTACACTTGGATGAAAAAGGTGAAAGTTGTTATGTTCCCTTGCACGTGAGCAATGTGCATGCACAACGATCTCCAGGTGGGAAATCAGAACATCCCAATGATGGAGCGGATAAAAATGGTGCTGTAAAGTCTGAAATACTTACAGATAGCAAACATGTGGATAGAGAACCAATGTCTCGACCTGAGAAAAGGCTTGATAGTTCGTCGTCACATACATCCGATGTTTATGAGAAAGCATGCACCGATCAAGCCGAGAGGGCAGAAAAAGTGATTTCTTTTACTCGCGAGTCTTCTGACGCCTCTGTTCTTAAAAGAAGTCCCGCAACTTCACACGAACTCCTAGCTGGCATAGGGAATAATCCAAAGGCTAGAAAATCCTGCGAGGATGCTATTATGAAGGAGGCACGGGCAATTGAGGTTAAATACTTTGGTTTAGATTCTTCATTGTTAAATTTTTAATGAGAAATCACAACCCTATTTCTAAAATTTTGTGCAGGTAAGATGTAGAAGAGCCAATGAGCCACCTGTATATAATTCTCTTTTTGAGAAGCATATAAAAACCCACTGGGACTATGTTCTTGAAGAAATGGCATGGCTTGCAAACGATTTTATGCAGGTGGGGGACTTTTGATGGTATCTAGCATGCCGAGTATCATATTGATTTCTTTAGTTCCACTCTGCATTTGTTTTCATGCACGTTTGTGTCTATATTTTAGAGTAAATTACAAAAAAACTCCCTGAGCTATACACCTGACTTCAATGTTATACCTGAACTTAGAGAGGTAACAACGTGGTACCCGAACTTTAAGATTTGTCTCAACGTAGTCCTTGACTATTAGAATTTAGTTGATCATTTCATCTTTCCAATCTTAAATTTCTACAATCAAGGATCACATTGAGATAAATCTTAAAGTTCATGTACAACATTGTTATCTTTAAAGTTCATGTATGACATCGAAATCAGGTGTACAGTTCAGGAACTTTTTTTTTGTAATTCTCTATATTTTATGCACAAAATCCATTAAACTGACATGGTATTCAATTTTTTTCTACTTTCTAGGAGCGCCTTTGGAAGATCTCGCTGGCAGCACATATATGTAAAAGAATTGCCATCAGTGGTTCATCGCTTCTTGCAATCGAAAATTTGTGCCGGATGCAGAGAAGAGCAGCTCGAGCACTGGCAGAATCTGTATTAGACTTCTGGAATTTGGCTGAGGTATTTCATCAATGTCATTTTGACATGGTTGGTGCAAACAATACCCATTTGGAGGAAATCTATTTTATCCATTTGTCTAAAGGCTGCCTGTAGGAGCAGTAATTTAGGTTATAAGATTTTGGCTAATGAAACCGTCAGAAAGAAACCTCAGTAAAGTGATTATATTTCGTATATAAATTTGCATAATGGGGAGTGGTGTGGGTCCATGCCTATTTATTAATTTCAGAATGTTTGTGCACGATGCACTGCCAAACATTTATATTAATTACTCATGAACCTCATTAAGTAATAATGTCCAAATGCCTTTGGAAGGAAGGAAATTTATTACCCGAGTGCTTGACCTACATGACCTTTCAACCTGCCGAGAGAAACATCTTGGCACACATTACTTTTTTGGCAATGCCGTCGGCTCTAGTGCGTTGGACCTGTTGATATTCTATAGCCGCAGTCCTTTTGCTCAATTTCCTTATACAGCATATACATTTCAGGTTTATATAACTCAAATTAATTGCCCAACTCCCTTGGCTCATTAGGCCCAGAGCCTCCATTGGTCAAGTTCTCTAATACTGAAAAATTCTGAAACTCGGCCTTTCTTGTTAATTGATGTGCTCCTTCAGTCTGTTCACCCCGTTTCTTCCTCCTAGCTTTCCAACTAAAATAAGCCTTCAAATCCATCTCTTTCCTTACTAACAAAACTGCTTTCATATCTCTATCTCTGGTCTTTCTTTTAATTCTTTCAACTTCGTCTTGAGTGTATGTACCATATTTTAGGCTCATGACATTAGAACCTTCAGCCAACATGAAGTCTTCTGTTTTACTTCCAATCCTTCTTGATCCATAAATCAAGATGGTTATCCTTCTTTAATAATAGCAAGATCATATAATTTAAAGAGTCCAATGGTTAGAAAGCATGTTCTCCCACACATGAACTTCGAAAGGATTTCGTATAGTGGATCACGATCAAAGGATGCTGGAGCATGTGTTTAGTACATCGACATGCCATACACGAGTCTCTCTCTAAAGAACTCAAATAAAGGTAGAGACTGAACTCTCTACTTGAGTACTCCCCATTTCTCCTATACTTATTGAAAAAATAAGGATAGTCGATCAAGTTGGGAGAAGAACAATGTGATTAACAAAACTTCTTATTTCTTCTTTTCTTTGTCTCACCTTTTCTTTTGAAACAATTATTCTTTTTTTGCAGTATGTTTCATACTTTTTCCGTAACCCTTCTTTTTCTTGTCATGTTCCTTTTTTATTTCATTATTCTAAAAGGGGGGAATCAACCGTCCATATTGGACTTACAAATAACAACAAAAATGATAAAACTTAAACAAGCCCAAACAAATGAGAGGATCAACTGACATTGAAGGTTCTTAGAAAGATGGACTTGTGTGGACGATCTTAATTGTCTGAGATACGAGATTACTGCAGAGTATATGGAACATGTTCTCTTTACTTGTCACTTCTTCGAAGATGTTTGGCGCATGATGGACTTACATTGGCTGGATTGCTCCGGACTTGAGTGTTTTGGGTCCTTTGTGGATTCTGCATGTTTGGCCTCTTGCAATGGCGGTCTTCATCCATTAGCCATTTTTAGGTGAAAGGCCTCATCTCCATGGCCCAAGACTATTGTTTTGGTACCATGTGGAAAGGAAATAAGGTATGAATTATCATATGCCCGAAGGTTTGCTTTATATAGAGAGCGAATCCTAGAGGTGAATGGAGGTTACCCTGTGGGGCTACATAGATGCCCTGTTGGACATAAACATAAAAGAAAAGAAATGAAAAGCTACCATATTATAAATGCATTATTACTATAACATCCCTCACATGACAAGAGTCCGAAGAAATGAGGGATGGGAAAATTGTCAATAAGGACATGCTTTTGATTTTTTTCAACGGGATCATGTTTTATTATGAAAGCTCAACCATTTTGATATGTTTTTATTTACTTCTGTCTGCATCCTCTGGTTATCATCCCTATTTCCTCGTCGCTGCCACCCCTTATAATAGCTTATGGCAAAAGTCAATTTGGCATTCAAATTGAAAGGGTCATTGAAGAAAGAATAAAGGTGTATGGGCGACGAATAAGTACTACTTTATTTTTGTATTATTATATATATAATCTTTGCGTAGTAGGTTATAATGGTGTACATGGATCGGATTGCATTGGATTTTACCTTATTCCGATCCAATCCAACCTTAACGGATTAGATTGGATTGGAGTTTCACGCACACCTTAACCGTGGGTCATGCTGATTTCTCGCCGCGGATTGATGTGCTGTTCTACTATCGTCATCGTTGTCTCCACCGCGGGTGTTCCCGGTTAGTGCGAGTGGCACTTCTGTGCTCGATCAAAGGCCAGTCAAAGCTGATGGTTTTGAAGAGTTTGAGAAGGAGGTAGAGAAAACATCTCTTTTCTCCGTTGATTAGCATAAGCGGTCATAGAATCAGAACCTTCCGAGGATCCTTAGCTTTGAGTTAAAGCTCCCTCCTCGGTGCTTCCCACCTTTTCCTAGGTATTTGAGGTGGTTCCAACCATCCTGGGAAGTGGTGGCACCCTTGTTTGTGACTGTTGGTGGAAATGAGCAATCTATTTATTCCATAGAACCCTAGGCTCTCTTATATAGAGAGGACCCATGGGTAAATTACATAAGAGGTTATCGGGAAAATAAGAATAGAGAAAATGATACACCGACTACATAATATTCTCTACACTCAAGGATGCAGATTGAAAATTTGGCGCGACGTCGGAAAATAAAATAATTTGAACGGTGGATTTTGTGGAGAAAATAGAGGGGTTGAGAAAAGAAAACACGCCGGATGCGCGGGGTTAGAGAAGAACGCGTAGATCGCGAGGAGAGAGAGGGAGAAGAAGGGAGATAGAGAATAATTCTCAATTTTATAACATACTGAACTGACTAAAACCAAGGGACCACTATCCCTTTATATAGGAGGGATGAGATTACAGAAATAGGAATCAAATTCAAAATGACAACTAATTATCCTAAATAGACTCTAACTAATTAACCGACTAAATTTAAAATTCAAATCTCTAACCAACTAATTGAGATCGCATGCGGTCTCGTTTATTCAATTAAAATTACGACGACATAAATAAATGTAAATAAAATTAACATATAACATTAATTAAATATGCAGCCCTATATTCTCGTTCCACGCTGCATCAACTCTCCTCCGCTTTTAAAAATTCGTCTCCCGACGAATTGCTGGATCTGCAGGCTTGGAGGTTGAATCCGCGTTCTCAGTCATTCCCTGGAAGAATTGGTGTAGAGCGAATGGCGGAATCCACACGTGGGCGTTGGTGACGTGGCCTTCGTGGTGGAAGAGCAGGTGCAGCGCATAGGCGGGCGTCCATCGATTTTCTTCTCGTTGACGTGGTGCTCGAAGAATTGATGAGGCATGAACAACATGGCCCTTTGAGAATTCATAGCAAAGCAATGACACAGGGAGAGGGGAGGAGGAGATGTGTCCAAGGAATGAGGTCATGGAGCCTTTAAATAGGTGAAACCCAAGGTCATAGTCCTATTTGGATAAGGAAGATTCTCAGATTTCTTCTTTTCAGCCCTTTTCTTTAAATATTTCGCCAGCAGGGGGGTGAGTTGCAATTTTCGCACCCCTTCATTTAAACATATTTTGTAAGAGGAGCCTTTGAACTTTTCCTTTGAAAAAAAACTTTTGCATGGGGGGGGGGTTTCCTTGTAATTTGCCCAGAGTAATTTCCAATCCCACATGCCATGGGATTCAAGCCCCGTAGTCATCGGGCTTTTTGTTAGGGCTCTTCCGGTCTTCTTGCGCACGCGACATGGACAGGGAAGGTGGCGCCCGTGATCTCGCTCCTTGGAGTTCCGCGCTATCCGCAAGGATGGCGAGATGGGTGGTGGAAGGTTGGGGGGGGGGGCGGCACGGCGAGGATCGGGGAGGGGTTGGTTGCGGAAACGAGGGGGCTTCGGGGTTGCGGACTGGGGGTGTGGGGGTCGCGGGAGGAGAGGACTGTGGCAGTGTTGGGTTTGCGGCGGTTTTTGCGGATGTTGGGGCCGAGGGTTTCACAGCAGGGGGTGCGCGGATGGTGGGGAGGATGGGTGCGAGGGCTGGAGGCGTTACTGCAAGGGTTGCTGGTGGCGGCGTAGGGGGTGCGAGGGCGGGAGGGGGTGGTGGGCCAGTGGGAAGGGACGGCGGCGATGCTGGTGGGGAATCGATGATGGGTGCTGTGGGTGCAAGGGTGGCGGTAGCATGGGGTTCTGTTGCAGGAAGTGGGAGGCTAATGGTGGAAGGGGGAGGCGCGATTTGGAGGAGGCCGTGGAGGGGCGACGCCGGGGCTGGGGGCGAGGGGGAGATCGCGGAGGGGTCCGACGAGGCTAGGGGGGGCACGGAGGGGCTGGGGCTGCAGCGTGGGTTCGCGAGAAGGCTGCGGATGGGTCGAAGATCGGTTTCAGAGGGTTTTCCAAGTCTGAAATTACCTGGACAGCAATCGTTTCGTCGTTGTTTTCTTCCGAAATAGTTTGGACAGCGGCCGGTTCGTCGTTGACGGCTAGATTTTCGTCTTCAAATTCGGTGTCGTCGATTGGTGTCGTTGGAGCCTCCGATTTAGCGGCGCGTAGGGCCTCGAGGTTAGCCATAAGATCGCGAAGATCGCGAAACTGGGAGTGGAACGTGATTTGCAATTCACGTAACCTCCTCATCGTCTCCTTGTTGTAGGCGTTGTCGGCTCGCCGTTTTCGTTCGGACGAACGATAGTCCCTTGAAGCATGTCGGTGCGAACGTCTGGATGGATCGTCAGATCGTGAGGACGATCTGTAGGCCATGCTCTGATACCAAATGATGTGGATTGAAAATTTGGCGCGACGTCGGAAAATAAAATAATTTGAACGGTGGATTTTGTGGAGAAAATAGAGGGGTTGAGAAAAGAAAACACGCCAGATGCGCGGGGTTAGAGAAGAACGCGTAGATCGCGGGGAGAGAGAGGGAGAAGGAGGGAGATAGAGAATAATTCTCAATTTTATAACATACTGAACTGACTAAAACCAAGGGACCACCAACCCTTTATATAGGAGGGATGGGATTACAAGAATAGAAATCAAATTCAAAATGACAACTAATTATCCTAAATAGAATCTAACTAATTAACCGACTAAATTTAAAATTCAAATCTCTAACCAACTAATTGAGATCACAGGCGATCTCGTTTATTCATTAAAATTACGACGACGTAAATAAACGTAAATAAAATTAACATATAACATTAATTAAATATGCAACCCTATATTCTCGTTCCACGCTGCATCACTCCCTTTCAAGATGGATCATAGATATCAATCATGCTCAGCTTGGAAGAACATCTCTGGAAAGGTCCTCTGAGCAATGGCTTGGTGAAAATATCGGCAGTTTGCTCCTTTGAACTAACCTGTGAAGTAGAAATCAAGCCCTTCTGGATCATATCTCTAGTGTAGTGGCAGTCTACTTCAATATGTTTTGTTCTTTCGTGAAATGCTGGATTATTGGTAAATGAACAAAGCAGCTTGATTGTCGCACTGTAGCTGCATGTGTAGAGGTACATCTATATGCAAGTCTTCTAGTACAACTTGAACCCACATCATCTCCGTGCTTGCTTGTGCCATGGCCCTATATTCAGATTCAGCATTGGATCTCGCGACAACCGTTTGTTTCTTACTTTTCCAAGAAACCAGAGAGCTACCCACAAAAACTGCAAAGCCTTAAGTAGACTTAGATCCTTAGGACATCTTGCATAGTCTGCATCAGCACAAGCCGAAATAGATAAATCTGTGTTCTTTCTAAACAACAATCATGAGCGTGGAGAGGACTTTAGATACCTCAGTATCATATATATAACATCCATATGTACCTGTCTTGGCTGCTCCATGAATTGACTCACTCGACTTACGGCAAAAGCAATATCGGGTAGAAGCTTACCCACTATCTCTCTATATCTTCTCATGTCCACCTCTTCAGTATCGTTGTCATATAATTTCATACTTGGATCCATATGAGTGCTCGATGGTCTACATCCAACCATGTCCATTTCAACCAGCAAACTGTAATATATTTCCTTTGGGTCATCACCAGATCCTGTGCATTCCTGGCAATTTCCAGCCCCAGAATATATCGTAGGGTACCAAGATCTTTCGTGACAAATTGACGGCCCAAAAATGCTTTTGCCATCTTTACCCCCTGAACATCATCTCCTGTAACCAGAATATCATCAGCATATACCATGATGACAACGTACCTCTAGAAGTCTTCTGAATGAACGAGTGATCCGTACTTGATCTTTTGAATCCCTATCGTTCAATTAGGTGGGAAAGCTTCTGGAACCACGCCCTTGGGCTATGTTTAAGGCCATATATCGCCTTGTAAAGTCTACACACCATATGATTCTCCCCCTCAATAGCAAATCCCGGTGGCTGCTGCATGCAGACTTCATCCTACAAATCGTCATACAAGAATGCGTTCTTGACATCAAGTTGAAATATGGACCAGTCACGTACCACAACAACAGATAGAAGAATGCGAAGAGTAGAGTGACGAGCCATTGGAGAGAAAGTATCCAAATAGTCTACACCATATGTTTGAGTAAAGCCTCTCGCCCCCACTAGCCGTGCCTTGTACCGGTCAAGGCTCCCATCTGCGTGGTACTTCACTGTGAATACCCATTTGCAGCTAACAATATATGCACTGGATGGAGCAATAACCAAGCTCCATGTACCCCTGAACTGTAAAGCAACCATTTCTTCTTCCCTGTCAATTTTCATAGCATCCTGATAATTCCGTGGTATCTCCACGGAAGACACAACCGCACCAAATCGCCGGAAGTCTCATGTGAGACGTTGAAAGGAGACCTGGGAAGCAAGGGGATAAGATGCGCAAGTCTGTTTCTGCTTCCGAATAGCAATAGGGACATCAAGATCATCATCCACTGTACTCGATGGTGCACACTTCTCCTGCAACGAAGAAACCTGCACATGCACACTATCCGACCCATCGTTAGTAATGACTTCTGAACATACCTGAGTCGTGATGGATGATTGGCGTGCTGCCTGAGCAGGACCTGACCGACGAGTATAGAATTTTTTTTTGACGAGTATGGAATTTAGGTAATGGCAGGATAGGTGGTTGTGGTGGTGGCGACGGCGTGACAACCGGAATAGGAATGGACAAAGGTGGACTCATGCTAGGAGGAGGAGGAACATAGACGTCATCATTAGATGTGGAAGAGGCCAACCTGTCACCTGCAGGGGAGGAGTACATAACGAACTCAAAAAATGTAACATCAGCACTGACAAAATATTTACTGTTTATAGGGCCATAACAACGGTAACCCTTCTGAGTCCGAGAGTAACCCACAAAGACACACTTGACAGCTCTAGGTGAGAGTTTGTCAAGTCCAGGAGACAAGTGATGAACAAAAGCTACATCACCAAAGACACAAGGGGTAAGAGAAAATAATTCCTTCTGTGGAAAAATAACAGAAAGAGGAATTTTCTCACCGAGTACAGAGGACGGTATACGATTGACAAGGTAGCAGGCCGTAAGCAAGGTATTAAAAAACGTGAGGCGTATCGAGACATAAGCCTCACTCGTGAAAGAAATTTTTTCATAAAATATAATAATTAATCGTAATTATAATTCTCAAGTTCTAGAAATTAAATAGTTATGATTAATACATAACTCCATGATATTTCAAGGCTAACATCATGGTTTAAACATCCAAGTTGTTATATAACTCTCTTTTTTTAAACTCTAAATCTGTAAGGAGTCAAGTAAATATAGATATGTAAGCACAATAATGGGTAACTCTCCGCAAAATTTAAAGTTTTGAATAAAATTTAACTAAAGGGACTGGATGTAACATACCATTTTAAAAAATGGGTGAGATACGTGTCATTCAATTGAGAAGGATAAGAGAGTAAGCAGTGAATCTGTGATCACTTTTTACTTTAGCATAATGATTGTGGGATAAAATACTTGAATATTGCATGTTATGATCATCTTTGTTCATGCATGCTTTGGTGTGTATTAATTTAGTCCCGATTGAATAGAAGAAAAGATGAGACATGTTTACAAAAATATACTTTTCAAAAATTTAAGTCAAAGTAAGGGACTTACATCCAAATATTTTGTAAAGAATGCATTTAAGCTTGATTCATACTAAAGAGTAGAGGTATTGGATTTAAGGACTCAAGACTCAATTTTTTGTTCATGTTGATTTATAAAAAACATGCATAGCAAAGTAAAAATAAGCTTAATATGTTAATAAATTTAAAAAATACATTTAGTGAATCATGAGCTTAAAGACTTGAAAATACTTGTCTAGGAAAGATGAAAAGCTCACAACCAAAAAAAAAAGGAAAAAATATTGCAGATTTTTTTTTTAAAAAACAGCCCATAAATGAGGCAGCGCAAGGGGTTGATGAGACCTTTCTTGATTTCTAAGGTCAAGCGAGCGACGCTTGATCTGAATGTTGATAGATCTTCTTGACCATATGGCTTTCCAATTTTTTCCTTTCGAGAGTTATGGGACCTGGTCAGTTAGAACTAACTTTGAGATTGGGCACAGTATAAAAGATCTTTTAGAAGCACATATTCCTCCGGGGGGTCGATTAGGACGTGGACATAAAGGTCTTTATGACATTAGGAGTTAGGAGATGTAGGACATGGAGGAGGAGTTGCACCGGGTAAATGGAGGTTTTGAGCGAATCAACTTTTTTCTTTTGTCCCTTTTACCGAAGAAGGATGTGGTTACTGGTGATGTGCTTGGAAGATCTGCGCTCGATTGTGGAGAAGGTGCTGGCCAACCGCCGTCCTGAGGGTTTTTGATTTTATTGTGGATATATCACATACAACTTTCCATGGCCTCAAATTTCAGCGAAATTCGGTCGAATATCGATATCCAGTCGAAATCGAAATTCGACCGAAATGACCGAAATATGGGGGTCCTAGTACAAAAAATGACCGAAATGACCGAAATTTCGATCGAAATTCCATCGAAATTCTGTTTTGGTCATCACCGAAATAGTGACCGAAACCGACATTTAAGGCCTTGCAACTTTCATCTCAGGTCGCCCCATGATGGATGGGATTGTTATGACATCTGAAATTGTTGCGGATTGGATAAGGAAGAAAACTAAGGTGCTACTTTGGAAGGTGGACTTTTCGAAGGCTTACGATTATGCTGATTATCATTTTTTATGCGCATCTTTGAGGGACTTTCCTAGTGCTTGGATTGGTTGGATGAAGAGATGTGTAAAGACGATGTCCTATGTTGTATTGGTGAATGGATGACATGTCGATGACTTCTTTCAACCACATCGTAGAGTTAAGCAGTGATGTCCATTAGCGCTTCTGCTTTTTACCGTGGTGGTTGATGTTTTGGTCAGGTTGGTGTCCTTGGTAGAGGATGATGGCTTCCTAGCAGGCTTTTGCGCATGCGACATTTCGATCCCCACTCTTCAATACGCGGATGATACTATTTTCTTTGTTGAGGGTGCGACTTAGGTTGCTGAGGGATTGCCACTATGCTTGATTTTTTTGAATTGATTTCAGGTTTGAAGATTAATCAAGCAAAGTCTGCTTTTGTACCATTCGGGATGGACGACGAGGAAGTGACATCTTGTGAGACTTCTCTGTGGACGCGGTTGGGAGCCCTCCCGATAACGTATCTTGAACTTTCACTAGTGAGTGGGAGACTTTGTCAGTCAAAGTGGCTTTCTGTGATTGAGAAGTTGGAGAAGAAGTTGACAAGCTGGAGTGCTACTTGCCTCTCGAGAGGCGGATGTGTTATTTTATTGAAGGTAGTTTTGTCGGCTGTCTGTGTTCCAAACTGCTACATGTCGGGGTCAAGGTGAGGTTGGAGGCCATCTGGAGGCAATTCTTTTGGGCCTTTTATGGCAATGGAAGGGGCATGCCTTTGGTGGGTTGGATCACAGTGATGTTTGCAAAGAAAGATGGTGGGCCCGATTCGAAGCGTGGAAATGATGAATCACACACTATTCGCAAAATGGGTGACACTGATTTCAGGAGGAGGTTCTGACTTGATGTGTAAGATGTTGCATTCCATTTATGGGTTTTCTATGGATCCATTGTCTCAAGGAGTCGATGTGCGATTCCCTTCTAATTTCTGGAAGGGGATTTGCTCGATGCCGTCGCTTGTTGTTCCTCTTATGAAGCCTGTCTTAGGTGTTGGATGTGGTTTCAGCTTCTTGGGTGATAATTGGACCGGACAAGGCCTTTATTGTGTCTTTTTCCACATTTTTTTGCTTTGGTTGCTACCATGGAGTGTTCCGTCGGGTTTTGCTGGGAGGACGAGATCTGGATGCCATGGTTTTGTACTGAGTTGTTAGATCAACTTTTCGCGGAGCTTTTGTAGGTGCTGGAGGCATTATTGATTGGGGGCGGGCTGAACGACGCTGTTGACCGCTGGTCATGGTCTAAGGGACGATTCACTGTGGAAGGTGTATAAGGCTTCTTATCGGATTGAGATTTTGGAACCGTGGCTTGCCTATGATTAGTTCATTGACATTTGGAGTTGGAAGGTACCATTGAGGGTCTGACTTTTATTTGGCTGATGAGGAGGGACTGCCCACTGACGGTTGAGAGAAGATCACGTTTCTTTCTTGGATGTGTCAGCAGATGTAAGCATTGTCTGACAGAAGAGAGCGTATAGCATTTATTCTTTGTATGTCCTATTGCTAAGCAGATCTGGGCTGCGACACATGTGGAGAGAGTGTCGACCGGGGATTGGGAGGATTTTTGGCTGTCCCTTGGCGCTCTTGACTGTGGGAGTAGCCTCACCAAAGTTTGGGTTGCTGCCATTTTGTTGTCCTTGTAGATTGATCAGAATGGATTTATTTTCCGGGAGGAAAGAGTGTCCATGGAAAATGTAATTGAGCATGCCAATAGCTTAAAGTCCTTTTGGGCTTTGTTATTCTTTTATACTTGACTCTAACAAAAAGATCCTTTATACTTCTGTGAATGTATAGAATTTCTTGGGTAGGCGTCTTCTCAACATCGTGCCCTCTTTTTCCTCATTTTTTGAATGTTGATACGATGTATACAAGGGTGTTTATTACAATGGATTTACCCTAATCAATAATTCACCTAAAATACTTCATAAAAGAAACAGAAAGTTATTTTAGTATTGTTTTTTGATCGAAAGTGAATGCAACCAGAAGATAACATACACATGAGGAAGAGCTTGACCTAAAAGGCAGCAATATTAACTTCTGGCGTTTGCTTGCATTTTATTGCTAGAAAATGAAATGGGAAAGAGAGTTGTATCCCGCAACTCCAAACAACAGACGAATCCAGTGATGGTGACCCTGGGGAGTTGGGATTGGAGCATACTTTTATTGATTTAAGATGGAGTAAGCTCCACTTGAGAAGGAGATGTAAGGTCCAAACACTTGTATCGTTAAATTGTGAGATTGATATGTGGGAAGTAGAATAAGATAGCTGTTTTTTTAATATTTTTGAATCTTAAACTTATCTTTCTTTGTATTCCAAGCATGGTTTACATGTTAAATTGAAATTAAAATGCCAGATGACTAAGGAGGATGCATGTGGAATTCATAAAGTAGAGTAAGAAAGAAAGTTGTAATTCGTAATAGTTATCATATATAACAATCGGGATTAACGGATTGTATCGGATTGGATTTTGGCACCGATCCAATCCAGTCTATACTTTAATGGATTTTTAAAATCTCAATCTGATCCAATTCCTTAGAATGACAAAACCAAACCTATCCAATGCAATAAAACATTCGATTGGATCGAATTACGAATTTTATCGGATCCATGTGCACCCCTAGTAGGTTCAACCGACTAGTCGATTGACTATTGCAAGCTTGATGTCTCGTAAAATGAGAGTATGGGGTATGAAAGTGCAAATTATAGTAATACTAGTTCATGTTTTTGGATTTATAGAAGAAGAGTTCATTCAGTACCAAGCAATTACTTTTAGCGTTATGGCTGAACCGTTGTTCTTGTTGTTTTCAGAAGAATAAGGGAGTATCTGATGATGATCTTGTACAATATGCTCCACTTCCCATTCAACGATATGCTGTCCGCCGCTTGCAATCTGAAGGTTCTCATCCTTTTCCTGCTGAGGCACCTAGAACTCCAGACAGAATTGTTGATGGGGGCATCTTTGAAATTTCATGGGAAGAGAAAATTTCAGATGTATGCGCTACATATGATGCTCATTATTTAACATTAAATTGAATATCTGTTTGGGCTGTTTTCCCTCTAATGCTGAGTATATTTGATCACACATATTTGCTCTTTCTTATTTTTGTTATTGTTAACAATGGCTAGGAGAGCATGTTCTATAAAGCTCCCTTTGCTTCAATGCAAGCTTTCAGAGAGTCTATGGAAGCATATTGGCTTCAGCACGAGGTAGTGACCTAATTTCTGCCTTTTATGTTTTTTTTGGTTTGCAAAATTTACCAATCATACTGCTGGAAGAAAATAGAAAATAGTCTTATCTTCTTTTTTGCCTCATTGGGTTATATATATTACTATATATACTAATCACACGTGGGCTTTGTTACTTGTTTTTTGGCAGGTAGTCTGTGGGTAAAAGTAGTTGTTTGTGTAAACTTGAATTAGATGGTGTTTAGTAGGAGTTCATACTATTATGATTTGGCCTGCCAACTGACATCCGAGCACAGAGCATATTTTTCTTTTTTATTCACGCTGTCTGATCTTTCAGAATGGGTGCATAATAACATTCTGGTTAATAGCATTTTGTTTATGTTATGCAATCCACAATGCGGAAATGTAATATCAGAGAAATACGAAAATACGAAGAACACATAGATTTTACGTGGAAACATACTCCGTAAGGAGCGAAATGAAACCGTGGGAGAATGCCTCAAAGGGTTGATGTTTTCATTAACTTTTCTCATCTGATATAATGGGTGCGAGGCTTCTTATATAGTTCCCAGTGTGTCTCCAAGTCCCACAAATAGTAGTTGTGGGACTAAACCACTGAACATGGCCTCAAATTTTAGCGAAATTCGATCGAATTTCTGTCGAATATCGATATCCAGTCGAAATCGAAATTCGACCGAAATAGTCAAAATGATCGAAATATGGGGGCCCTAGTACAAAAAATGACAGAAATAACCGAAATTTCTGTCGAAATACGTCCGAAATTCCGTTTCGGTCAGTCACCGAAATGGTGACCGAAACCGACATTTAGGGCCTATCCACTGAATGTGGTAATTTGGTCATGGAGGGATCATATTACCCATCACCATGTGACACATATACGTCATCACCCCCTCAAGCTGGAGCATGTACTGCTCAGTTTGGACAAATAGAAAGAAATCACTCAAACTCATAATACAAGGTGCTCTATAGTCCATACAATATCAACTCAACCCATATTTTATTATCGGTTGCTGTCGAGGATGCTGCTTCTTGTGCCATGCTGGTGAGGAGGAACTGGAGGGCTGGTGTGTGAGTTGAACTGGGTCTCCTCGTCAAAGAACATGTGCTTTAGACTGCGTCTGTCAAAGTCGCTGAAATTGGAATGAGTCTCCACCTGAAGAAATCTGGCCCGCAACTGCTCCATCTTTATGAAGGGACGAACTGCAAAAGCTGTGGAAACATCCTCGTCAGTGTCTACCGTCGTTGGAGAATGGAGTCTGAAAGTCTCCTCATTGGAGAATTAGGTCTCTCCCATACTGGCTCAAAGAATGGAATCTCTACTCCGGAGGTCATATGAAACCATATGAAAACCTAGCCCACAATGGCATAGAGAATGTGATATCTACTCTAGAGTTCCTATGGATCACATGAAAACTCTATGTCCAAATCAAAGATGGGGACCTTTCAAATAATGATCGCACATTTGCAATCAAAGTGGAAGACTTTGAAGCAATCTGTCAATTATGAATTTGACAAACTGGTATGGAATCTGAACAGGAGAATCCGACTTGTAGAACTCTACATTACATAATACATCATCTTTCTCCCATATTGGTCGGAATAGATGACATCGACCAAGTTGGGAGAAGACCTGAGTACGGAGAAAAAAATCAACCTCAATGATTTTTTAGCCGTCTCCCTTTTTTTAAAAATAAATTTCTTCGCGTACAGCTTTTCTTTTGTATGCGCCCCCCAAAAAAATCTCCTTTTTTTTAACACGGCCTAAATATGCAATACTCCCTTGTTTTTTTATTTAAGCAGCCCAACTGGGCATGTTCTCCCTTCTTCCCCTTTTTTAATTTCTTTGTCCAATGGGCCTGAACATTGCAATCCCCCTCCATCGGTAACATATATGCAACAACTGACCCATAAATTTGGGCCGAAATAAATCACACACCCTTCCCCCTTTTGCTTTTTCTCACTGAGAGTAGTAGCCCATCCTTGGGGGCTTTCTATCTCTTTTTTTAAAAACTCCCAGCCTGCTTGGGCCCATAATGCACCCTCTTATTTTTTTAATGTAGACCAACCTAGTTTTAAATAAATGGAAAATGGGGCATTGGGCCCCTATTTCTTACGCACCTCTAGGGTTTCCTTTGGGGAACCCATCATCAATGCCTCTTTGGAGATGTGGCGGTGCTGGAGATGCAACCAAAGTGAGGTGCGTGCAAGAGTTGCCTCGCGGGCAGAGGGGTCGATCGCTTGGGCTGGAAGGTGCTGCGCCGCCGCCTGGGAGTAGAAAAGGTGCTTCAATGATCTAGGGTACTTCGGTGATGCTGGAGGTGGAATCGGAGGGCCCCGTGTTGCGTGGAGACGGAGACTGGAGAGGCGATGCGGGCCTGATCGCCGTCTATAGCAGAGCCTGTGCACAGATACACCGCCTGGATAAGGGGGAGTATGCCTAGGGCTTTCTGCGAGAACAGAGCACGAAGGGGTTCTTCTTCTTTGAACTATGATTTGCTTGGAGCAGTTGTGCCTGGGGTTTCTCAAGCAGCATGTGGTTGGGAATAGGATTACTAAACGAGATTCGGGTGGCTTTTTCTTCTTATACTTGGAACTTAGGGCTTTACAATCGCCGATAGGGTTCCGCAAACTACAAACTTGAATAGAATCCAAGAAGGAGCACTGCCAGCATCACTTTGATTGCATGGATTTGTGGTGGTAATGGGTCTCCAACTTGCGCGGAGGAGATAGAGATGAATAGGTCTCTCCAACTTGCACATGAAGAGGAGGAAGCACCACTACCATCCCATATCTGGATTCCAGTGATGGAACCCTAATTTTTCTTCAAAGTCGGCAATGATTGCAGAAAGGTGGCCTGATATACGCACGACAGATTTTGTGTTAGCGTAGAACATTGATCTTCAAATTTCTCATGCGAACTAGGTTTCGAAAAACCCTAGAATTTTACTTGAACCTGGACAATCTTGAATGCGAACAGAACTTCGAACAATATATGAACATGAATAAATAATCTTCAAGAATGAATCTCCAACAATAACTAAGAATTGAATCTCAAACATATCACGAACATATAATAAATCCTCAAGGCTCGAATATGTTCTGATACCATGTTATGAAATCGATAATGCGGAAACGTAATATCAGAGAAATATAATAAACATGAAGAACACCTGGATTTTACGTGGAAACCTACTCCATAAGGATGTGGATGAAACTGCGGAAGAACACCTCAAAAGGTTGATGTTTTCATTCACTTTCCTCGTCTGATACAATGGGTGTGGGGCTTCTTATATAACCCCACCCATCACTACATGTGACGCATATACTCCAACAAACTCCATCAAGTCTTTAATTATGCATCCTTGCTATCCAAGTACACAACAACAACAACAACAAAGCCTTTTCCCACAATTAAGTAGGGTCGGCTACATGGATTCTTCGCCTCCATTCAGATCTATCTTGGGTCAATCCCGGACTTATATCCAAAAAGCTAAGATCCCTTCGTATAGTCTCTTTCCAACACTTCTTGGGCCGTCCTCGCCCTCTCTTAGCCAGCTCAACATCCCAACACTCGCATCTCCTAACCGGTGCATCAGTTGACCTTCTTTGCAAATGACCAAACCATCTTAAGCGGTTTTCTCGCATCTTATCCTCGATCGGAGCTACACCAACTTTCTTTCTAATTGCATCATTCCGAATCCGATCTTTACGTGTATGTCCACACATCCATCTTAGCATTTTCATTTCTGCTACAGCCATTCTCTGCACATGTCTATGGTTCACAGGCCAACATTCAGAACCATAAAGCATAGCAGGTCTCACGGCTGCTTTGTAAAACTTTCCTTTAATTTTTAAAGGAATTTTCTTATCACAAAGAACAGCGGAGGCTCCTCTCCACTTTAGCCAGCCTGCATTTATTCTATTAGTAACATCTCCATCAATTTCCCCATCATGTTGCAAAATAGATCCCAGATATCTAAAAGAATCTCTCTTCTGAATGTTATCGTCACCAATCTTCACCTCGATTCCTTCACCATTGCTTCCATCAAAGGTGCATTCCATATATTCCGTCTTAGCCCTACTTATACGAAAGCCTTTAGTCTCCAATGCATGTCTCCAAACCTCAAGCTTCTCATTTACTCCATCTCTAGTCTCGTCAATCAACACAATATCATCAGCAAATAACATACACCAAGGTAACTCATCCTGAATGTGACTTGTCAACTCGTCCATAATCAAAGTAAAAAGAAATGGACTCAAAGCTGAACCTTGATGTAAACCAATGTTGATATCAAAATAGTCAGTCTTCCCCGTTGGGGTCCTTACACAAGATAAAGCCCTATCATACATATCCTTTATGAGATTAATGTATAGGACAGGTATTTGTCTCTTCTCCAAAACTCTCCATAGTACCTCTCGTGGGACGGAATCATAAGCCTTCTCCAAATCAATAAAGATCATATGGATATTCTTCCTTTTAGCTCTATAAATCTCCATTGTTCTCCTCAGCAAATGGATGGCTTCAATAGTTGAGCGACCTGGCATGAATCCGAATTGGTTTTCTTTTACTTGGGAAACTTGCCTCAACCTTCTTTCGATCACACGTTCCCAAATTTTCATAGTGTGACTCATCAGCTTGATACCTCTGTAATTTGAACAATTTTGAATGTCTCCTTTGTTCTTATAAAGAGGCACCACGATACTCCTCCTCCAATCTTCAGGCATTTTCTTGCTTCGCCAAATAACATTGAATAGATCCGTAAGCCAAGTCAAACCACGCTCACCTAAAACTTTCCATACTTCTACAGGGATGTCATCCGGTCCAACACCTTTCCCAGGTCTCATAGACTTCAAAGCCTCCTCTACTTCTTTTCTTTGTATTCGTCTATAGCATGCACGATTCAAGTAACTTTCACTACTAGCTAGATCACCCAAAGTGATCTCTCTACTTCCTTCTCCAATGAAAAGTTTATGGAAGTACTGCTCCCATCTAGTCTCTATATCTTTCTGAGTAACAAGCACGTGACCTTCCTCGTCCTTAATGCATCTCACTTGAGAAAGGTCTTTGGTCTTTCTTTCTCTTGCTTTGGCCAACCTGAATATATCCTTCTGGCCCTCCTTAGAGTTGAGATTTTTATACAAAACCTCATAAGCTTTTGACTTAGCTTCGCTTAAAGCCTTCTTTGCTTCCTTCTTCGCTATTTTATAGTTTGTGACAGTTTCCTCTGTTCTATCCTTAGACATAGCTTTAAAGCAAGCTCTTTTAATTTTTAGCTTCTCTTGCACCCCTTCACTCCACCACCAAGCCTCCTTTTGACCCGGAGCTCCTCCTTTTGACTCGCCTAGCATCTCTTTGGCTACCTTTCGAATACAAGATGCTACCGCCTCCCACATCTCGTTTGCACTACCGCTACAATCCCAAGATAAGTCTTCTAAAACCTTCTCCCTGAAGCTTTGATTGCTTCAGCGGAAGATTCCACCACCTAGTTCTAGTGATCTTAGGAACCTTCCTTTTCTTTACCAGCCCTTTTATTTGTAAATCCAAGACTAACAAGCGATGTTGGGTTGTCAAACTCTCTCCAGGGATTACTTTGCAATCTTTGCAACACAACCGATCTCTTCTCCTCAACGCAAAGTAATCTATCTGTGTTCTAGTTGAGCCACTCTTATAAGTAATTAAATGCTCCTCCCTCTTCTTACTTTGCAATCCTTGCTATCCAAGTGAAGCATTTTATTCATGTGAATGCTTGGTCCAATTGCAACACAGATTTGACACGTGTAGAGAAGGAGAGAATGAGAGGAAGGAGATATGTAGAGGAGAGAACCTAAGAGTTGGTGAGAGGGAGACAAAGGAATTATGGTTGGTGTTGATGGGGATGGTGGTCTGTCACAATAGGTAAGCAACTTCTTTAGATGTGATGCACTCCGGCCTTTGTGGTGAAGAGATTTGACGGAGGAAAAGAGGAGACAAAGAGTATGCCTGCAGTGCGGGGGATGGGGAGGAGGTGTAGAGATGCACAAAGGGGAGATGGGGGGGGGAGGAGGGGAGGAGGAGAGGGGACATGGTGGACTCCAAACTTTTCTATGTCATTTGAAGTTCTGAGCCGCTCTACGTAATGGCTTCCATCCCTTTATATAAGAGGGATGGTGCTACCAAAATATAAAAAGGAGAGAATTACATATTCTAACCAACCTCGAAATTTTAATAATTTGTTAATTCCACGATGCATCAATTCTCCTCCTCTGGGAAAAACCTATCTTCTGATGAGTTGATCATGGTTTGAAAAGGCGCGCTGGAAAGGCGATCGAGGAGAAATGAGGCGGATCTAAACATCCTCAAGGCATCTGCCTCAACCCCCTGACTGAGGCGAACACCTCAAATGCTTGAGGCGGTCGAAGTGAGGCTTGGTGATCCCTGAGGCTATAAGGATTTTCAGAGCAATTTCTTACGAAAATCATATGACCTATTGGTATTTTCAGGTGTTTGTAAAGTTCTAGTTGTTCATGATATATTTATACAAGATGAATGCTTAAATTTGGCCTCTTTCGTATTCATATTTACCATTAAAGTGTCCAATTATTTCAGTAAATTCGTAACAATACACTTTTAAACATACGATTCCCCAAATCTCAGATGCAGGCGAATCCGAATATCCAAATAAGAAAAAATTTCGGGACAGTGGCATGGGGGGACATCTTATTGGTATGGGGTCTAGTGGCATGGGGGGACATGGGACGATTTTTCAACCAGGTTCAGTAGAACATAAATTCATGGCGTATTGACATCTTTGATACTCTAATAAAAATTGTAGCCAATGACTCTTTCATTGTCATCATCGATAAATATATTAGCGATAACTATGTAATCTCGGATACTTTAATTAGAATTATAACCAATGACCCACTCTTTGATTGGGACAGTTCTTCAACTAGGTTCAATAGAACATAAATTCATGGTGTATTGACATCTTTGATACTCTAATAAAAATTGTAGCCAATGACTCTTTCATTGTCATCATCGATAAATATATCATCGATAACTATGTAATCTCGGATACTTTAATTAGAATTATAACCAATGACTCACTCTTTGATTGGATGGAATTTAGTGCTATATCTTTACTTTTGGTGTTCCTATCTATATAATTTAATCATATATTATATGTTAGTTACATAATATATATCTCCATTGGTATATATTTCTTTGTAGTTTTATGGGTATTTTCTTTTATAAATTGAGGTTTGCGCCTCGACAACCTCGAGACTTCGCCCTGCCTTACTTCCATGAAAACACCTCGTTCCGTTTTTCATTTTTTCAAATCTTGGAGTTGATTGACATTCGGGTTGCACACGAGACATGTTGATCTTGTTTTGATCCTATAATACATCAACTCTTTTCTGATCTTCCATGTTTCTTTTGTAATTTGTTATGAGAAGGGGCTGTAAATTGCAAATTTTGCATCCATTTGGTCCATACACACGACATGACCAAAGGGGAATCCGTTTGCCATGACTGCAACCCAACTATTTGCACAAATCTACCAACAATAAATGAAAGGAGCGAGTAAGTTTTGTGCTTCCAAGCACAACATTGAGCTTCATGATATACTTAAAGCTTCCGCATGGTATAAGAGCTAAGCCATATGACAATGTAACACACGATAACGATGCACAAGTAGATGAAAAAGAAGGGGAGGGGTTGAAACCCTCGTGCCTTTCTTTTATTTGGTAAGGGTAATCCTGTATTAGGCTTGAGGTCAACATCTTTTTGTAGGAGTCTAACATGAGAAGAAAACAACAACAACAACAAAGCCTTTTCCCACAATTGAGTAGGGTCGGCTACATGGATTCTTCGCCTCCATTCAGATCTATCTTGAGTCAATCCCGGGCTTATATCCACAAAACTAAAATCCCTTCGTATGGTCTCTTTCCAACATTTCTTGGGCCGTCCTCGCCCTCTCTTAGCCGGCTCAACATCCCAACACTTGCAGCTCCTAAATGGTGTATCAGCTGATCTTTTTTGCAAATGTCTAAACCATCTTAAGCGATTTTCTCGCATCTTATCCTCGATCGGAGCTACACCAACTTTCTTTCTGATTACATCATTCCGAATCCGATCTTTACGTGTGTGTCCACACATCCACCTTAACATTTTCATTTCTGCTACATTCATTCTTTGCACATGTTTATGGTTCACATGCCAACATTCGGATCCATAAAGCATAGCAGGTCTCACAGCTGCTTTGTAAAACTTTCCTTTGATTTTTAAAGGAATTTTCTTATCACAGAGAACAACAGAGGCTCCTCTCCACTTTAGCCAGCTAGCACTTATTCTATTTGTGACATCTCCATCAATTTCCCCATCATGTTGCAGAATGGTCACCAATCGCCACCATTGCTTCCATCAACATGAGAAGAAAACTAGAAAAAAATCAAAAGGTTGTTTAAAGAGAAGAGCATGAATGAGAATGGGAAAACAAAGAAAAAAGGAAGATAATAGCAAGTGAAAAAAAGGAAATATAATGGATAAAAAATAAAAAGAGAAGTTTTTGTCACCTATTGATTCTTCTTTTTACTTGGTTGGGTACCTTTATTATTCAAACCAGGGAGAAATGAAGAGCGGGAGTAGAATATATCTTTTCTTTTCCTTGAAATCACTCAAGAGAAACTTATTTTTCATCCATCCTTCTCACTTTGTAGATCCTCGATACAAGATATCTTCTATGAGAGATTCCTTCTCGAGGTATCTATATGAGAGACACTTTTTGTGGCAATCATATGAGAGAAGCCACTCTTCTTTCACATAGGAGAGGTCCTCTCATTGAGTTTCATATAGGAGAATCACTTTGAAGATCTTTGTATGGGAGAGGAATAGTGCTACGTGGGATACAGACATGACTGTTGCTTGCGTGTGTTTTGTACTTCTATTACCCATCTACATCTTTCTTGATTGCATGAAGATCAATACTTTTACCCAATCCTTCCTGTCTTCCTCCATTGATTGTCTCCCTCACACGGGATTCCTTCCCATGTTGGCTCCAATGCATGGGTATTTTCCCATTATTGTCTCCTTCGAGTGGACTTCCTTTCAGCTCTCTGAAGTATGCGTTGAATGAATATGTGACGATGGTTTTCTTTGTAACAAGTTGCAGATTTTGAGATTCAACTTGAAAGTGGGGGATTAGAGTTTATACATTTAGATGGATAATTAGACCTCTTAAAGATCCAATTACTACTTCCTTGTTTAGTCCTACATTTCTTAGCGTGAGGGCTTGTGTGTATTGGTGATGATATAAGGAACCTTGTATCCCTTGTAATCTTCGAGAAGTTTATTTGAAAATCCGAGCCCATTGGATCCATTCTCCGTGGAGTATGTAGTTTATCCAGACCATCTTGAATCACTTAATTATTAATGTTCTATTTTGCGATGTTGCTTTTAGTTAATATTTCATAGAATATATGCATCATGTTCTGTGATCTTCCTTGGTCACTTGCATTGTTTTTCAAGATTGTTTTTATCCAATAAGAGGCAACATTTCAGAATATGGATGCCAATATGCAGCAAGTGGACTGTGAAGTCTCTGTGGGTGATTCTGCCACAGGTACGAAGTAGCTAATTGTCAATACTATATCCGTCTGACCATTATATTTTTTTAATCACTGGAAGTTTAAGTTGAACTTCTAATTTCAAGGAAATGCATATGAAGACGATGAAGATGAAACTGCGGTGTATTATCTTCCCAACTGTCTTGAATCGAACAGACTACTGAATTTTTCTCCCAAGAAAATAAAGGGATCGCAGAAGAAATCTGGCATTTATGGGCCACAGGGGACATGTTTGGATTCACCTTATGCCTCTGGATTTGAGAACAGAATAGGAAATCCACCATCACTGATAAAAAGACCCTCTACACTTAATGTTGGATCAATACCCACCAAGCGTGTCCGTACAGCTACAGCTGCTACACGGCAACGAGTTGGTCCCTTTGGTGGCAATGCAACTGGAGTTCTTCATGTGACTAGTAAAACCGATGTGTCAAGTGGAGACACTAATTCCTTTCAAGACGATGAAGGCTCGTTGCAAGGTTTTCCCCAGAAGAAAAATGCTGACATGGAGTCAACTGTGGATTTTGATAAACAATTATCTTTTGATGGCACTGCACTGCCTACAAAATCTAGGAAGAAAAAGCCAAAATATTTTGGATATAGAGCATCAATAAATTCAACTGATTGCGGAGGGTTTAGTTCCTTGGGAAAGGTAATCATTTGTACGCATCTGTTCGATAAGAACATTTTGAACACTTCATCATCACTTGCATTGTAAATTGGTAGGGCTCCTATGACCGAAAATGGCCCCTTGATTCTCTTTCACAGCATGAACAGGTAATGTTTTCCTATATTTTTTATTTATTTGTCAAAAGAAAGATATTGAAGATTTCTTCTTTGTGCATCTTTGCAAGGTTCCTGGGCAATGTTTAGTTAGTATTCCCATTAGGTGAGTAGTTGGTGTAGTGGGCACATGAACATATATGCCATAAACTTCAAATGTTCATTGTTAACCTCTGACATGCAGTTTTCTAATAAACGCACATTGTTTGAAATTTTGTTTTCATTTTAAAATTTAATGCTTCATTACTTATCTTTAATGATTGAATTTATAATTCTTAGTACATTGTGGTTATGGAATGTATTTTAGAACATACGATACAAGTTTTTTACATGTCTATTATTGGAAACAAATCCCAAACCGTATACTTATGTACTGGTCTACCAGCCCAGCCCACCAACTGCGAACACAGTAGCCACTCCTCTCTGTTCTTGGTACTGACTTACTAAAGCCTTGTTTGATTCAATTGCTAGTTGCTGGATTGATCCACTGGGTGTTTATTATGGTTCATGGACATAGAGCCACATAAACACATTTGGAAGAAACAAGTTCTGCTACCAAATCTTTTTTGAGTCTTTTCTCTCGAACAAATAAAATGAATCCTGTTAGCACAAAATACACAAAATACATCATCTTGTCAAGTATGTTGTTCCTATGCTGTGCCAAAGAAGAAACTGATGAGCAGACAACACGATTCGTAGCTCATATGGATTGCAATCCAATTATTTTTCCTGTGACTGTGCTCAGGGTTGATCTTAGTTTGAGCACTTTCATTCAACCAACACATGTTGCTTGTCAGAACACTTTCTTAGCTGAACTTTGCATTTTAAGATAGCATATCCATGGTAGATGTTGTCAATCGAATTACTATTCACATCTGAGTATATTTGGAGTGATACAATTTTCTTTGGATAATGACAAGCTCCAAGAAAATGTGCTTTTTGAGTACTAATAGTGGATCTTTTGTTCTTATAGCCGTTTTGAGAAAAAAATAACTTATGGCCAAGGCTTGAAGGTTTCGTTCGCCCACTCCGCTTGGTCATATTCTTCGAGTACTGTTGGTGTTGAGGATTTATAATTTTGTTTTCATGGTGCCCTTATCTGATGGGTTTTTTGTTTGTTGGTGGTAGTAGTGGTTTTGGCGGCAGGTGTGGGTGAGTGCTGATGATGCTATGCACCAACGTTTCTTTCCGTAAGACATTCAGGTCTGATCTGGGAAAGTTAGCTCAAACGGCTTTTTGTGGGTGGCATCACGATGCCTTCTCTAATGGCTTTTCTAATAGTTGGCTTGGAATGAGTCTCTCATTGAATATACGATCCCCATATGTGTTGAAACCCCTCAACAAGGCCTCCCCTTTCTCGCTCCCTCTACGTGGATGCGCAACATGTGCTCTTTATGAGTCTTTGTTAATATGGATGACTTTCAACATCGAGTAGTCATCATCTTCTTCCTTTTTGTGGAATAGAGAAAACTCTTAATGTTGTATAGAATGTTGGACTTATTAAGGTGTTTGCGTTCTGCAATCCCGTTCTGTTGAGAAGTATATGGACAAGAAGTCTGATGGATGGTCCCTTGAGCATTAAAAATGAGACAATGTGGTACATAACTCAAAGAGCATTATCATAATGAATATATTTTATAGAAGTAGAGGAAATGTTCTTTATTTCAACAAAAAAGTTCTGAATCAAAGTACTAGCCTCAGCCCTATGTTTTAACAGAAAGACCCAAGACAATCTTGAAAAGTCATCAACACAAACTAAATAGTATCGACGTCCCTTAAAATCAGATACACGACTAGGACCCCACACATCTAGATGGAATAACTCAAACCGACTCTGACTACAACGGCCTTGTAGACTTGGGAAGCTAGATCGACGATGCTTTCCAAGTTTGACATGATTCCCACTGGAAATTGGACTTAGTAGAGATTCCAGGAATGAGGCAACCAATCTTTTGTAGTGGTAGATGATCAAATCTGAGATGCCACGTATAGGGAGAAACTGACTCAACAGAAAGAGACATGGCACCAACAAAAGACGACTGCGTTTACCTGTACAACCATCCATGTTCATGGCCACGTCCAATCACCATACCCGTGAGTATATGCTGAAAAACAAAAGAAGTGGAGTTAAATATAGCACAACAATGTAAATCCTTTGTAATTTGACTGATAGATAGCAAATTCATGGAGAAGGCAGGTGCATGAAGAACATTCCGCTAACGTATAGAGGGAGTCAAACGAGCCTACCTCTGTCCAGTAATAGGGGAATGTGTCCATTTGCAATCACCACTGATTTATCTTTCTACAAGACTAACCAAACTGCAAGCGAACTCCACACAAATGATGTGAAGCTCCAGAGTCTTATCCATTCTGAAGGATCTAGTCTAGAGTTATCGGTAAATGCATGAGTAATACCTGAAGTACTATTAGAGGCAGAAGATGCAATATCTAGAGAATCAGAACTAGAGGGTCCACTGACTGGAGGCATGATCTCTCTCAGACGAGCAACGAAGTCATCATAACGATGATCGGCAAGATCAGGAGCAACCTGAGCCTGCTCCGCAACACGTGCCGATGGTGGAAAGCCGTGCTTGGGGTAGCACACATCCTCTGAGTGACCTCATCTATGACGATATGAACATGGATGACGTGGACATGGACCACCTCTGCCACATATGCCTCGTTCTTTGAACAGAGGTGAACTACCTCTTCCACGTGAAGCTTCCATTGCCAAAGCTGTATGAAAGGATGTGCTAGAGGGATACTCCATCGGCTCAGCGCAACACGCTTCCTCCATATGAGGTATAGTAACGTCGGTAAGAAGTTGAGAGCGAGCCGAATCATATTCTGGGTCAAGAACAACCAGAAACACCCCGGTTATGGCAAGATCTCTATACACCTTGTGCTGCTCTGGGAAGGCCGTCAGGGGTATGTAGCTATGGAGTCGCTCAAACATACCCCTCAAAGATGTATACATGGCATGAAGAGGATAATCGCCTTGTTTGGTTGTGAAGATATCATGCTGGAATTGCAATATCTTCGAATCATTCATCGCTTGAGAGTTTGTTCTTGTGAGGGTATCCCACATTGCCTTTGTTGTGAGTTGACTCAGGATATCCAGTGTTGTAATAGTCGGTCGACTAACCTGATTAGTCGGTCCAATTAGTCGACTCGGTCATGTAATCGAGCCGACTGGCCAAATCGGCCTATAATCGTGTGTGTCCGATTAATCGGACGACTAATCGTTATAATAAGTCGATCAGTCTATCGCTTTTTGCATACAGAAATGGTTGGATTGTTGGTGGGTTTTGGTTCGATCCGAATGCCCTTTGATGGTTAAGTGGGGGTTTATTGTTTGACAGTAAGCCTCTCCCACGATTTTCTTTATCGCGATACCCTAACCCACCTCCAAAACCCACACAACCGCCTGCTACTCCTCCTCCTTCAACACCGATCGCCGCCTTCTCCATCGCTTCTAGCTGCTGCTCCAACGCCTCGCCAGCCATCGCTAGCCCTCCTGGCTCCTCCGTGTTCTCCTTGGGACATTCGTGTTCTCCCTGCAACTCGGTTGAGATTTTTTTTCCATTTTTTATTTTGCTTTTCTTGCCGTGTTTATCACTTTAATACTTATCTAGACGTTATTGCTTAGATTTTATCTACTAATTTGCATGTTGATTAGTTTATTAGGTATTTTAGGAGTAAAACTTAATTTTTCATGACGAAGGCATGCTGATTAGCTTATATAAGGTTAACATTGTGTTTATTATTCTCTAAATGTTGGTTAACTTAGATATTTCTTGCTGATTTGCATGTTGGTGTGCTTGTTAGGTTATTTTTAAGAGTAAAAACTTAGATATTCTTGCTGATTTGCATGTTGGTTAGCTTATATAAGGTTAGAACTGTGTCTATTATGCCCCAACTTTTCGTTAACTTAAGCCCTAACTTTTCGTTAACTTAGATATTTCCTGTTGATTTGTATGATGGTTAGGTTATTTACCCTTTGTGGTTGTTGATTTGCTTTGTATTAGTTAATTTGTAACTTCAACTTGTGATTTTGTTTGTTGATTAGGAAGTTCAACATTTTGTTCTTAACTTGCTTCATTTTTTCTTCTCTTGCTATAATCTTTAAAGCTTTTAAAAATATTAAAATTGCTAAATATATGAATATAAATGAGATTATATGTATTAAAAATTGATTTATATATTTAAAATAATTAAAAAAATTAAAACCAACTAATGATCGACTAAAGCCGATTACTCTCTCGACTGCCGATTAATCCTTAGTCAGTGACATTACTAATCGAGTACTAATTGCCGACTTCCGCAACCTTGAGGATATCATTGGCTATCTCAACAAAAATAGTAGCGAAGTGGAGGCAGCGATCGAGAAATGTGTGGCTCCGGGAGGGGGACGCGAATACCTCTTTCTTCCATCGTGTCGCAAGCGGGAGGCGCAGGTGCAATGCGCTGCGGTCCATCACCATTGATTGGACTCGCGTGGAGGGAAACAAGGAGATGGGGAGGGCTATTGCGGTCCATTTCAAGAACATGTCGTCCAGAACTATTCCGCGAGTGTGGAGGTGGCTGGGCCTCGACACTCGCGTGGTGGCTGACTCCTATCGTAACATGCTCGTTCGTGATGTGACCTTGGAAGAGGTCAAGGATGCTGTGTGGGATCTGAACGCTGACGCTGCACCTAGACCTGATGGGTTCCCGGTGTCTTTCTACAAGGATTTTTGGGATCTGGTAGGGCTGGAGGTGTTGGATGTGGTCTCCGAATTTTTTCAGGGGAATGCTGGGTTTGATAAGATCAACCGTGCTCTCATTATTTTGTTGCCCAAGAAGGCGGCGCCGGATTCCATCGATGACTTTCGACCAATTGCGGTTTCAAACTCACTGTATCTTATTACCGCTAAGGTTCTCGCTTCCCGGCTGAGCGACGTTCTTGGCACTGTTATCTCGCTATCGCAGTCGGCTTTCATTCCTAGAAGGCAAATTGCGGATTGCCTTACGCTTGCATCTGAGATAATTGCGGAGTGGCAGAGGAGGGGCACTAGTAGCATCTTGTGGAAGGTGGACTTTGCGAAGGCTTACGATAGCCTGGATTGGAGGTTTCTATGGTCTGTGCTTAGGAGGAAGGGGTTCCCGAAGGTGTGGATTTCTTGGATGAGGAGATGTGTCACCACTGAATCCTTCTCGGTCATGGTTAATGGCCGTCCGGAGGGGGGTTTGATTCAGCCCAGGAGGGGGGTGCGCCAGGGGTGCCCTCTTGCCCCTATGCTTTTTATCCTTGCGGCGGATGTCCTATCTGATATTGCCACTCGGGTGGTCAACAGTGGCTTGTCGAGGGGGTTTTCCAAGGAGGGCGTGCTGGTCCCGGTCCTTCAATACGCCGATGATACGCTTTTTTCATTGAGGGGGGACCGGAGGAGGCTAGGGACATGGCCGTGGCCCTGGAGATTTTTGGTGAATTGTCGGGAATGATTAAGAACGATAGCAAGTCAAAGTTTGTTCCTTTCAACCTTGCGGATATGGGAGCCGATGCGTGTGCTTTGGCGTTGGGTTCGGCGTGCTCTTCATTACCGATGGATTACTTGGGGATGCCCTTGTCTTTGGGCAGAACGCGGACGAGATACTGGGTGAGGGTGGCAGAGAAGGTGGAGGAGAGGTTGGCGGGGTGGAAGTCCGCGATCTTGTCGAGAGGAGGCCGACCAGTTCTTTTAAGGTGCGTTTGGTTCGTGGGTTATCCAGGGGTGGATAACCCGGTTTTGTGTTTGTGTGTTTGGTTGGTGGGTTAAGGGTTTGGGAGGGTTTGTGTGATATGATTGTATTGGAATTTGAAAAAGTTGGTAATTTATTATGGTATGATTGCATTGAAATTTGAAAAAGTGGGTAGTTGTTGTGATGTGATTGTATTGAAGTTTGGAATGGTGAGTAGAAGTTGAGTATTTTATGATTTTTAGATGATATGATGGTATAATATATACTTTTTTTTATGGGAAGGGAGTGGGCCCCATTAATTGGTTAAAAGTGGGGGTTTTGGAGGGTTACCCACCCAAAGTGAGGGGTAACCCACCAAAAGAACGCACCCTTAAAGGCAGTCATTGCGTCCATCTTAATCTTTTTTTAATCTAATCGACGAATGTCTAAGGGGATCAGAGCCTGGATTGAGAAGAGGATGCGTGCCTTTTTATGGGGAAAGCAGAAGGGTGGGTCGAGAGGGATCCACCTGGTTGGGTGGGAGGATATTACGTGCAATAAGGATCATGGAGGGTTGGGGGTGAAGTCGCTGGACCAAATGAACGACGCTTTGCTCCTTAAGTGGGCTAGTAGGATCTGGGGGCCGGGGGAGGATCTCTGCTGTGATGTGATTCGATGGATCTATGGTGAGGGGGGACGCTGCCGTCGCAGGTCCCCCATATTGCCTCGCCTACGCAATTTTGGAGAGGGGTCGTGGAGGTCTTCCCGAAGAATATTGCGCTTTTTAGGCCGGCTCTTGGTGGGGGAGATTCTTTCTCCTTTTGGACGGACGACTGGACGGGGGGAGGGGCCCTTTGCTCGCGCTTCCCTCGGTTGTATGCCTTGGCTGATGACAAATTTTGTTCGGTTGTAGACTGCTGGGTTGATGGTAATTGGTGCCCCACCTTCGTGGCGAACTTTTCGGATCAGAGGTTGGAGGAATTCTTGATTTTGCTCGATGCTGTTAGGGAGGTGGGACGACCTTCGGGGGGCCGTGACCAGTGGGCTTGGAGGGGGGGGGCCTTTCTTGGTCAAGAAGGCCTTCGGGGCTATTTCTCAGCCGCCGCCGTCGCTTTCGGAGATACTTAGCCGGGATTGTGCTTTTCTTTAGGCTCTCGGGCTTCTGGAGAGAATTGGTTTCTTTCTTTGGCTACTTAGGAGGCAGAGGCTAATGACGAGGGACCGATGTGCGAGGCTGTTGCGCTCCATCTCGGACAGATGCTTGCTTTGCAATGATTCGATTGAATCCGTGGAACACCTCTTCTTCCTGTGCCCTGTGGTGATTCAAGTGTGGCAGGGGGTTGGCTTAGACTGGTGCCGCACGGACGGTTTCCACTCCTTCTGGGACACGCTTCGGTCAAACAATGGTAGGCCGAAGATGGAGATTCTTCACCCGGTGGCTGTTCTGTGGGCAATCTGGAGGTGTAGGAATGATTGGCTCTTCTCGGAACAAAGATTCTATAAGGAGAACGTGTGGTTCTTTGCTAAGCGTTTGGTGGAGGATTGGGTGTTGTAATGGGCCTGGGTAACGACGTCTGGTTGTAACCTCCCCTTACCTCTTTTTTTCCACTTTTACTCTTCAATAAAGGCTTGGGCTGTGCACCATCGAGTGCATCCCCCTCAATTATGGATTTCAAAAAAAAAACAAAGATAGTACCAGATAGCCGCACCTTGGCATATGCATCATCTGCCTCCCATAAGGCGTTGGTCCCGGTCTTGTCCACCATTTCATCCTACGTCAGAATGTGTTTCTTGCCATGGTTCTACAGTAAATTCATGAATCGCGTAGTCCACAACTTGTAACATAACATAAAAATTCTTCAACAGACTCCCTCAATGATAGGAAAAATCTAACTGATGGAGGGAGTTTTAGTGGCGTGTATTGTTCGGTAGAGAAAACGGAAAATAAAATGAAATATAAATAACATTACTAGTTGTAGTAGCTTGAATTTCATGCTAGTAGATAAATGCTGTGGGTAGTTTGTGCGAGTTCTCTTGTTTTCTGACCCGTCCCATCATGTATGTACTAGAGAGCTTCATCCCGGAAATGGAGCAATGGGATTCCTCATTTGAGCTCGAATGCAGACTAGATAATTAATGTAGATGAGTTTCAGCCGTAAAGGTTCAATGATTCTTTTTCAAATGCTCCAAAACTGGGGTCCTCTATCGAATAGCAATATGCACATATCCAATCATGCAAAAGGCAAAAGGTTCCTTAATTTCTTATAGTTGAGAGATCCACCTGATGATGGTTAAGGGTGATGAATTCCACTGTCCTTAATATCATTTTCGTAGGAAAGCTAAAGTTGGAGTCTATAATAATACAATTGACCAGCGCTTCTATTTTGTCTTCTAGGCCTATTGTCATATTGATTCTCTAAGTAACATGGGATGCTGGGGTAGTGGATTTATTTTGTCCAAGGCAGTTTTTAAACTAGTATTTTTGAAAGAATTTAATTTATCGTATTTTCACACACAGATAGATAGATATGCCTTTTGGCTCCTTTCTGGTTGAGGCTGTTGTTGATAACGTGACCCTCATTTCTACAGTTGTAACACTGCTAATCATTTGGGCAGCTATACTTAATGTGTTCGATTAATTGGTCAGACTTCATAATTCAGTGACTTGATAGAATAACTATTGGATATGCGAGCCCACGACGAGCCATTATGCAATAAATGTTATTGCAAATATCATTCCCTGATCTGAAATGAAGAGTAACTAATTTGCGTAATAGGTCCCTTAGTACAATTAAGGTTATGTACCATGGCCATCTTAATGATCATACAACCGTTGATTCAATTATTGAATCATAGAGGCTGGTGCTTGGATGAATATCTAAAGAGTTAGATTGAGGACTCATCAAGCACCGCCAAATGATTATTAAGAGAAGATCTCCAGCCTGAGAAGGAGATGACAATTCCTTTCTCTAAAGGCTGATATCTGATCGACCTCTTGATGCAGGTCCTCTGCATTGGAATAGACATTCGGAAGTGTCAGATTAGTTAGGTCAAAGAGTTGACTTAATGAAATCGAGATAACCAAAGACCTATGTCGTATGCTGTCACTATGTAGGCAAGCATCCTCTGATCTGAGACATATGTGTTGCTATATGTCTGAGTATGTACATTTAGCAGACCAATAGGTTGATGACCTAACTAAGGTTTATACACCGACGCGTTGGTGTGCATGCAAAGGCATATGAGTAATACGATCTCTCAAAGGGATCATTCATGTTCATTACTGAACCGGAAGACATGAGCTCACTCATGAGATATTGAGAAGAATCAAATTCCGTACACGGTCGTCTCGCTTTGGAAGCTTGACTGAATTTGTAAGGTTTGATATATAGTTTTGGAAAGTATGTGATCAATACCTAGGTATGATATAATATATGGTCGATACTGACTCCCAATGATCGAACGAGAAACTTAATGATAAAATCCTGAAGTAGACAGTGTAAAATTGATCTAATACTTCTGGTTTATTCTAGGTCTTCCAATATGCAGGATGTACATGTATTAGAAATACCTGAGGGTAATGTGATTATAAACGATTGTATAACCATGACGCTTCCATTCCGAGGGAGTGATGAAACAAGTCTGGATTTTAGTGACTCCTCTCAATAGATAAGTGATCTAATCTTAGTCCAAGTGTTGGATAATGATCTGAATGTGATTCAGATGCAATGAGAAGACTAGATCTACGACCTTCATTTAATCAAGCATCTTTGGAAGGTCTGTAAGATCTGAATTTGAGATGTGATCTCAATATCTAAGTCACTATACGCAGAACAATACATCGCCCTGTCCTTATCTCCAAGTATCCGTGATGAAAGCGTATTTCCTTGAAAGAGTTCAAGGATAATTTCACTGTGATATATGTATCCGAGCATTGAGATGTTGATAATTAAATGTGATTTAATTATCATGAATAATATGAATTTGATTCATATTACAAGGAGATATATCTAAGATGATTAATTGTGATTTCATTATCAAAGATGTGAATAATGTGAATGTGATTCATGTTATTTGGGCACATGAGAATAGATCCAAGATGATTAAATATGATTTAAATTATCAAGGTATAATTAATGTGGATATCACTATCCACAATAATCATGGATATTATAAATATGATTGATAATATGATGGTGAGATTTAATTGTAAATAGAGTTACAAATTATATATTGTTGTGAATTGGATTCACAATAAACTATTAATTGTAAATCTAATTTACATATTATGTTGGATATATGAATATGATTCATATTTATCAATTGCATGATTGATGTTTTCACAATTTTAATTTGGAATTATTTTTTGTGAAGATAAGTGCAATAATAGTTGTTGCATTTTATCCTATATAATAAATATATATTAAGGAGGGCAAAAACACCAAAAAGGTGGCCATCCACCTTGACCAAGTCAAGGGGGGGACAACCACCCTCTTTTTAGGGTGGGGGTTGCCTCCCTTATTATTTATTTATTATAATTTGAATTAAAATGAATTAATTTGTATGTTGATAAAGGGATATAATTAATTTATTTTAATTATATTTGATGTTGCAAATTTGTAGCAACAAATCATCTCCATTGATTAATAACATCTTAATCTAAACTGTTGGATTAAGAGGGCACCTGGATTGAGATCCATATACATCCAACTAGTATAAAAGGAATGGTAGCCCTTGCCTTTTAGATTACACACATAATTCTAAGAGGAATTAAACTCTCCCCCTCTCTCTCTACACACCAACTCTCTCTCTCATTATGACCGTCCACCCTGGAGCCTTAGAGAGAGTCGCCATCGCCGCAACATCGTTGTTATGTTGCCAGATTGTTTGCTCATGGATCTCCATCTCCTTCCGTGCGCCGTGCTCGTGAAGAAGACGTCGAATCTCGTGTGACGAGATCATGAGATTCATCGCTTGGATTATCAACATGGATTGCGAGGAGCACACGTCTCATCAACGCGCTCGCAAGCATCTCCTCCGTCGGATCGGACTTGAGACATGAGGTCTCTTCGTTTAGAGACTCAATCGCAACCACGCTTTAAGAGGTAAAATCGATACTTGTTTGTGGTTTAGATGAAACGATCCGAGAAGTGTTCTTGGATCATGTGGTTTCATCGGATTAAATTTTTTAAATTCCGTTGCCTCGAGCAACTAGTACGACTAATCGCTCCCGATCGCATACGATGCGATCCTCACGCTTCTGTGATGCGCTTAAGGATCTTCCCATATCCTATAATAACTCTATCCAATCACTCTCGGCCTGACCAAATAGTCATTCCACTTACCGACTACTAGTTGACTAACTAAAGAAAAAAAAAATCAATTTTTATTTTTTTTCAGATTTTTTCAGAGTTTTCTGTAATGTAAACATTGTTAAGTAATATCTGTACATTTTACTTGTTAATTAATGGCCATATGTTTATAAAATACAATACAGTAGGTGTTAAACATAATTTTTAAATTTAGAATTACTAATAAGTTCCTACAAATTAATAGCGATTAGTTGCCCGGAAAGCCTCTTTAAATTTAAACATAATTTTTGAATTTGTGGTGCCTCTTTATATGAATAAAGAAGACATCCAAAATTGTTTGAATTATAGAGGTATCAAACCGATGAGTCATATTATGAAAATTTGGGAACATGCGACCGGCAGAAGATTGAGGCTAGTTTCCAAAATAATCGAAAATCGATCCAGATTCATGCCAGATTGCTCAACTATTGATGCTATCCACTTGTTGAAGAGAACAATGGAGATCTATAGTGCTAAAAAAAGAACCTCCATATGATATTTATTGATTTGGAGATGGCTTATGATTTAGTCCCATGGGAGATATTATGAAGAGTTTTGGAGAAGAGACAAGTAACTATCCTATACATTAACCTTATAAAGGATATGTATGATGGGGCTTCATTTTGTGTAAGGATCCGGTTTGAGAAGATTAACTATTTTAGCAATCGTTCGACATCAAGGGTCAACTTTAACTTTATTCCTTTTTACTTTGATTATGGACGAGTTGACCAGTCACAATCATGATGAGATATCAAGGTGTATATTGTTCGCCAATCGCCATGATATTGTGTTGATTGATGAGATAAGAAATGGAGTAAGTGAGAAGCTGGAGGTTTGGAGACATGCCTTAGAGACTAAAAGATGTTGTATAAGTAGGGCTAAGACTGAATATATGGAGTGCACATTTGATGGAAATAATGGTGAAGGACCCGAGGTGAAGATTGGAGACGATACCATTTAGAAGAAAGATTCTTTTGGATACTTGGGATCTATTTTGCACAATGATAGGGATATTGATGGAGATGTTACTCATATAATACATGCAGGTTGGTTAAAGTGGAGAGGAGCCTCTATTGTTCTTTGTGATAATAAAATCCCTTTTAAAGTAAAGGAAAGTATTACAAAGCAGCCGTGAGACCTGCTATGCTGTATGGATCAGAATGTTGGCATGTAAACCATAGGCATGTGCAAGGTTGCAAAAGTCGGTAGTCGGTACTCGGTCGATCGGGTCACTGACTAAGGATTAATCCGCAGTCGGGCGATTAATCGGATTCAGTCGGGCTTTTATCGGCTTTGATTTTTTAAATATATAAATCATTTTTATACATATATTATTATATATTTACATAGATTTATATTTTTTTACTATCATAATGAATCAAAAGAAGTAATTTAATTTAAATAAAACATTAAGCATATTAGAATAAGCTTGCTTTTAACAAAGTAAGAATATATGGTATCTCCAAGCAAAAATTAGTTGACTAGTGGACCTAGTCGGAATTAGTCGGTACTCGGTCGGCCACCCCACTGACTGTACTAGTCGGGCTAGTCGGGTGACTTTTACAACATTGGGCATGTGCAGTGATTGAAAGTAGCAGAAATGAAAATGCAAAGGTGGATGTGTACATGAAAAGATCAGATTTTATGATGTGATCAGAAGGAAAGTTGGTGTAGCTCTGACAGAGGATAAGATGAGAGAAGACTACTTAAGATGGTTTGACTATTTGCAAAGGAAGTCAGTTGATGCACCAGTTAGAAGATGTGGGATTTTGGATGTTGAGCCGGTTAAGAGAGGGCGAGGAATGCCCAAAAAGTGTTGGTATGAGACCGTTTGAAGGGATCTTAGTTATTTAGTTTTATACTCGAGAATGACCCAAAATAGATTTGAATGGAGGCAAAAAAATCTATCTAGCCAACCGTACTAAATTGTGGGAAAGGCTTTATTGTTGTTTTTGTAGTTTTCTAGAGTGTATATATTTTTATTCATTGCCCGATGGGCCTAATTACCGAATACCAACTTTTGCAACACTGATGTGCGCTACTTGGTTGCATTTGAAGCATCCGATTTTATCAAAATATGTTAGATGAATCCATCCAAAAGACCAGGGTTCTAATCCCCCCTTGTGGGGTTTGCATTAGGTATTCGACAACTAGTGTAAAAAGTAGTCGAATTTTCCAACATGGATTTGAGCAAGAACCCATGTATTCGACCCTATTTATAGTGGGACAAGGCTTTGCCATTTTTTATGTTTGATGAATTGAACCCAAATCCCCCCTTGTGGGGAGTGCACTTTGGTGGAAGCAATGGTGAATGAATCGAGGTGAAGATTGGTGATGATAACATTCAGAAGAGAGATTCCTTTAGATATCTGGGATCTATTCTGCAACATGATGGGGAAATTGATGGAGATGTTACTAATAGAATAAATACAGGCTAGCTAAAGTGGAGAGGAGCCTCTGCTATTCTCTGTGATAAGAAAATTCCTTTAAAGATTAAAGGGAAGAGCCTAAAAAAAAAGATTAAAGGGAAGTTTTACAAAGCAGCCGTGAGACCTGCTATGCTTTATGGATCTGAATGTTGGCCTGTGAACCATAGGCATGTGCAGAGAATGAGTGTAGCAGAAATGAAAATTCTAAGGTGGATGTGTGGACACACACGTAAAGATCGGATTCGGAATGATGCAATCAGAAAGAAAGTTGGTGTAGCTCCGATCGAGGATAAGATGCGAGAAAATCGCTTAAGATGGTTTGGACATTTACAAAGAAGATCAGCTGAGGCACCAGTTAGGAGATGCGAGTGTTGGGATGTTGAGCCGGCTAAGAGAGGGCGAGGACGACCCAAGAAGTGTTGGAAAGAGACAATACGAAGGGATCTTCGTTTTGTGGATATAAGCCCGGGATTGGCCCAAGATAGATCTGAATGGAGGCGAAGAATCCATGTAGCCGACCTACTTAATTGTGAGAAAAGGCTTTATTGTTGTTGTTGGTGATGAATTGAACCCAAAATGTGAGCTGCGAAATGTTTCTCTCCTCCTCTCATCGAGGTGAAGGGAGATGTCCTATTGTTGTTTACTATTTTCTTTTATTGTGAGTTGGAAGACCCCTCGTAATTGTTGCCCATTTTTTGAGTGTCAGAGGGATGTGATGTTTTCTTTGTGTTGGCCGAACGACCCATCCATATATGGTGGGAGAAATAAAATGATGCATCGTGAAACAAATAAATAGGATTTTGTTTTTTTCGTTCGTTAATTTAAATTAAAAAAATTAGAGTTGAGTTAATTTTGTTGAGTCCATTGCAATTTTATTTTCAATAAAGAGATCTCATGCCATTTCAAATCAAATTAGTTAGTTCGTTATAGTAAGTAGTTATTCAGTTATAGATATTTAATATCCAAATTAGGATTTTATTTTATTTGAATTTATTCTATTTCTGTTTTTATAATCCCACCCCTCATATGTAGAGGGAATGGTAGGCCTTTGTTTTAATCAATTCAGAGTGAATCAAAATTTATCTCCTTTTATCTCTCCCTTCTCCCTCGATGCGATCTCCGCTCTTCTTCCACCAAATCCCTCGCTTTCGGCGAGCCTTCTCTTCTTCTCCCTCCAAAATTCTTCCACCAATATTTTTCCTCCAAAAAAATAATTTTTTCACCATTGCAAATTTCGATTTGCATCCATTGGTATCAGAGCATGGCCCTTAGACCGTCCTCAAGATCTGATGATCCGTGCAGATGTTCACGTAGACACACAACGAAAGACTCTCGTTCAGTGAAATGTAAACGACGAGCTGAAGATGCCTACAACAGAGAGTTGATGTCGATATTGCTCGAATTTCTGTCGAGTCTACAGGAGTTAGCAACAGATTTTCGGACCCTGAGCACCACCAGATCAATATCTCTCGTCCTTGAAATCGTTGTACGTGAAGACATCGAGTCACCTCACATCCTTGAAGCTACTGTTCAGATTTCCAAGGAAGGAAAACAAGAAAAAGACCGTTATCGACATTCCGCAGGCTGTCTAGGAAGATCACGAGGCTTCTACTCTTCCCCCGATGTTATAGGTTAGCCATCCGCCATCCCAATCCCCTTACCAACTCTGCCATACCCCACATAGCCTCCCTCCACCACCATAGTCCCGCCGTCAACCCCTCCCCCGACCCAAGCACTTTCTCCAACTCCCCCCCACTGCTGCATCCCCCCTACCACAGAAGCAACATTCACCAGCCGTACCACCGCTCCCCGTTGCGCCAATGCACACCCATCCCCCACCTACAATCGTGTCACCCGCTATCTCAATACCGATCACTCCCAAAACCACCCGCGCATCGCCACCATGCCTACCACGCGACCAACAATACCGTCGCAAGGTCCAACACCGCTCCACTGGTCGATGGAACATCCTTGCCAACCATTGTCATCGATGCCGCTGCTGTATCAACAACCCACGAACTCGCTGCACACACGGTTACTCCCACCGAGAACCACCTTGCGAACGCCGCCACTCGCTCCTCTGGTTTTCCCATCATTACCGCCACCAATGCGGGAAGCTCTAGCTTGCTTCACGTCACCGTCGTAGGAGAATAAGGGAAGATGAAACTCTAATGACTGATTTGGTTAAGGCTTTCCCTTCCAAGAGACGCATATCTCATATGTTTAAGGATCAAGAATTGGCTTGGAGAAATTGTCCCCAAGTCCTCAATTCAAAAGCCTTTTTCCAAATGGTCAAGGGAAATAAGCCCTCCAAGTGAACGGGTAAAAAATTTCACTCACACCCCTGGCGAAAAATATAGAAATAATATTTGGAATAGGAGTGGACAACGATCTAGTCTCATTAGGATTAGGATTAAAATGCCTCCATATAAAAGAGCATGTGGCCCAAATATTCTATTCATATCTCCCTTGTGGTTTGTTTCAACCATGGCCCCACAATCTCCATAATCCCATCAATAATGATACCGCCTCTATTTTTCAATCACGGATCGTTGGGTGCCAACAATAATTCGGGAAGTAAGTCGACATCGACGTGGAGTCCTCTATTCGCTCCACATCTATTTTTCCAGCATCAAGGCGAGTAGACAACCTATTCGCAAGGATGACGTTTGGACTCCACTTCACGCACCGCATCTATTCTTCCAGAAAAAAAAACTACGAACAATCGTTGCAAATCACATGTCAAGCATATCATCAGGAGATGAGTTTTTCGAAGCGGCAAAGAGCTCATACATCGTGAAACAAATAAATAGGGCTTTATTTTTTCGTCTGTTAATTAGAATTTATTACATTAGGGCCGAGTTAATTTTATTGAGTCTGTTGCAATTTTATAGTAAGTAGTTAATCAAGTAGAGATGCTTAGAGTCCAAATTAGGATTTTATTTTATTTGAATTCTTTTTATTTCTATTTTTGTAAAGGGAATAGTAGGCCCTTGTTTTAATCAATTCATAGTCAATAAAATTGAGATTTTATCTCCTTTTATCTCTCCCTTCTTCCTCGACGCGATCTTCGGTATTCTTCCTCCAAATCCCTCTCTTCCAACGAACCTTCTCTTCTCCTCCCTCCAAAATTATTCCACAAAATGTTTTTCCTCCAAAAAAAATATTTTCACCGTTACAAATTTTGATTTGCATCATAAAACTCGGATCATAAATTAAAGGAAATGATATGGAGGAAAAAATGGAAATTGTTATATGGGAATATTCACACATGAGGTGATCTTCCTCACTAAATGGAGAAACCAGCGGCCAGTAGAGAAAAACTTGCTGGGACGCCTGCTAGCGTGCAGGGGACTTCTCACCACCAATGGCCCGGTGGTTTAACTCTGAACTTCTTCTTCAAAATCTTTGAGGGATTTTGACTCTTATACATGTATTGATGCTTGTAACATTGCTTGATATTTATGTTGTTGGATGGCTTTTGGGAATCAAATTACGTCGCATCTGTTGTTTAGTAATGATATCTCTTAAGTAGCCTCATGAATATATATTTGTTTGAATTTTATGCCTCTATATATTCTTTACTTTTACCCTAACGCTTCATGAAAGAGTGTATCTTGTGTCCTGGATTCTAGTTTGAAATGTTTTTAGTTTTGTTATGCCTGTATTACTCTGATGTATTACTCTGATGATTCTAATTCGTAAATGAATTATCAGGCTGCAAAAGTGATAATGCTCTACTTTTTCTGCATGAGTACTCCGTTGAGTCTTCTGACGACAGTGAACTTGATACACATATACACATACATATGCATGCATGCATTAGTCTAAGACTCTAAGATATGGTATCTCAAGGGAGATATTTTTAGTTATATGCTGCATGATTAATATATTGCAATTCGACAAATTCCTATACTCTTCAAATTTTAATGGTTTACATTTTTGTTACAGGCGGATCTTCCTAAGAGGAGATTGGATGGTCATCATTTTGAGCCCAATGGTCCTGCTGGTATATAAATTTACTGCAAAAAGTTCCTCAGAATCTTCCCGCAAACTGTAGCATTTTTTTGGGTGTTTTAGGTATTTATCCACAGCATGCACAAAAGAAACCAAAGGTTTTGAAGTTGCCTGAAGCTTCTCATGAAGCAGTTACACCTGTTGCAAGACCGCTTCAATCTCCTGTTGCATCCCAGATGAGCAACATGCCCAACTCTAACAGATTAATTAAAGTGATACAGAGTCGTGATAAGGGAAAGAAAAACAAGACTAACAAGGTTTGCCTTTCACAGTCCTTGTTTTTGATCAAAGTTCTCTGTAGCAGGTCGTTGAATAAATGATAGTTTAGCATGTTTCAATAACATTTCTTTCTCCCTTCAATGCTTACTGAGTAAGCAATTTTTCCGTAAACATTTATCAAGACAAATTGCCTTGCCCTTGTTTGTTTTCAAAGATACCAGTCTGAAATGAGCCTAGACTTTCTTTAGCTATATATGCTATTTTAATATGATTTGGGATTCTTAGTTGAATCCTCTATTGTTTTCAAGACCATGTCCATTCCTTAGTTAAACCATTATATGTTCGTTCGTTATGTAGTTTTTTTAGAGAAGAGAAAGGGTGGATAGTACCCATGGTGTCCACCAAAGATATATTAGTTAACCCGGGAAAAAGCCTTGGTCATCTGTGATTCTGTTGTAGCTTGAATTGGTATTATGTATGAGGTAAATCAAGTCAAGCTGAACCTTTTTCTCAGTCAGCGGGGTTGTCTATATGGATTAATTGTCTTTCAACATATTGAGATTTATTCAAGTCATTGTTGATAGTCTGTATTCATGGTTTGTCGGACTTCCTCGACTCCTACAAGTCTCATTAACCTATTTTTCACACTTTTAGACTGGAGCATGGACTGCCCTTTCCTCGGCAGCTTGGTTTTTACTTCAAGCATCATTTTTCACTTATTAGGATTGACGGCTAAATACTTGAGTCGTAAGTCCTGGCTAGTGTCGCCACTTATGTTTTATTTGCTTTACACTACTCGTGTGGTGTTTATCCTGGTGTTAGATGGGTTCAATGTATTGAAATTTATATCGTATACATTTATGTCAATGAAATTTGGATGCCTGCTCTCCTCCAGTAGCCTTTCTTGAGCTTCTCAAACTTGCTTTTAGTTTCAATTGTGTTTTCTTGCCATTAGGGCTGGCTATCAAGCCCAACGAGCCGAGCCAGGACCTGGCTCTGGTTCGGGCTCGATGAGCTCGAGCCTCTTATCGAGCCAGCTCAGGTTTGATAAGGCTCGAGCCGAGCCCGTTACTGAGCCTGGTCTGGGATTGAACCAAGTCTGGCTCGTTAAGGGAAATGACATTTTTTGGTACAAAAGTGCAGTGCCTGGGCTTGAACTCGTGACCTCTTCTTTGAGGGACTGTATTCCTTACTAGTAGGCCACTATCTGAGTTACATTTCAAAAGCTAAATTATATTATATATTGTAACATTCTATTTGCTAATAGAAAAATACTAATCTGCTAATTATAATCTAGAAAAATGTAAATATAGATGTAGCTATATGTTCTTTAGAAAAAATATAATATTGGTCGACATGGTAGTGGATAATATGTATTATCAAATATGTTCCTATTTAAAGACATATAATAACATGAGATCGTAATTAAGTCTGGAATATAATATATATGGAACATTGCCACGTTGGAATTCACATTCACATATATATGGATATGTATAGTTCTAAGGTGCCCACGAAATAAAATTATATCAATCTATAGTTTGGTTTGGTACAATATACATATTTAACTACTACCTACTTATACACCTACAATTATAGATATATGTACTGATTGTTGAACATGCAACTCCTCTTGTGTGTGTATTATATAGAAATATATTAATATAAATGTTTTTTATATATTCCTTATCGAGCCCCTTATCGAGTTATCGAGCGAGAAGGGCTCAGCTCGGGCTCGGCTCGTTAAGCTATCGAGCCCAAAATTCTGACTCGGGCCCGACTCAATAGCTTAATGAGCCAAGCTCACGAGCCCTTATCGAGCTGAGCCCAAGCTTGGTCCATCGAGCCTTGACTCAATAGCCTGCCCTACTTGCCATGCAACTGATGGTTTTTTTCTTATTTTACCAGCTAGCATTGATTCCATTTAGAAGGTCTTCATCAATTCCTCTATCACACTTGTCGAGACAATAAAGAGATGCGCGTCTATTCCCAATTATCTATGTAGTATTTGTTATCCCTTTTATATTTGTGGGATCTTGCATCATTTTTTCCTTCTGTCTGCCTACGTGAGGAGTATGCTTCTCATAATAAAATAATTTCCTTCTTTCATCAGAAGCCTGTGGAAATGCGTGAAATGAAAAGTTATATCCATTGTAGCCCTAAAGTTCTCTTATATAGGAGAAAAACTCTTAAGAAAAAATTACATAAAGAAGATAAAAGAAATAAGAAACTACGCAATAAAGATAACGAGATATAAATATCTCAACATTCCCCCTCAAACTGGAGCATATATATCTATCATGCTCAGCTTGAAACAACAACAGTGAAAAGAACCCCTCGCAAGAGCTTTGGTAAACTTATCTGCAATTTGATCGCCGGACACAACATGAGAGGTGGATATAGTGTAATGACAGTCAACTTCGACATGCTTTGTTCTTTTATGGAAGGCTGGATTATTAGCTATGAATAAAGCAACTTGGTTATCACATTTGAGATGCATAGGAAGGGACACCTCAATTGTTAGGTCATTCAGGAAGACTTGACCCACATCATTTCCGTGCTCCCTTGGGCCATGTCACTATACTCTGATTCAACGCTTGATCTAACCACAACTGTATGTTTCTTACTCTTTCATGAAACCATCGAGCTACCAACAATTACAATGAAGCCCAGGGTGGAATTTCTGTCCTTGGGACACCCATCATAATATGCATCTGCACATCCAATGATTGTGAGAGACGTATCTCTTCTAAACAAAAGTCCTGCACCTGGAGAAGACTTCAGATTCCTGAAGATCATATTAACAACATCCATATGAACCTGCCTAGGATGCTCCATAAACTGGCTGACTTTGCTAACTGCAAATGATATATCATGCCTTGTGATAGTTTCATATAACAGATTGCCTACTAGCTCTCTGTACCATCTCTTATCCACGTCCTCAGAGTCATCATCATAGAGTTTGGCTTCAAAAAAAAATCATAGAGTTTGACATTGGGATCCGTTGGAGTAGTAGCAGGTCGACATCCTGTCATACCCGTCTCATATAGGAGGGTTGTGACATACTTCCTTTGTATCATTACAATACCATGCTGATTTCTTGCAAACTCTAGGCCAAGAAAGTAACGCAACTTGCCAAGGTCCTTGGTTACAAATTGTTGTCCAAAGAAACCCTTTGAATGCCTCGATCACCACTGCTTGTAACAATATCTTGAATGCGTCATCACATGTCTCTGCCTCCGTGTCATCCTGCGTATTCTTAGGAACCTAGGGTGTGACGTAAACGTCTAGAAACACCCTAGTTAACCAAAGGAATCTCTAGAAGAATGGAAGAGGTTTTGGTATGAGTCTACACCCACAACCATCTTCCTATATGTCTGTGTATACGCTGATATTTCTTGTTACTGACCCAGTCTTGAAGATAGTTGTCATCATGTCCGACAACAAAGCATGAGTCCCATCCCTGGGTGCTTTCAAAGGTCCAATACCCATCGTCAAAATGGATGGGACCAATTATGAACTGTGTGCCATGCAGTTCATGAGTTTGATGCATTATAATGGCAAGAAGCATATCCTCACGACAGAGGAGCCACGCGACAAGACTGGGACAAGTGCCTCATGGGAGGCGGATGATGCGTATGCTCGCGTATGGCTATCTGGGACCGTATCCATGGAGATAACTAATGATATCCTGAGACAACCTACTGCAAAGGCCATGTGGGACATTCTTGTCGCGACATACTCTCCGGCGAAGAATGAGTCGAAGATACTATAGCTCCAGCACGATATCTTCACATCGAAGCAGAATGGTCGCCCCCTTCACACCCTCTATACTTCTTTGAGGGGTACGTTTGAGAAGTTACATGGCTACATATCCTTGACTGCTACACCAGAGCAGCTCAAGGCATACAGAGACTCTGTGATGACTGGAGTCTTTCTAGTAGCCCTGGATCCTGAGTATGATGCAGCTCGTGCCCAGATCCTCACTGATGCTACCATACCTCCAATGGAGGAGGCATATCGCGGATTGAGTAGACTATTTATATCCTCTGGTAGTACTTTACAGTCCCGGACTTCTTCAGCTATGGCGGCGTCACGTGGTAGAGGCAGCCATACACCATATCGTGGTAGGGGAAGCCCCAACAGCGACAGAGGAGGGGGTGGTCGACCCCGTCAGCCGTGCACCTACTGCCACAAGACATGCCACTCTGAGGAAACCTGCTATTCTAAGCATGTGTTTCCTGCATCAGCCCGAGTTGCAGAGCAGACACAACATGCTAGGAGTCCATCACCTGCATCTGATCAGAGATTTGACGAACTTGTAGCACGACTACGGGAAACGGTCCCAAAGTGCAAGACTCAATAACCTTTTTTTTACATTTGAGGAACGAACATATGGAGGTGGGCTGTCTCTACATGAAATCGATTTCCACCTTATTTCCTTACCCACCTCCTCTAGCAAACATTTTTTGTGAGGGTGCTAAACTATAGATGGGGTCTCTCACAACTAGTTTGATTATACTGGAATAATGCGAAAATTTTGCCCCCCAATGGAGTGTGATTAGAGTGATGTTCCATGTATTCATTCTTCTGGTTATTTTATATTTTTGTATTTCAACATTGGCATGGAACACGAGATTTATATGTTGGGAGCGTACGTTGGTGCCTTCGTGCCTTCGTCAGATGTGGGTTGACGGCGGAACATATGGACCATTTTTTCTTCGCGTGTCATTCTTCGGCTCAGGTGTGGAGCAGGTCCGACGTTCTGTGGCTTGGTGGTCAAGGCTGTTCCGATTTCTGGAGGGACTTTAGATCTGTTTGTGGGTATGGTTACGAGGACAATGCTTACCCATTTGCAATTATGTGAGCGATTTGGTGCGACAGGAATAGAGTCATTTTTGGGGAGCATGCCTTTTATACTGAGGATGTAATCGAACACTGCAGGGCTTTATGTAACTTATAGTTAATGAATATATTATCTTGTGGTGGGTCCCAGCTTGGGACGTCACCCTTTTTTCCTCTAAAAAAAGATTTGAGTTCTTTTGAAGTTTGTGAAATTCATCGTCATCATCATCTATTTATCTTGAATAAGAATTTTTGTGTTTCTATTTATTTCATAGTTTGTGTGATTAACTTGCATTGATGCTCATGCAACTCTAGTTGTTGGCATCATGGATCTATTTTAATCAGCGACGGCGATCCTCTTCTTAAAGTTTTTGCCATATAATATAACTTTACTTTGATAGTCTTAGTTTTAAATCTGTTATTTGCTTGTTTTGTTCCTCCATTTTTAATTGCTGCCATGTAAATACCTTGAGTTAATTTTGCATTAACAGCAGCTATTTTAGTTCTATTGCATTTTTTTCTGATCCTGCATCAACTTCAGTTTGCGATGATGCTCAGGTGTGCTGCTTTTTGTGCAAATCAGCAGCCTTTACCTGTGTTAGCTATCACGGCATAGTAGACAATGTGATGAGTTATTATAGTTATTTCCTGAAGAAGCGTATGTCATACATTAAAAGCACTTGATTACAAGACATCAAATCTGTGGGGCATTCTTCATCTGCTGTTGGATGAAAATGGTTTTTGTTTAACTGTCAGAATCCACGGGTCACACCCTTTGCACGTGTTGATGATTAGTTTTTGGAGATATTGGGAGGGTGATTATTGTGAAGGATCGCGACAAGGAAGACATTGGAGTCTAGTGAATGAAATAAGTGTTATGTTTGTCCTATTGAGAGGGGCTCCTTGTGTTGATAGAGTGCTTGGGTTCTTGGCAGCATTATATTTGGGTCAGATCCATGGGATGAAAAGATGGGTGGGTGGATGTATTTCCATGCAATTTTATTTATGTGCCTTTTTTTACTTCTTATAAGTATAGTCTAATTAGTGGGTATGCCGCCCTGCTCTTGCAGGAGTGTCGGATCTAAACTTCCAAAGATCCAAATACTTTGCAATAGCTACATTCATACATCATGATTAACATTCAGAATGTAAAGCATGACAATAAGGAATAGAGTGCTTTTATAACATTTTATACATTCATGGTTTCCACAATTTTACAATTTTAGTCGAAGTCCACAATATATTTACATGACTGAAAATCTTAAACTACAGAAGTTACAAAAGCAGTGCAACTAGTATAGCTTTGCTAGTGAGATTATATCCTTAAGTCTGGTACAAACTGTGGAAGCTCAAATCACAACGAGATCGATGAGATTGATATTCAAACATTTCTTCTTAGATCGTATTGATTTGACCTCATAAGCGGAATCACTCCCCAATAGCATGTTGTAGCCAGAAGCAAAACCCCATTTTTTCATTTAATCTCCTGTTATCAATCCAATTAAAATCTTTCTTTGTGCATACATTACAGAAATAAATAAAGCATTTTAATCTTACTTACTCCTATTTCTTCTACCACTTCAAAGTATTCTACCATATTCCAAATTATTCTCGTATTTTTTCGTCCTCTCGGAGACTGCAGAAAATCTTTTTTAGATGGGTTTTAAAGTAGCAGTATAAGAAAAAAGCTTAGTTAAGTTAACATAGGCTATTTTATATCGTCTGCATTAAACAGAAATGAAAAGAGTAAAGAGAGGCATGTTTATGTTTCATCTTTGTCATTCTTTTGGTCACTTCTTCATCCAAACCGCTTGTAAAGATTGTTATCCTAGTATCCCATGCGTTTTCACTACTTGTACTCCATAAGTGTTCTATTTCTTATTCACATAATAGGGTTATCATTATATGCTTATCCATATAATCAATTGGTATTTAATCCCACACATATATGCATATAAGTATATTAGTCAAGGCATCTTCCATCATATAAAAATCCATACCATGTCTCACATCCTACATAATATTCGATTCTTTTTATTTTTTGTTATCATATGGACTGATCTCAAATCCATCCAAGTCCACTTATCCTTTAACAAAAGTTCTCATTGGTATAGGGCATGAGTCTGAGCTCTCTGAATCATTATCCATCACATTGTATTACACTCGGGAATTATCATTTAATGACCTATATTTTTATTTCTCCCGATATAGGAAATCGATTCATTATACTTCTCCTTTATTAATCGCATTTTGTGAACTCCCCTCATAGTGCTAACACTTAGAACACTCATTAATGCGGCTCACACTAACTAGCATTTAGTTACTAACTCTGTATAAAAGCAAAACATAAACTGTGTCAAACCATCAGCTAACTACCAACCGTGCTATTTGACATCAAACTTCATCGAGTAGACATCAGAATGTTACATCAGGCACCAAGTACTATGTGTCACCTGGTCAATGCAACTAGGGTCGTGGCGATCCAAGTTTCTTCCTTGGACCCAAGGGTGCATGCCTACCCTTGCGGTGCTTAGCTCCATGCTACACTGCGATCATGAAATCCCACCCATGAGTCATGATGCTGATCATAGTTGCAATCCATCTGATGTAAACTTCACAAATAGGACAGGAGTTTGATTCATTACATGCACTGCGTTCTTAGGTTCTCATTTTTACGGATTTATTCTTTTTGCAAACTCATCCAAAGGAGGCCACATATTCTCACAAGTTTCTCACTTGTTTATATTTAATCACTGGATACAAGATCATCCATTTCCATATTTTTATATACATACTTATGTATACCTGTATTTCTCGTTTGTCATTCGCGGATGCTTTGGTGAGCATGCTAATTTACATTCTTGTATATGATTCCGACTTATTCCTTAAGTCAACCACTCTTTTTCAGGGTCATGCGAAACTACTTGATCATGTAGGACATTGACCTTTAACCAAGGCCCTAAATCTCGGTTTCGGTCACCATTTCAGTGACCGACCGAAACGGAATTTCGGTCGAAATTCGATCGAAATTTCGATCATTTTGGTCATTTTTGTACTAGGGCCCCCATATTTCGGTCATTTCGGCCATTTCAGTCGAATTTCGATTTCGACTGGATATCGATATTCGACAGAAATTCGATCGAATTTCGCTGAAATTTGAGGCCATGCCTTTAATCTCGCATTATATATCCATTTAATTAATCAGTTTAGCATCATGGATAGTTTGCGGTCTTGACCCATGTTGGATATTATGTTATGACTCCAAAGTACTCAATACCTTAAGGTTGGGTTGCCTCCGTATACATGCTTTTGAAGTATGCACATCCTAATTAAGTTCCCAATACTTTATATGTTTCATTAATCCATATACATATTTATGTATTATATCGGGCTGATTAGGTCTTACATGTAATCTCGCATTTTCCTAAATCCATATATCTTATCTATGCACATCCCATTTGAGGGATGCTAAATGTTGTGCAAGTAGTGTTTATTCACATAATATGCACATAATCCAAGATTATCTCCTAAATTCATTTCCACAGTTAACCTGGCATTACTCATCATGTATGTAGCAACGGTCTAACTGATGACCCGACCTAAGACTTGGTAGTTGTCATTAGTGTATTTGTAGAGGTTTATGTAGAAGATCACGTTATGATGTACCGTTACATAGTTCCTATTTATCTCATGTACGTCTATGTAATTTACCCAAGAGTTCTCTCTATATAAGAGACCCTAGGGCTCTATGGAATAATATAACAGAGCATTATCGACTCTGACATGGTATCAGAACCAAAACCCTAATCTAGGGTTTTTCCACCGCCGCCCCCCCTCTCTCTCTCGGCCGCCGCCCACCCCTCCCTTCCGCTGCCACCAGCCCCCCGTCACCGAGGCCCCTCCCCTTCCGCCGCCACCAGCCCCCCGCCGCCGAGGCCCCTCCCCTCCCGCCGAGGCCCCCCTCCCGCCGAGGCCTCCTCCCGCCGGGCCCTCACACCGCTGAGGCCTCCCTCTCTCACCGAGGCCTTCCTCTCCCGCCGGGGGCTGATGTAGCCCTCCCTCGGGCCTCTCTCACTCGTCGGTCGGCACTCCTTCATCTATGGGTTTAAGTGCATAAAGTCTACATATGCACTTGAATCCAATCCAGTCTTTGTAGACAAACGTTCATTTGTCTATCATCCTAGTGTCTTCTTCTCCGGCAACATGTCAGACCAAAAGGTTGATATGCCCTCCATAGGTGCCTTTAAAGGTTCGGCACCAATAGTCAAAATGGACGGGACGAACTACGAACTCTGGGCTATGCAGTTCTTGAGTCTTATGAAGTCATGTGGTAAGAAGCACATTCTTACCGAAGATGAGACGACAGAGAAGACAGGGATATATGCCTCATGGGAGGCTGATGATGCGTATGCCAAGGTCTGGCTGTCAGGGACGCTCACGATGGAGATCGCCAATGACGTCCTTCATCAACCCACCGCCAAGGCAATGTGGGATATTCTGGCTACTACGTATTCTCAAGTGCGGAACGAGACAAAGATGCTGCAATTGCAGCATGACATTTTTACCATGAAGCAAAATGGCCGGCCTCTTCACTCTCTGTACACGTCCCTACGTGGGATGTTCGAGAAGTTATATAGCACCATTCCGCTCACAGCCACCCTCGAGCAGCAGAAGACGTTTTGCAATGCCACTATAGTGGGCGTGTTACTTGCTGCCCTTGATCCGGAGTACGAGGCAGCCCGCTCTCAGATCCTCGCCGATGCCACTATTCCTCCGATGGAGGAAGTCTACAGGAGACTCAGCCGTATCTCTGTTCCTTCCAGCGCAGCGACTCCACCTCCTTCGGCAATGGCAGTCTCTAGGGGATGAGGTAGTTCCTCTTCATTTCGTGGCCGCGGTGGTGGAGGACGTGGCCGAGGAGGTCGGACACGTTTAACGTGCTCATTCTGTCGTCGCACTGGTCATTCCGAGGATACATGCTATTCCTAGCATGGATTTCCTCCTTCAGCACGAGTAGCTGATCATGTTCAGATACCGTCCGCATCTACTCCAGATCACAGGTTCGAGGAGCTTGTGGCACGTCTTCGTGACATTATGCCACAGTCATCATCAGAGGCTGCTGATACATCTGACGTTGCGGCCTCTGCGTCAGCTAGTACATCGGCTACTGCCAGTACCTCAGGTAGCACTTCTGCCTTTTGTCATAGTCATGATCTCTCAGATTGGATTGTTGACTCTGGAGCCACCCATCATCTCTGTCGTGATAAAGCTATGCAGCAGTCCTACAGGGATATTCAGTCTGGCTGTTCCGTGCTCATAGCTGATGGCACTCAGTCCCCTATTGTGGGTCAGGGGGAGACTTCCTTATTGCCCTCCATGCACGTACACAATGTTTTACATGCACCAGAGTTCTCCATGAATTTATTATCGATTAGCCAGCTTACAAAAGATTTGCACTGTCGTGCTATATTTGTGTGAACCCCATAGGATCCGGGTACCCGTTAATCACACATTTTGCGTTACAACATTCATTAATATCACATTAAGTAACTGAAAGTACGGGGAAAATTTTTCGCGAATGCAATAATTTCACCTGACATTCACATAAACATTCATAACCACAAGTTCATAGAACAATCGTCACTAAAATCTCATTTCATTAACTTTCATATGTTTTACATGTACAAAGTTTGACAGTACATACAGTATATCCCAAAAATCTGACTGAAGAGAAAATAAGCATATTACATTAATAACAGGACAAAAACTTGACACAAAAACACATACCTTCTAGTATAAACTCTATCTCTAGAACCCTGTATAGCTACTGAACAACAGACTCCTTTCCTGCCATGCGTGCAAGGAAGAAAAGGAGTCACAATTGTGAATACAAACCCGTAGTTTAAATAATTAACAAGTAATTTAATGTGCAAAAGAGAGCAAGTAGAAGGGTGGAATAAGCACTATTTACAGCTACTTGCGTAAGTAAAAAGGTAGTCAGGCTTGTAAGCATTTCTCATAAACTCCCATTATCCCAACACTTTTCATATTTAGCATATTTATTTTGTAATTAAATGTTGATAATTATAGGAGTATGCATATATGTATATATCTCTATTATTATATTGACCAGATATCAAATCTGTGGATTTGTCGATGTGAAAGATGGAATATGAAATATTTATAGATTACTTAATTCTCAAGTTCAATAGGTAGGCATCAAATTCTTAATTTCAATTGTTTCAGATATAACTCCAGATGATGTAGATAAAGATCATGATTCTGGGTCTTGGAGATCATGTCGTGGAACTTGATGCCACATGAATGATGAAATTGCTAATTTCTTGTCATTGAGATTATATCATGGTTTTCGATATAGGACTGATATAATGATGATGGATTTGGTCCTTAATGCTATTTACTCCTTTTTAGTTAGTGGATAGTCTGTGGTCTTGGTTCGTGTGAAACCTCACACTATGACTCTAAGGTATTAAAAGTACCTTAGGGTTGGGGGGCCTCCGTAGGCATGCGGTGTTGTGTAATGCATCCTAACTAAGTTCCCAACACGTCCACTAACTTATAGGGATTTCGAATCAGATTAAAGTCACCTCCAATCAACTCAATTTTAATTGTAATTTCCTCCAAACCTTCACTCTAACTCTCTCAGATGCAACTCTTGATGATTTAGAGGTAGATATAGATGATCTGGATGTAGAATCGCCAAGTCTGTTGGCGAAAGAAAACTCAAGCGGTGAAGAGGCCTACAAATGGCTCTTCCGTCTCGCCCCCTAATTGGAAGGACGGTCCAATAGAGGGATAGGTCTACTCCCCAACTACGCCACTGAGACGGGTGAGAGGGACTTCCCGGAAAAGTTACTCTAGAAAAACAGCCCGACCGGTAACGGGCAACCGAGCTCGTACGTAAAACTGAAAACCAAGGAACCCCCGCCTGGGTATCCAAATAGACAGGGTCAGCGGAACTGGTCTAAAGTCTGGATCCCAACGAGGCGTAAAAATACTGCGAGCTCGCGTAAAAACCGTGTAAAAGACTGGAATCCTAGACCCGCGCACTTGGCGGCCGCTGCCTAACTGAGCTTCCTTTCCTCCGCTCAGTTGAGGGTCACCGCGTCCTCGCACGGTCTGGTGTAGAAGTCACCAGACCGGCAGTCTTAATTATAGATCATCACTAATTCTTCACCATAGTTAATTGATTCCTCAATTATTTCTTAATCTCTTTTTGTGGTCACTTAACAGATCTAAGTATCTTGTTAATAACTCTTATCAATGGTGATCAAAATTTAATAGAGTATACCTAAAGGATGGTTTTAGGTATTAAAAGTTGATGCATTCAAGTGAAAGGATATCTACTTGAAGCTTGGTGAGAGATTGAACAAATGAGAGATTGGTCAAATGAGAGATTGGACAAATTTGCATTATGCAAACTTAGAGTGGAGAACCAAACTTGTATTCTAACAACTTGTTAGAGAAAGAAGGTATTCTACTCGAAGATTGGTGAGATTGAGTCTAGTATGCATGTTAATCACTCCCCTTCCCAAAATTTGACCTTCCCAGTATGTAAACTGTGGCTTGTTATTAATCCGAATCTTAGAGTTTACTTCATATGTGTATACCTATATATGTACTTATATATATGCCTACACACCTTAAATCAAGGTTTAGCAAAATTGTAATTTTAGAAGGTAAGGAATTTCAATTTCTTTTATAATAATTATTAAACAATTGAACAGTACCTTTAAATTCAATATTTAGGAGAAATACATAAGTTCATATATTATTTATTTATTTATTTGTTTACAATTATTCTTCTTCTCTACGTTCAGCTTGGAACACCACATTTAACCATTTTTCCTAGGAAGATAAGTATGACATCATGCAAGTGATAACTAAACTGAAATGACCCATCTTAAGATAGCCAACTAATTTGCCCAATATTATTTCCTAGCAACAATTTGATGACCAATTTAATAGAAAAAACTGTGGCAACAGGGTTTTCGTGAAGATACATGTCCAGAAGTTTAAGTATTACTTCTAGTATTAGCCATCAAATTATCAACAAAATATGCTCTTCTTGAAAACAGAAAGTATTAAATGTCTTTGGTGTAGAAGAGTCAAGATTTTGAGTTAAATAGTACGGTTGAGAATTAAGTAAATAAATGTATTAAAGATAAATAATAATGTAAGGGCAATTCAACAATTTGTGGTGTAAAAAATCTCATAGAAGATTGCCAAAAATTTTAGAATTCCAGGGAGAAATTACCCATTTCCAGTCACCCTCTACTCAAAATATGGGTGTGACCAATATTTTCCCAACTATTACAAAATTTCTAGATAACAGGATATATAATATTCCACGTATAAGTCCTACTTAATCTAAATTATATCTATATAAATAAACGAACTTCTGTCATTTGCAGAAATCTTTCCAGGCCTAAAAGAGAGGATAAAAAAAATGTGTCAATAAACCAATGCCTCTCATTAGAGCATTATAGAACCATTAAGCAGTGGTTACAGGAATTATAATCCAACTTGTCACAAATTTTCTCCAAGAATTTAAAGCAGACCTAGAATTGTACCTTAATATTACTATAGTTAAAAAAAAATAAAATCCAGGATCCAAAATCTTGGACAGAGACAAAAAACCACAAAAACACATTTTCGTTTTTCTTCTCAGCATCAAGACCAAATTAATAGAATAGTTGTGTGGGGAGAAAATGGCATGCATGGCAGCAAAAGGAAGGAATAGAGATTGTACCTTTAGATCAAAAATTGAAGAGAATCCTTGAGGCTTGTGCTTGAATAGCTGCTGGACAGCAGCATGAGGATGGAGAATAGGACTTCCTTGACTGGAATTTGGAGAAGAGAAAGGGAAAAAAATGATGATGGCTGTGGCTTCTCTCGTTGGAGACAGAAAAAGGGAAAGTTGGGGGTTATTTATAAGAAGGGAAAGCTCTTGGGATGTTGCCAAGAGGAATTAGAAATTAGCCAAGTGGAAATAGAGAAGGAAAGCCATGTGGCTGTCCTAGAATGTACTGTAGCAAAAAAAATTAATTAATTTAAACTTAATGTTTTTTTATAGCAGACTGCTGCCGTCTGTTTTAAGTTTAACTTTTATTATTATTTTTTTTCCATTTTCTCTTTTTAATTCACATACTTAAAGTTGACTATACGCGTACATCGTACCTCGGATTTCGACGCGAAATATCACAATTTGATCGTTTCGGAACGACGATCAATATGAGTATAGTATTGATATACTTTTGATCGGGTTTTGAATATCCGAAATTTTTGGATAAGGTTTTTGTTTAAGATTAAATTTTACGATTTAAAATATCATATGACCTCCGATTGACGAACGGTCGATTCTGTTGGTCTCGTGTCGTCGAATCGGATCCAATGATGGTCTCGGTTCGTTTTGCGGTTTCCGAATTTGCGTCGCGGCTTTTTCACGGCGGCGCTACGATGCGACCGATTTTCGGTTGATTTCGCCCGAACAACTTTTGATTCATGACCAGTTGATCGATTTAGGTTGTTTAATATTGACCGACAACGTTTTTGGGTTAATTAGACCCAAAATCGGACGAGTTCGGGTTTGTTAGAATATGGATGTTACAATTTGACCCATCTTCTGTCATTTTTCAGGACATACTAACGGGCATGGTGATTGGCTGTGGTTCTGAGCACAATGGCCTCTATCGTCTAGTACGGAACTCCTATGCTGGCGTCTCACTACACTCTCAGGGATCCGTTTCTCCGTATACATGGCATCTTCGCTTTGGTTACCTTCCGCTCCAGAAGATGCGTCACCTCCTGCCACAGATCTCTCCGAATTCTTCATTTCGTTGTGAAGCGTGTTAGTTAGGGAAGCACCATCGTTCGAGCTTCCCTAGTCGTCAGGGTCGGAGCAGTCGCTCCCCGTTTGTGTTATTTCATATTGATATTTGGGGTCCTAGTCGTGTCCCGGATCATCAGGGTCACATGTTTTATCTAGTTGTGGTTGACGATTTCTCTCGTGTTTCTTGGACTTTTCTTCTTAAAAATAAATCTGAAGCAGGAAGTGTTATCACAAATCTTATCAATGAAGTGCAGAATGTTTTTTCGTCTACTGTTAAATATGTCCGCACCGATAATGCATTGGAATTATGCACTCGTTCTCTTGCTCAGTTTCTTTCCTCTAAGGGCATTATCCACCAAACTACATGTGCTTACACATCTCAACAAAATGGTGTTGCGGAGAGGAAACATCGTCACTTTCTTGATGTTGCTCGCACTCTACTTATTCAAAGTTGTGCACCATTAGCCTTTTGGGGAGATGCTATACTTACAACATGCTATATGGTCAATCACATGCCTTCTACCGTTCTTGGGGAAAAGGCTCCAATCTCTGTTCTCTTTCCTGAAAAGGACTTGTTCTCACTTACCCCTCGTGTCTTTGGAACTGTCGCATTTGTTCACCGATTGTCTCCGAGACTTGACAAGCTCTCTCCTAGAGCTGTTAAGTGCGTATTTGTGGGCTACTCGCGGACACAAAAAGGATATCGTTGCTATGACTCCATTAACAACAAGTACTATGTTAGTGATGATGTTACATTTTTTGAGCCAGTTATGTACTTCTCCCTAGTAGGTGACAGATTGGTTTCCTCTACATCTACGGATGATAATGTCTATGTTCCCCTACCTCCAAGTCTGGGTCGGACTGCGTCCACTACACCACCACCACCACCACCACCGTCTCCATATCCTTCCATTCCATTATTCCCTAAGTTCCACACAAGACGGTCAGGACCTGCTCATGCTACACGTCAACCATCCAGCACGCCTCAGGTATGCTCCGATGCTATCACTAATGATGGGTTAAATAATGCACCGGTGCAGGAGTCTTTGATACAGGGGGGGGATCCACCAGTCAGTACAGTGGATGATGATCTTGATCGACCTATTGCTCATAGGAACCAGAAGAGGCAATGCGCATCCTATCCTCTTGCGTCTCACGTGTCCTTTCATCGTCTTACTGGTGATTTTCAAAGGTTTGCAGCAGCTGTCTCGACAGTTGAGATTCCACGGACATATCAAGAGGCCATGAAGATTGATAGCTGGCGTTTAGCCATGGAGGAGATGCGTGCCTTACAGTCTCGAGGGACTTGGTCCCTAGTTCCTATTCGTCCTGGTGCTTCTGTGGTGAGTTGCAAGTGGGTGTTTACAGTTAAATATCACGCAGATGGCCGTCTTGATCGGTACAAGGCCAGACTTGTTGCACGAGGCTTCACCCAAACCTATGGGGTGGATTATTTGGATACATTTTCACCGGTGGCTCGACACTCGACTCTTCGCATTCTACTATCTGTTGCTGTGGTACGTGATTGGCCCATTTTCCAACTTGATGTCAAGAATGCTTTCTTGTATGGTGATCTACAGGAGGAAGTCTACATGCAACAGCCATCAGGTTTTGCTGCTGAGGGGGAGACTCAGATGGTGTGTAGACTTCATAAGGCAATCTCTGACCTTAAACAAAGTCCAAGGGCATGGTTCCAGAAGCTTTCCCAGATAATTGAACGACAGGGGTTCAAAAGATCAAATGCGGACCACTCGTTGTTTATCTAGAAGACTCCCAGAGGTACTGTTGTCGTCATGATATATGTTGATGATATTCTGGTTACATGAGATGATGCTCAGGGAATCGAGATGACTAAATCCCTCTTGGGAAGCCAGTTTATTACGAAGGATTTAGGTACAATACGATATTTTCTGGGGATAGAGTTTGCAAGAAATGCACAAAGAATGGTAATGACCCAAAGAAAATATGTCACGGACTTGCTAGTTGAAACATGAATGGTTGGATGCAGACCGTCGAGCACTCCTATGGACCCAAGTATGAGACTTTACGACAATGATACTGAAGAGGTGGACAAAAGAAGATACAGAGAGATGGTGGGCAAGCTTCTATACATCACCATAACTCGATCGGATATTGCCTTTGCAGTAAACCGGGTGAGTCAATTTATGGAACAGCCTAGGCAAGTTCATATGGAAGCCCTGTATATGATATTGAGATACCTAAAGTTTTCCCCAGGCGCAGGTTTGTTATTTAGAAAGGACACAGATCTATCCATTTTCGCTTGTGCAGACGCAGACTATGCAGGGTGCCCAAAGGATCGCAAGTCTACTTCAGGATTTGCTATTTTTATAGGAAGCTCTTTGGTTTCTTGGAAAAGCAAGAAACAAACTGTTGTGGCGAGATCCAGTGCTGAATCCGAATATAGAGCCATGGCACAAGCAAGCACAGAAATGATGTGGGTTCGCGCGGTCTTGGAAGATTTGAATATAAATGTCTCTTTACCCATGCAGCTTCAATGTGACAGCCAGACAGCATTGTTCATTGCCAATAATCCAACTTTTCATGAAAGAACAAAACACATCGAAGTAGATTGTCACTACACTAGAGACATGATCCATAAGGGCTTGATCTCAACTTCACACGTCAATTCAGAAGATCAGACTGCTGATATATTTACCAAGCCATTGCTCACAAGACCCTTCCAGAGATGTTCTTCCAAGCTGAGCATGATTGATATCTATGCTCCATCTTGAGGGGGAGTGTAGAGGTTTATGTAGAGGATCACGTTATGTTATGATGTACCGTTACGTAGTTCCTATTTATCTCATGTATGGCTATGTAATTTACCCAAGGGTTTTCTCTCTATATAAGAGACCCTAGGGTTCTATGGAATAATATAACAGAGCATTATCGACTCTGACAGTATTCAATTGATGACCTACCATGATAGATAGTCCTAAACCAGGGATTTTTGGTTGACCAATTATGGGCTCACATGGTGTCAAACCATGTGTCCAAAAGTACTTACTAGGGACTCCAATGATAAGAAATCATGAGAATAAGAGTGACCTGACATGACCAAACCATTGGTCAAAGAGTGACATGCTACATTTTTAAATGGTGTCAAACTGTATGTATGAGGGTGACCTGCCATGACCTCAAATGATGCCCAACCATGGTTCTAGTCCTACCGTGGTTTTAAGTATAACTTTGGCTCAAAAAAAAAGTATAACTTGGCATGGGTTCAAGCGGTACCAAAACATAAGTCTAAGAGTGACCTGCCATAACGTTAGATGATGTCCAACCATGATTCTAAGTATGACCTGTTATGAATTCAAAAGATGGTTTCCTATAGTTCAAATGTGGCCTACCATTAGTTACATTGTACGATTTTCACGACGTTCATAATGTTTCCAATACCTTAGCATAAGAGAGCACTAGTAGCTTACTATGAGAACATGTCATAGGTGACATGGTATGGAGTGACTTGCTATCGGTTGACATGCCGTAGGGTGACCTGCTATAGGTTGGCTTGCTATGGGTGACCTGCTATGGTTGACAAGTTACATGCAAATTATCATGGGTGACCTGTTATGGGGTGAGGTTACCCACCATCGATGACCTGCTTTGTTACATGAGGTGATCCCACTATGGGATGACCTGCTTTGGTGACATGCTATGGTAACTCTACTGTAGACAAATTCCTAAATATTGTTATCTAAATAGTGTTCTCAATTGAGAACACTATTTAGGAAGTTGTCTCAAGATAGTGGGATCTTTTCAACGTGGATTTAAGCAAACATTTGGATTTCGTTAGGCGTTCCTACTAACAACGTGTTGACTTGTCTGAATGCAATGAGAAGTTGGCAATGGTTGCTGCATCACTGCCCAGTTGTAGTTCAAAATTCGCTAGTGTCTCGTATGAGGAACATATGCGAGTAAATAATCTAGTTCCGTTAAAGCGCCACTCGGATGCATCCCAATTTGAAAGTTCTCGCATGATGGACATATGTGAGTAAAGAAGTTAGTCTAAAAGAGGTTGCAAAAGAAGATATGAATATAGAAGTTGGAATACCTGCACTTTGACTGGCAAATCGATGGATATAGTAGATACGATGGAAAGAAGGAAGATTTAAATAATGTCTCCAAGTGACAAAATGGGTTAGAGAGAAACAAAGGGAGATTGAGAAGACATTTGTTAAATTATGATTTTCAAGTAAAGAGAATGGTGGATATGGCTTTAGAGTGGTTGTTCATAAGTATTTGAAGGATATTGTGGTTGAGGTAGAAAATTTTGGGGATCACATTATTTTGCTGTAATTGATGCTTGAAGAAGAAAATATGAGTATCATCTCAGTTTAAGCATCACAATTCGATTTAAAGGAAAGGATTAGATAAGTTTTTTGGGAGGATTTCGATAAGGTTATGCAATGAAGCCCACGACGAAAGATGATTTGTATATGTAGAGATTTTAATGGACATGTAGGAAAGGATGCTTCGGTGTGTGCTGGTATTCATGAAGGCCATGGCTTCGAGGATATAAATAAAGGGTAAAAGCCATTCTAGATTTTGTAACAGCTTACGGCATTTTCATAAAAATACACTCTGTTCCGGAAGAGGGATGAGCATTTAATTATTTGTAAAAGTCGCCCAACTAAAACACAAATCAATTATTTTGTAACGAGGAGAAGATAATAATTGTATTGCAAAGTCTACAAAGTAGTCCCATGAGAGAGCTTGACATCTCAACATTGTTTGCTAGTCATGGATTGCAAATAAAAGTATTGGTAAAGAAAGGATGGTTCTCATCATGGCCTCAAATTTCAGCGAAATTCGGTCGAATTTCTGTCGAATATCGATATCCGGTCGAAATCGAAATTCGATCGAAATGACCGAAATATAGGGGTCCTAATACAAAAAATGATCGAAATGACCGAAATTCCAGTCGAAATTCAACCGAAATTCTGTTTTGGTCGATACCGAAATGGTGACCGAAACCGACATTTAAGGCCTTGGTTCTCGTGACCATTACAACTAGATGGTGGAACCTGCAATTGAAACAATCAAGCTTAAAGGGGGGAGTTTTAGAAGACTTATCTTGGGATTGTAACAGAAGTGCAAACGAAATGCAGGAGGTGATATCATCTTGTATAGCCAAGGAGATGCTAGGGGAGTCAAACGGAGGAGTTTCATGACAAAAGGAGGCTTGGTTGCGGAGTGAAGGGGTGCAAGAGAAGCTTGAAATTACAAGGGTTTACTGTAAAATTAAAGGATATAATGGAGAAAACTGTCATAAACTACAAATTAACAGAGAAGGAAGCAAAGAGGCTGTAAGTGAAGCTAAGTCAAAAGCTTATGATGTTTTGTACCAAAAGATGGACTCTAAGAAGGGATTGAACGATATATTCAGATTTGCCAAAGCAATAGTAGAAAAGACTAAAGATCTTTCTCAAGTGAGATGCATTGAGGATGATGAAGGAAATGCTCTTGTTATTCAGAAAGATATAAAAATTATATGGAAGCAATACTTCGATAAACTTTTCATTGGGGGAATGGAAATGAAGAGGCCACTTTGGGAGATCTAGCCCGTAGTGAAAGCTACCCGAATCATGCATGCTATAAACGATACAAATGAAGGAAGTAGAGGAGGCTTTCAAGGTTATGAAATCTGGGGAAGGGGTAGGTCCTGATGACGTTCCTATAGAAGTATGGATAGTTCTAGGTGAACGTGGTTTAACTTGGTTCACAAATTTATTCAATGTTATTTAGTGAAGCAAGAAATTACCTGAAGAATGGAGGATAAACATTGTAGTGCCCTTTACACTAATAAAGGCGACATTCAAAATTGTTCGAAGTATGGAGGTGTTAAATTGTTGAGCCATATTATGGAAATTAGGAACGTATGATCGAAAGAAGTTTCAGGTAAGTTCCCAAAGTAACATAAAATCAATGCGGTTTCTTGCCAAGTTGCTCAATTATTGAATCCATCCATCTGTTTAAGAAATCAATGGAGATTTATAAAGCTAAAAGGTAAAACCTCCATATGCTTTTTATTGATTTGGAAAAGGCTTATGATTCAATCCCACATGAGATTATGTGGAGAGTTTTGGATAAGAGACAAGTACTTGTCCTGTGTATTAACCTTATAAAGGATATGCATGATGGACTTCATCTTGTGTAAGGATCTTGTCTGGGAAGATTGACTATTTTGAGATAAGCTTTAGTCTGCATCAAGGTTCGGCTTTGAGTCCATTCTGGTTTACTTTGATTATGGACGAGTTGAGTAATTACATTTAGGTAAGGATACCTTAGTGTATGTTGTTCATCGATGCTATTGTGTTGATTGATGAGACTAGAGATGAAGTTAAGGTTCAAGAAAGCGGTATGCATATGCGTTCGAATAGGTCACTGAATAATGATTAAGTGGTATGCGGGAGCATATGCGGGGTATATGTAGTTATACATGGTTTTCTATTTTTTATTTAAAAATACACAAATATCTATAAAAGCGACCACAACTGAACTTAATTTATGAATAAATGTGGTCCAACAGAAGATCTAGGAAAAATGACTTTCATGCAGAGCTCAAAACAGTGCAACTAAATATCAAAATCATCAAAGATAGTATTACATGATCTGATTTAATATATAGAGTCAAAATAATACAACTAAAATTCAAAATCAAAGAAAAATAAAATAAAACTAAATGGTTCATATCTCAGTACAAACAATTTAAACCTCGGCAATAAAAAGATCGAAATTCAGAATTAGTTGAAAGTACAAAACAAAAGTAAACACAACAGTAAGCTATACAATACAAGTTGAAATTCAGAGAATTTTAGGATATATTAGGAGTGAAGGTGCTGGAGGTTATGGAGGAGTTTGCCAGGGGCAATACCCGTTTTGAGAGACTTAACAAGGCCCTTATCTTTCTTATTACCCAAGAAAGACGTGTCTGAAAGAGTGGAGGACTTCAGGCCGATAGCTCTTTCCAACACTATTTCTGTGATAGTAGTGAAGGCTTTAGCCATTATGCTGAACAAGGTTATGGACCTCATCATCTCGCCTCTTCAGTCAGCTTCTATTCCGAGCTGGTAGATTGCATATAGCTTGGCTATGGCGACTAAGATTATCCAAGATTGGAAGGGATGGAAGTCAATGGGACTCCTATAGAAGGTTGACTTCTCCAAGGTATATGATATGATGGACTAACATTTCTTTTGGGAGGCAATGCCTAGAGTATGTTTTCCAAATACTTTGGTCTCTTGGATGAAGCAGTGTGTCATGACTCACAACTGGCTCCTTTTCAGTGCTTGTTAATGGCTGTCCAGAGGGAGTTTTTTTCCAGCCACAATGAGGCGCCAGAAAAGGGTGCCCCCTTGCTCCTATGCTTTTATTGTTGCAGATGTCTTGACATGCATGGTGGAGCAAGTTCATCATAATGGTCTCACAACATGGTATTCTAGTGATTAGATTTCTATCATTCTTGTACAGTATGACGATGACACAACCTTTTTATAGAGAAGACAAGTCGAATGATCGTTATTTGGAGATCTTTGGAGAAATGTTCGAACTGGTTCTCAACGGTGGCAAATCTATAGTTATTCAATTTTGTCTTTCTGACGTTGATGTTTAAGCTTGCTGTGAGGAGTTGGGTACTGATTATGGTTCCCTCTCGATCTGCTACCTCGGGCTCTCTTTGGTTAACAGAAGACTTAAGATGTTGGATTGACTACCTATCATTGAGAAGATGGAAAAGAAGCTTCCAGACTGGAAAGCAGCTATTTTATCATGGGGAGGGTGCTCGATGCTTAACAAGGAAATTCTATCTGCTATTCCTGTTTTCTTCGTGTCTTCTCGTCTACTTCCTGTTAGCATTAGGAACAAGCTTGCGAAGATAATGCAGAGATTTCTGTGTGGTAAATCTGGTCGAGGAGGTAACATGGTACACTTGGCAGACTAGGAAACATTAGCTCTACCTAAGACAGATGGTGGGCTTGGTATCCTACGTTTGGAGACATTGAATGAGGCGCTACTGTTAAAATGGGTGAGTAGAATCTGGGGCAGCGGTAAAGACATTTGTTGCAGACTCATTCACAACATTTACAACATTGGGAAATCGAGAAGCTTGCCACAATGTTTGAATTTTCAGTCTTCGGATTTCTAGAAGAGAATCATTGTGGTGATGCCTCACTTCCGGGAGCTCTTTTGTCCTGTGCTTGGTATTGGCAACTCTTTCGCTTTTTGGATGGATAATTGGACAGGAGAGAGACCTTTTTCCATCAAGTTTCCTCACTTCTTTGCATTGGTTGCAAATCATGATGCTTGTGTGATTGATTGCTCGATTAATGGTAACTGGATGCCTTCTTGACGAATTTCTCAGATCAACACTTAGAGGATTTCTTACTTCTCTTGGAGACCCTACCAGATGGATAGAGCTACCGATGGGCGAGACCATTGGGTTTGGAAGGATAATTCCTTCTCGGTCAAAAAAGCTTACAGGGCTATTTGCAAGCTGCCATCGCCAATGACAGACACTTTGGTTTGTGATTGCAACTTAATTTGGAAGCTTAAACTAACAGGAAGAATTGGTTTTTTTATGTGGTTGCTGCAGAGAAAGCATATCATGACGAGGGATCGTTGCACACGACTCTTTGGAGATTTCTCCAATAGGTGCCCCCTTTGTGAAGTGCTGATCGAGACGGTAGAGCATCTATTTTTTCATTGTGCGAAAACTTCACCTATCTGGGAAGAAGCTGGTGCGAGTTGGGTAAATCTCAAAAGTTTTGATTTGTTCTAGAGCTCTTTGTTTGAGGCAAAACATCATCCTAGAGAGGAAATTCTTCAGTCGTTGGCAACAATCTGGGCTATTTGATTTGGCAGAAATTGTGTACTTTTTTCTTCTCAGCACTTCTGTTGTGAGAATGTTTCCTATTCCAAGACTCTTCCTGAGTCTTGGCTACTGTAAGTCCTCCTGTAACATCTTTTCGTCTTTTTAATATATTAAGGCGGATACCATAGCTTGTTTCCCCCTATTTTGGCTAAAAAAATCTGTCTTGCTTGTTTACCGCTCTTATAGTAAGGAAAGGCGATCCTCTACCCGCCTAGCCCAAGTAACTATCGATGTGGACTGAGATGGCAAAGCTGGTCCTCGGTGGATCGGACGTCCTTCTTTAAGTTCAAAAGCAACTAAGTAGACTCTGTGATAAGCCCGTCTTATAGCATTAGTGCTGGTCTCTTTTAGGGCTAACCATCTTTCTAGCAAGGTAGGAAGTATCGATATCGACATCATATCAGTCCGCTCGAAAAAGGATATATCGGGGATATATCGCTGATATATCGACAATATCGGTGGAAATGTCGGAAATGGCTCAACAAAAATATTTTTACCATTTTTTTGAAATTAAGATTATCCAAGATATTAAAAAAATAAATAACCTACAAATACACTTATATCGCACATATCGTTCATTTATACTCCATATAAAGCACACATCAGTCATATCGAACATATCACTGTTAATGACGTTGATTGCTGACTTATAGATATTGGAAATGAATTTAATCCAAGTTCTTATAACATTAAATAACTTACAAATATATACTTAAATGACACATATAGATCTTCTATGACCCTTATATCACACATATTGGTCATATCGAACATATCATTGTTAATGTTGATCGGTGATTAATAAACATTAGAACTGAAATCAAAGTAGCTAAGTTAAGAATGCTCAGAACACCTGTTTTGTTCATGGAAGACAATGGATGGCATTGAGATGAGTCATTTGATTCAAAAAACGTACATACTGATTAATGAGATACTGTTTCTTTGCTATAAAGATTTATCTATTCACAAAAATAAATGAAAAATATTAATTAATGTAATAATGTAAAAGAGATTACCTAGTCATGAGGGATTTAGAACCAAGAGTTCTGTGGAGGGCAAGGCAAGAGATATCGATATCGTATTGGTCTGCCTGTTTAAAAATGGTGTAAAAAGTGTTTTCACGAATTAAGGTCATCCTAATTATTAAAACAAGAAATAACATACAAATACACATTTATATGCAAGAATGATGTATATTTAGCACACAGATATGCATTATATTACCCAAATCGCTGGCTGTAAATGCTGACAGCTGACTGCCGACAACTGAGATGTATTCTGTCCCAGTGATTCTAACTTGATCGTCATTAGACTTGTTTTCATCTCTATCGCCTAAGAGGGCGAAGTCCACCAATTAAAGAACAATTGTATGCTCCCTCTTGTAGCACCATACCCTACCAGACGGGGATCTCGCTGCCCGGTCAGCGAACCTTGGGGTGGGGGGGAGGTCAAGGGGGAGCAAGTGTGCTTCCCCGACCCGAAATAAAATATATAATTCATGATGTGTTTTTAATACTAGGAGTAGCAAAATAATGAGTGAAATCAAGCTTACAAGGGTAATATTATTGATATATATATATATATATATATATATATACATATATGGATATCAACGATATCGGTCGATATCCGAGAAATTTTGTATTGAAACCATTCAATTTCAAGTGATATGGCTCGATATGCGATATATCGCTGATATCTCGCGAGATATCTTCCTATATACTGGAAAAAGATATTTATATTAATATCGGTACCCGCATCTCGTCGATACGATCACTGATATATCATGATATTGCCGACTATGATTTCTAGATTTGTTTGACATCTTCATTTTTCTCTCTTGGCTGCGTGCAAGGGTTGCTTCACGCATTCACACTTCACTTGTTCGATGTTGCGTAGTGTTCTTTGCGCTCTCTTTTGCTAGATAGCTTGCTTTGTTCTAAATCATGCTGATCTTTTTCTCTCAAGTAATTTTCTCTATAATATATTTTATGTAACTTCTAGCTTAGTGCTCGAGGATCAGCCTATGGTTCATGATATGAATCATGGTCTCAACATCCTATCATTTCATGCCAAAGGGCTTTGTTTTTTGAGTCTCAAGCTTTTTTGGATGATCCATCAATAGCAGACCGTGGGTAGGGTGGGTAAGGTCTCTCTGATTTTCTTTCAGTGGTCACTTACCGGTACATCCTCGGCGATTGCTCAGTCACCTTAGATAGTTCCACTCATGTTCCTCCTTCGTAACTTTGAGGGAGTTCGTTCACTGATAATGTCATATAACAAACTAATATAAAGGCCTCTATCATGAAGGGGAATGTTGAATTTAGTTTTAGTAGGTTACTGGATCTGCCCTATCATTCTGGAACTAGGTTTTGTGTTCAACCTCACTTGTTTGGGTTTAGATTGTACACGAATGTGGGATATATACAGGGTCTTGCACAACCATTTAAGTTGGCAAGAAATGATATAAAAATTTGACCATTTTGAGTCTTGTTTTCCATGGGATGGTGACTACCACCATGAGCCACATTAATTTGTATTTTATATGTTTCTGGTTGTTATATTTATTTTACAATTAGGTTATTTAATGCAGTTGTGTAATATGAAGGTTACGTACTTTCATTAATGCTGCATTCATGGTTCGCACCAATTTTTGTCCTACTAGTCATTGGCTGTAGCGTTCTATTAGTGGATGTAATCTTTAAATAGTGAACGACCACTAGAAGAGAGATGACAAAATATCTTATTTATATTTCTGTTTTGGTTCATTATCTACTCTCACTTGTTTTAAAGATCATTGTTTTAAATTGTGGGTGTTTGTAGGGGGCTACTGGACAACCAGGATCTGGCAGTTCATGGTCCGAGTTTGAGGACCAGGTCTTTATCTTCCTCTATTGTAGTATATTGTCACTAAATAAGTATACTGTTCTAAAACATTGTTTTACAGGCTCTTGTTGTCCTTGTACATGATATGGGTCCTAACTGGGAGCTAGTAAGCGATGCTATTAATAGCACATTGCAATTCAAGGTGATCATGCTTTATGAGCATGCTTATGACACATTTCTGGTAATCTTGGATTGGACTGAGTCATTATTTATTCTTTTAGTGTATTTTCCGCAAACCGAAAGAATGTAAGGAGCGTCATAAAGTGTTAATGGACAAAAATGGTGGTGATGGTGCTGATAGTGCAGCAGATTCGGGCTCTTCTCAGCATTATCCATCTACTTTGCCTGGCATTCCGAAGGCAAGGCCTTTTCCGATTGTTTTTTTATTATAGCCCTTATCTGTAGGTTATTGTAAAGGTTGCGATTCTCACAATTTGAGCTACAGCCTTCTATGGTTTCAACCCACTCTGCTACACCATAGGCTGTGCATTTCTCCATTTTGATATATTTATAGTTTTTCAATTTTCTTATGGAACAGGGCAGTGCCAGGCAGTTACTTCAACATCTTCAGGGGCCTGTGGAGGAGGATACAATCAAAGCTCATTTTGAGAAAATTATTGCGATTGGACAAAAATTGCATACTCGTAGAATTCAGGTCTGCTTGCTGCTCTTGCTTATGCTTTGTTGAACTTATTTCCCAGATGAATATTACAGCTAATACATTTGTGAGCTTCATAATTATTACTTGCTAAATCAGTGAGTTATATCTCCTTGTAAATTCCATCCATCTTATAACTTCTCAAGGAACAGCTGTAGCATAATGGTTTACAGTCTATGAGTTTTTAAAAACTTACTTTTATTATTCTTGGAGAATCTATATGTAGTTCTTAAATAATCAGAGGGTACACCCCTCAAAAATCAATAATTGAATTTTGTTATCCACGCAGTATTGAAGAAGGGTACTCCCTATAGCTTTCACATTTTAAGGTCAGCTTATCACCGTTCCTTACCTTTAGTTTCTGTGGGTGCGATGCTTTGGCACTACCTCTCTTCTTGACAAGAATTAGATCATCTTATCATCATTCAACTTTCTGCTGTACATGCATACATGATTAAATGTTTTGTGCATGTGCCATGACACCATTTTAGAAATATAATATCTTGCTGCATTGCGTGTTGCACGGCACCATTATTCGTCCTGTTGTGTACCGCTAGTTCACGCAGAACATTTAGCGGTACTTTATCATATTCCATGTATCTTGTCTTACTTTATGAAATTTTCTACATTTGATGTTTCATCAAGTTAGGTTGTGTTCATTTGTATTAATACAAATTAGAGTTATATTGGAGCTCTATATTTATATTGGAAATCTTTTACCGGGAAGAAAATTCACAATATTCGATTGTGCACCGTGCCTAGACTACCTTTTTCAATTAACAGTATATTTCTTTGAACAAGTGGTTATTCTTGAACTCGATTTTCATATAGTTGGCTATTTAAAAAACTGGTTCTCTTTCCTTTTCACCAGAATTCATGCCACACTAAGAATATAACATGAACATCTATATCACATAGGTGTCGACATGTTTTTTTCCTTTTCATTGGTTAGCGTGTTTAGCTTTCTAAGAAGAAATTGATCTATTTACCCAGTTCTTCGTATGCACATTTTTTAACGGTTAGTTACATGTTCATCCTACATTGCTTGCTTCTGCTGTTCCCTCATTTTTTGGAAAAAGAATGCATCTGCTGTTCTATTCGCTACACTTCTGTCCTTGCTGCACAATTCTTAATTTTTTTTCTGCTCACTTATATTTTCGTTTATGTGAAGAGGGATAATCAGGAGCTAAAGCAAACAAACCCGGTTCACAGTTCTCATTTCCAAGCTCTTTCTCAAGCATGTCCAAGTAATCTATCTGGCGGTCCTTTAACGTAAGAGTCCTTGTTATCCGCCATGAACTTTTCTAGCTGACTAGTATTACTATGGTTCTGTCGCAATTTTAACAAATAATATGGTTCTGTATATTACAACTTCCATTGGGTTCTTTTATTCTTTTAATATTTAGATTAATTGTAATTCAAAATTGTGGTGCAAATATAAACATGTTCGGAGAAAGGTACCTAGCAGTTATAGTCCACTCTTTTCTATCATCTGTTAGCTAATGATAGATTATTGTGCTTGCTTTGAAGGCCACTCGATCTCTGTGATGCGATTACCCCAAACCCAGAGGTTCTGGGTCCTGGATACCAAGGATCCCATAGCAGCGGCGTAGGATTGCCTAGTCCGCAAGCTTCTCTCACCCCAACTCTACCAGCTTCTAGTGCAAATACAATGCTCCAGAATCCTGGTATGGTTATGGGAAACAGCTTTCCACCTAATTCTGGCACTTCAAATGCTCCGATCAGGTACATACAACCATTGTTGCCTTTTGACAGTTTTCCTATGATGTATTTTAAATTGTGTATTTTGAATTGCTTGATCTCTTGTAGGGATACTGCTAGATATGGCATGTCCAGATCAACTTCGTTACCAGTTGATGACCAACAGCGGTTGCAGTACAACCCAATGCATCCTAATAGAACAGTTACTGGCACTTTCTCAGTGGGTGCTGACCGTGGAGTTCGAATGCTCTCAGGTGGAAGTGGTGTTGGCATGATGTGTGGAATGAATCTGGGTTTGCCCACGCCACGCCCTGGTTTTCAAGGAATAGGTTCTCCTGGGGTACTTAATATGGTTCCTTCGAACAGTATGCTTCCTGCCAATGGAGTTGGAATACTTAACATCCCTCATGGTGCCATCGCTGCCCAAGGGAACTCGACTGTAAGATCACGTGAATCTCTGCAACCTCGGGTATGTCCTGTGATAATGTTAAAATGTGTTTTTTTGAAAGGAAAATGGGTGCAATGTCGAGGAGATGCCCATCCAAAGAATCTTATATATATATAAATATATTCACAAACTCGAACTCACCTATAAGGACCAAAAGTCCCGGAGGCTTTCGGAATGTTCTAACACATTCTCCATATGACACCCCCCCCCCCCCCCAAAAAAAGGAAAAAGAAAGGAAGAAAGAAAGACGAATATTAGTCCATTCCGCACTAGCCACAACGTCCAAATAATATCCCCTACCTGGAACTTGGTAGCATCAATATACCCTCCTAGCCCTTCAGTGGACCCTCAAAAAGCATCCCAAGTAGAGGTACCGCCTCATAAATGTGAGCCATAGGCCAAACCTCCCTAGAAATCGGGTAAGTAAAGAAGAGATGCTCTTATCCTCCTTTGTTGTTGAACAACACTTGTAAGCGCTCTCAATGTTCTGAAAGAATCTAACCCAACACTCACAGGTCATCAACCATTCCCACATGATGATCTAGATGAAAAAGTGACCTTTAAGGGAACTTTCCAATGCCAAATGTGTCTGAACTAATCAGATGCAACACCTTTGTCAAAAACATTCATGAAGTAAAGGCCATGCATGCCTTCTTTACCATGAAGCACCCATCTGCCCGGGTTCAATGGTTTACAGTGTCAGTAAGGTCCGTATGGGCAAGGCCTCAAACAACAGAAGTTCAACAAATTTCTTATCATTCATCCAATCATGGGTTTCCTTTCAGCAAATTGCTTATCATTCATCCAATCATGGGTTTCCTTGCACTCTCTTATCGTGAAGTGAAATTCACATCTGAATCCAAAGCAAAACTCGAAAATCTGGCGCGACCTGTCCAATCATCAATCCAAACATAGAACCGCATGTCGTCCCTCAGAATCAACTACATGCAAGGTTGCAAAAGTTGGTAGTCGGTACTCTGTCGGCTAGGTTGCTAACTAAGTATTAATTGTCAACCATGTGATTAAACAAATTTAGTTGAACTTTCGATCGGTTTTTATTATTTTTAAATAAACAAATTATATATATTTATATATTTACATACATTTATACATTTCATATACTATTAATAGTGAAAAAATTAATTGAATTCCAATCTTAAAAAAAGTAAAAAAAGAAATAAAACACAATCCGGTTGAAAAAACATTCGTGGAAATCCCCTACGATGTAGGGATGCCCATATGAACCTAAAACCAATACAACCGTAGGATTTGGAAAAGTCATCCTTCCACAGGAAGCCCTTGGTCAACCCACGTCCCCACTCAACAACAGTATCATGGGCTATTAGCACCCCATCCATCATTTGCCTACCCGAGGCCAACACCTTTTCCACGACTAGATAGAGGACATCTGATGAGCAAAATAACACAAATCATCCGCCCTAGGAACCCCATCTTTCTTATGTAGAAGGAACAAAAATAAGCGGTTGAGATATCAAAGCCACCATATTTGCTTGCTGCAACTCAACCACCTCAAGAGTCTCCTGAGGCACCATGTCCCATAATTCCTTGAAAATATCAAGAAACCATCCTATGCTTGCGATCCATTGGCATTTAGGTCAAATATCACCCTACGAGCTTTTGCAAGAAGAAACAGGACGTCAATGCCTCCCCCAGAAATTGCTTTCCATTTCTACACCACCGACTTCAATGGAGTCAATCAAGTTGCGGCACTTGCGACCTCTATCAACCGCGTGGAAGTTTCAAGTGTTCGCATCTTTCCTCTTCAATCATTTCTTTCTGGATATCTGTCTCTATCCAGCTTCCATTTTTTGTTCTCCTCCGAGAGAATACAATTTTGGTCACAATATATGGTTTTCGCATCGTATGATAGCTTCTTGGAGTCGTAAAGGTGCACAATATCTGCCTGAACATCTACCTACAACGTCTTTTAGGCTCATGGTTCTCCTTGAAATTTATAAGAAAAACACATAGTGCCTTAATCTTCTCTAGCATCTGCCTCGTATTTGGGCCATCCACCCCTTGCTCTTGCCAACAACTTGTAATCTTCTCACAGAATCCCTCCTCCAAAAGTCAAGACCGTTCAAAGTGAAAAATACTACTCGCGTGTTGGTCGTCCCTAGAGTCCCAACAGATTGGTGTACGGTTTGAATGTGACCGGGCCAGGGCCAATACATACACTGTTGTAAAAGTCACCCGACTGGCCCGACTAGTAGGACTAGCCTAGTCGATGGGGTGGTCGACAGAGTATTGACCAATTCCGACTAAGCCAACTAGTCGGTCGATTTTTGCTTGTGATACCATATTTTATTATTATTTTTTACTTTTTTAAAAGCAAACCTATTCTACTACGCTTAATGTTTTATTTAAATTCTATTACTTATTTTCTTTCATTATGATAATATAAAAATATACAAATCTATGTAAATATATAAGAATATACATATAGAATTAATTTTATATTTAAAATAATTAAAAAAATTCAAAGCTGATTAAAGCCCGACTTAATCCGATTAGTCACCCGACTGGTGATTAATCCTTAGTCAGTGACCCAACCGATCGAGTATTGACTACGGTTTTTGCAACTTTGCGTACATACCATAAGGGGAAACACTTCATAAGGCCCACATAACTGAGGAAGCAGTCCAGATGAGACTGAGCCGAGATATTCCTCCGATTAAGCTTCATATTCGTGGCAAGACCTCTAACAACTCCCCCACACTCTGCAAACAAGTGCGAACCATGATCCCTTTTACCCCTCCCTCGTGGTCGATCCATGGACAACAACATAACGTTGAAATAGCCATCAATAAGTCAAGTAAATCCAGAAAGCGGGCTTGCACTATTCTAAGCTCATCCCACATCTCTGATGAAGTAGGAGCTCTAGAGGGATTGTACATGTTGGAGAGTAGCAAGTAAAAACTATTGGAGCATCTTTTTAGCATGATCGACAAAACTCGAGTGCCACAAAAGGAGTCCACCAACTCCAACAAGTCTCCTCTCCAGCCAATCACAGGTATCACTTAAAGCACTCATAGAAGGCAACACTCTGAAGTTGGTGAGATGTGATCCTCCTAGATCCCTCCACAAAAATCTGTCACAAGACTCAACCTTCATTTCCTGTAGGAAGACAATGTACATCTTCCAAGTCTCAAATAAATGACCACTACATTTTGCTGGTCTGGTTCCCCAGACCCGAACATTCCATGAAATGGTCTTCATTTATTAACAGTGGGGTCCACTCCCATCAGCTTCCTACCAATATAGTTCATGACTACCTCCAACTTTCCTGCTCCTTCGATTCTAGTGGATTTACCATCAACTTCACCATCCCCATTGCAAACCATAACAATCGTAGTAGGTGACACATGCCGTGACAAAACATGTTGATGGCTAATGAGCATCTTGATGTGGTTCACCTTACAAATAACTGGTGCAAGCGATGCATGGCAACGAGAGTTACCCTGTGACCCTTGAAACGCGACACACAAGTATCTCCCACAAGAGTTGACCTCTCCTCAACATCAACCTCTGGTGTAGGCAGCAGATCCCCAACACATGTATTTCCCCCAAGGCACTTCACTGGCAAGTTCCTCATCAGGCTGCACAACAGGCTCCTCATGCATTATATCATGGTCCTTATGCATCATGTAAGGCACATCGGTAGACTTCGAAGGGCCTTGGATCACCGCCCTATTAGGATCCTGAGAGTCAACCACGTCCAGAGACAACCACAATGTGAATCATCATGGGCAACCACAAGCGACGGTCCACGAATGTCAGGCAAGGGGGACACTTTGTTAAGCGCAATCTAAACCTCGTCAGGCTCACCGCATGTGTGGCCTCAAACACCTGCTCAGAACAATTTTTCGAAGGCACCACAACATCCACGTCCTCTCTTGGTTGGAGGCAATCATAAACAAGCTTAATTACTCTCCCATGCCCCAACAGAGAAGCCTGGAATGGATCCAATTGTCAAGAGGTGAATGCCATGCCAGAGACCCGAAATAGGTGCCAGGGAACACAAATCATATTACCATCACGAAATCGAGAATGCTTTCATTCCACGCCCAAAGCATGTATTGAAATTTCGCGAAATTTCGCCGAAATTTCGGTTTCGAGAGGTCATGGGTATCGAAACTTCTATATATGTCGATTTCCTGGATTTCGACCGAAATTTCGGTGATATTTCGACTTATCGACCCATTTTGGTTGAAATTCATGAGTTTCAATACAAAATTTCTTGAATTTCGATCGGTATTGGCGAAATTTCCTCGATATCTATGTATATCAACGATATTATCTATGTGAGCTTGATTTTACTACTTATTTACCTATTCCCAATAATAAATCGAGTAGTGATATCAAATGCTAAACTCTCAATTGCATCTTTTTGTCCTTGCGATATGTGGAATATGCAATTGCTTCTGCTGGACTCTTGAGTGGTCTGGTTACAAAAGGCTGGAAAAGGATTTCTTTAACGGAGACCTTTATGTGTTCTGCCACCATATGTTGATGCGAATAATGATTTTCTATTATGAAGCCACAATAATGTGTCTTTTTCAATGAGAGTTTAGGAGCAAAAAAATGTATTTGTTTCCCTCTCTAGTGCAGAGAGCGAGTACATAGCATTGACTATTGCAGCAAACAAGTTAGTATGGTTCTGATCATTACTTACGGACTTGCATATAGCTCTTACTAAGGTGATGGAGCTTGGACGGTGACAACATGACAACCATGCATGTAGCCAACAATCCCATGTTTCAACACAAAACATGTGGAGGTTGTATGCCATTACACCAAAGACTCGACATAGAGAGAGTTATTATTCATATCTAGTGTGACTACACATGATCAGACTGTTATGGGATACACTAGTCTTTTCAATGTATGATTGACTTATTTTTTTGAGGAAAATGTATGGTGACTTTCTTACGTAACCCTTCCTAGGACTCCACCTTTATAAGGAGCGTAGGGTATATTGTGATCGAGTTTTCTTTCATTCCTTTCAACTATCACTGTCACTATTCAAAATTAGAGCAACAATTCTCTAAAGTTCTTAATCTGCATAAAAGCGTCAACTAAATAATGTTAAATTAGTTAATATATATTACTAGAAATAAAACAAATATAGTACTATTAAAACTAATTCATTTTATACCTCATATCTATGCAATTTGTGAAGCGGGTGTATTACTAGTTGATCATCTTTCATATTTTTTCTTCACAAATGTCGATGAGATTTATGACATGCATTTTCTTCAAGGATATCTCTCATTTTTGTCATTGCATCATGAAGAGCATTCATTGTAGGCCTCTTATCACCATTCACCAGTCTCAGAACAGCCACAATCGGCTCCGTTAATCTCATAGCTTTGAGACAACCATATCAAAAAGTCACTTGTTTAACCAAAATCTTATTCTTCTTGCATGTAGTCGTATGGCTCTCCTTGATGTTGCAGTACTCCACTGTGCCAAAAAAGGTCTTTAAGCCTCACAGTTCTACACTTTGGGACCCCGTTGAAGACCTTTTTTTAAGTCATCAATCTACCCTTATACAGTAATGGAATCCAACTCCAAGGCTTTGATTAACAATGAGGTGGAACATCAATTCCATACTGTTGATTAGCTGTGTTTGAAAGGCTATTATATAACCCAACGGGATTGCAGGTTACTTAAATAACAAAGGTTAACAGGAAACACCTTACTATTATGTAACTTGATTTCAAATGGAATGTTAGTTCTCGTATATCAGATACCAAGTTGCACATTTTTAATCATGCCCCTTTTTATATATACATAAAATTTGAGGACCCTTGGCAGCACAAGATTATTCGTGCACGTAGTCCTGAGAATGTTTCTCTTGGATGGCTTAAAAAATACACAGAGATATCTTATTAATATATATGGGGCGGACACCTCCGGAGTGTTTACCCCTCTTTTGCTTAAAAAAATACACTGATATAATAGTGCGCAAATTCTTAAATAGAGACTGGAATGGTATTTCATTTCCCTGTGTAGGTCGATCATTTTGTTTTCAAGCACTTGCATATTTTGATTGTGCAGCTCTTTCTATCTCGTTCTTTGAAAGTCTGTAGTTCTTTCTGTTGATGTATTCCCCAAGCAGACAGCTTAATATCGATGGTACTAAGATGTTAGTGCTTATATTAAGCATCTTTTATCCAAAATATCACAATTTGTGTACATATACGTTAGATTTCCACTCTTATTAGACTAGTTCAATAGTAATAGTGCTTTGTTAGACCTAAGAAAATTGACTTTTTCCATCGATGAAGCGATCAAATTTGCATGCATACTTGTCTCAAAGACAAAAAACAGCAGGAAATTTTTAATAGATAAACTAGGTCTCTCGTGCTGTGATCTATAAGTTGCAAAATGTATTTACTACCTGTCGCTGCTTGATTGACAGTCTGTTTGCTTCATTTTTCTAGGACATAGTAAGAAAAAGTGCTGTGATCTATAAGGTGCAAAATATATTCTGCACAAGTTCAACTGTTGTTTTTTGCCTGGATAAGTTAGTTTCTTATTGGAACATAATTTGATTTCTTTTTTTCTGGTGTTTTTTATTTGCCGTATGATTGTTAGAAAATTTCTGACAGTCAACGAAAATTATTGGGTGCTAACTTATCTGTATTAATTGCATAGCCTGGTCCAAATATGGATGACACCAGGCAGGCGATGATGCAAGAATTCCAAGTGCAGGTTGCACAAGGGAATGACCAGTCAATTCCTCCTTTCAATCCAATGACTACTCCTTTCTCTAATCAAACCATTCCTTCACCTCTGGTACAGACATTTCCAGTTCAGCAACAACAACAGTCTCATCAAATTTCCCAAAGTGCACAGCAGCCCCACTTGCATGCCAACCCTCACCATCCACATATTCATGGAAGTAATTATGCTGGCCAACAGCAGCAAGCATATGCGATGCGTCTTGCAAAAGAAAGACAGCAGAGGCTTTTGCAGCAGCAACAGCAACAGCAACAACAGCAGCCATTTTCTGGTTCAAGTGCAGTTTCACCTTTACAAAGCAGTACCCAGCTTCAGCAGCCTACACAACCTTCCTCCCCCTTGCCACCGATTTCTCCTTCCCATTCACAGCAGAAGCAGCCTTCCGCCACTCAAAACCCCCAGACAGGTGCTGCTGTATCTAATCAAGTGATGAAACATAGGCAGCGCCAACAGCTTCAACAGCATCAGGCCAGGCAGCAAACTCAGCAACAACAGCCAGCACAACAGCAAGCCAAGCTTGTGAAGGGTGTGGGCAGAGGTGGCGCTCTGACACATCAGAATGTGCCTGTTGATGCCTCGTATATGAATGGTCCTTCTATGGGTCCTGGGAGCCAGATTCTGAGAAGCATATGATGCAACAACGTCAAGCTTTCTATTCAGGCACCTCTGGTATTTCAGGATCAAATCCGACTTTGCCTCAAAATAGTCAGCAAAGGATGTATCCTCGTGCACATCCGCAGTCTTCAAAAGTTTCCTCGAGAACTTCACAGACAGATGGCCCTAACCAGGGGCCAGCCCAGGTTTCAACAGATCAATCATCAGTAGTTCCTCAACCACCAACAGCTTCATCATTACCTTTATCTTCTCAACATCAACAGCAAAGGCAACCAAACCAAACTCACCAAACCATGCATAGAGTAATTCTGCAGCAAAACCGCCAGTTGAACACTGATAATTCAATGCATTCTTCGATTGATCCCTCTCAATCGAATCAGATTAGATCCGCAGCTATGCCTCAATCACTGGATTCAGCAAATGCTGTTCCGGAAGTTACATCGGGATCGTTACCGAGCTCTCACTGGAAACCAGATAGATCTTTTGAGGCCAGTGCTCCTGCAGTTTCAAATTCACAGATGGCCAGTTCACCACAATCAAATTTAGTTGGTGGCATCGAACCACATATGTCATCTGGTCCAGTATTGATGCAGAGGCAGTTTTCTGGAAGTTTTCCAGTACATGGACAGGGTAATGGTGGCCCTTGGCAGCAGCAGCAGCAGCAACAGGTTCAATCACAGCAACCCCCCACATCAACATCTCTCTCACACCAGCAACATCGACAGCCAAGTCAAGGTCAATTGTATGGGAGGCCATCTCCAAATCCTGGGCCTGGTTAAACCTGAAGATAGGGATGCATTGTTCTTCGCAGTGGGTCGCGGTCCCATGTGATTACTAGCATTTTGTAACGCTAGTGTACAGGTCAGTAACCAATTGGAATTTTGTCTGTATTTCTCGTACAGTAGTAAGCCAGCATTAATCAGACATATATCTATCAACAAAACCTCAACTTATAAGCGGGTCTTCTGCTTTAATTATGTCTCAATCTGATCAAGGCATCTATCCTTGAAGGCAGTGCCTATTTTTTCGAGTCCCACTTATAAGAATAATCCCAGAAACGAACTGGTTGATTTGGACACTTGGTAGATCCTAAAAATAGTGTTTGAATAATGTTTTTGTCCAATAATTGTATACACATTTTCTTCTGTGTTTTGATAGCACTTTTTGTTTCTTTTGCAGTTAGGTGCTGGTTCTTTGGTGACTGTAAGGTTGTCCATGGCCAGGTCCTCTTAAGCGGCATCAGTGCTTCTTCCGCTTCAGACTTCTTCCATGCAATCTACGATGCTGCCCACAGTGTACTCCCATCGCTGTAAATTACCGCATGAGAAGCACCTTGGATGGATAGGAGCAGGGGAAGTGAAAAGGGCTTTTGTGTATAGCAACTAATTCCTTCACCATTTTTCCTTTTTCTTATCCCCCCCTCCAATGCTTTGTACCATTGTGATCTTGATAGAGTATATAGGTAATTGAAGCTGCAGCCAATCAGGGGGGGATAAAGATCAATGCCACAGAATGCCTCATTCATTTTGTATATTTTTGATGTTATTAATCTAGTGCAATGTGTAGTTCTCAGCCATCAGATTTTCTGGTCCAACTGTTTTGAGAATTTGATTTACCTTTTATCAGTTTTTGTTTTATGTTGATGCCGTATTTTTGATACCTGGATAATGCTAAACTAAATGCAAATATTGGCAATGAAAATAAGGAAGTAAGTTGAGGCTCTAGCTTTGGATTTCGTACTGTGGCCCATCAGCAGCTTCCCATCTTTCTCATATTTAGGGAGAAGAAGACTACAAAGAGCATAATTGCGCTTTCGCCTTCTTCACACTTTTTGCTCACTGGTGTGTCTACTCGAGATGGAAGAATCCGTTTGAACAAAACTGGAGATGGTAGAACACCAGTCTCCTAAGAAAGAACTCAGGGTACCTGCATGGGTGAAACAAAGATAGGTAAAGTAAGAATTGGACTATATATGAATTGAAATACAAGATATATGTATGTAGGGATTTTATCACTTGTACCCCTCCGAGATATCGCAATATCAATTATGCCCCTATCTTTTTGGTAATATCAGTTGTCCCTCACTTCTTTCTCTGTCATCAGTTGTGCCCTTCCGTTAGATTGACCGTCAAAAACTTAAAATAACCACTGTTTACTCAAACCATGGTGTGGTTAAGAGGGATGGTCAGAATAAAACTAACACCAGTAATGAATTTATCCCTTTACGAGTAATAAATTAATAATAAGTAATTACAATACAGAGTGGCATGAAAAAATGGCAAAACCACAGGGGCAAAACTGTCATTCGGGGACCTACCAGAGGCCGTTCAACCTCCTCGACCTGTTGTGCACAAATGCCCCCTTCCAGGCCGGCGGCGGCGTCCCCTTCCTGAGTTCGCCGGAGAATCTTGTCTCATCGTAGCCCCGTCGCTGCGGAGCGATCCTTACCAGAGGCCCGAAGAATACCGCCGTCGTCGCCCTCCCTCTGGCGCACCTCCTCCTTGTCGGCATCGGCCCAGGGATCCTCCACTCGGTCTCCTTAGGAGGAGAAACCTCCGATCCGGGCGACATACCCCGGTGAAGACTTCGTGGGGAAGGAGGAGGGCGTTTGGGGCCGTAGAAGGGGCGGCGGAAGAGGGAGGAGAGGAGCTTGGAAAGGAAGGAGGGGCGGCGGGTTCTGGAAGCTGTGGCGGGAGGAGGGGCCGAGCTGAGGCGTGGAGAAGAAGAGGGGTTGGGAGTGGAAGGGGGTGGAGGAGGGTTCGATGGGGCTACCGCCAACTGGACATGGAGAGAGATGGTCGCTTGGAGAGGATGCTGCGGAGGAGCAGGGGTGGTGCGTGCGGGGGAGGGGGCGGTGCGGGGCGACCTGGGCGTGGAGGACCGGGCCTCCGGGCGAGTGGCGACCTGGGCGCGGTCGGGAAGAAGCACGACCTACGCCTACGCGTTAGGAGCGGTTGGGGTGGAGGAAGAGGGCAGGCCGGGGGTGGGGGAGGAGTTCCGGGGGAGAGGGAGGAGGAGGAAGAGGACGGGGGAAGAGGAGGAAGAAGAATACGATTAGGAAGAAGGTGTCAAAATGACCACTAAATCCTTTTTTTAAAATTAATTCCTCTTATGTAATCAAAGTTAACGTCCGTTTGCACTGTGGATGGACGACGACTAACCCAAGGTGCACAAGTGATAAAATGGCAAGAAGTGAGGGGCACAACTGATATTACCAAAAAGATAGGGGCATAACTGATATTACGATATCTCGGAGGGGCACAAGTGATAAAATCCCATGTATGTAGGGATGAAAACGAATACAAATATATTCGTATCCGTTCGTATCCGCATTTGTAAAATAGAGGATATGGATGCCATTTTCTCCTATCTGACGAATACGAATGCGAATACGAATGCAAATATCCAACATTCGCTGAATACGAATACGAATACGAATATAATATCCTTAACTTTGACGGATACGGATGTGAATACGAATGTTGAAAATTTTGAGAATACAAATACAAATATTCGTTTTTTGAAGGATACGAATATGGATATGAATATGAATACGAATATGAATACAAATGTTCAAATTCTGGATGATACCAATACTTACCATAACTAGGGAAGGACCCCTTGCGCTAAGGTTTTAGGCTACCGAAGCGATCCGAGGAGGTCAGGTCATGTTTCTTCGCTTTGTGACTTATGATCGTCTACAAAGAAGTAAGTTTGGTTAACTTTTTTATTATTTAGTTATATCTTTATATTTTCTTTTATTATTTAGTTATTTTTATGTACATATTCATTATATAAATATTTAATATACATTTTATACATTGGAAATTGTTATGAACCTAAAATATTTATATCTTTTAAGTAAATTTGGACATGTATAACATTCGTATATTAATTCGTATTCGTTGTCAAATATCCATATCCTAATTATCAATATTCGTCTTACATTCGTATTCGTATTTTGAGGATATGATTTTACATTTTACACATTCGTGTGATATTCGTATTCGTATTCGTATCCGGATTTTAATAAGGATGAGGATGTGATAACACCTATATTCGTATCCGTATCCGACCGTTTTCATCCCTACATGTATGTATGTAATGTAGTGCCTTCCTAACAACGGTACTAAATTTTTTGATAAACTTAAATTAGAATATATTAAGTTGGCATTTTAACGTATCATTATAGCTAAATTAATATTCTAAATCGGTATTTTGATGTATAATCAGTAAGTATACTATGTAATAGGTCAAAAATATGGAAAAGATCATGTGCTTATTTAGTTTTTATTCACTGGTACTTAGTTTTTTTAAGATTTCTATTTTACAGTTTGATTTTTGTCATTTTACCTTTTTTAGCTGGTTTCCCGTTCTCTTGACTTTTTTTAGTATCATGTGATTTTTAAGTATATTTAATATAAGAGATCTGAATCGAACGTCAAATCCGGCAGGTATCGGTTTTTTATTTTTGTGATTGAATCGGTGATGATGTTAGTGGTTCATAAAAATCGAAAAAGATCGAATCATTGTATTTACTGGTTTGATTCATATGGTTCAATCGGTTCGAACCAAGTTAGATCGATATATTATACAATCCTTTAGAGGGTTAGGACACTCCCATCTTTCTAAAATTTTCCAAAAACACTTTAAACATGTATGCCCATATATTTTCAGAAAACACATAATAGTGGCCTTTTATTTGTACACTTATGCTCCGATATTGAACCACCATAAGGATACTATTGTGATTTTTTAAAGGCATATAGGAGCACAAATGAAATTGCTTAAAAGTAAGGGATATAAATTTGAATAAAAAAACTCGAAAAGGTATAATAACATATTTTGTAAAATTCATTTAAATACATATATGTGATGTTTAAAATTATTTTTAAAATAATTAAACTCTAATTCATGACATCTGTTGTTAATTTACTATTGCTCATAGTATGATTATGACGACATCTTCGTTTGTTGTTGTTGGAAGGAAACACCTTGTGCACGATGTGAGAGAGACAATGCTCGCTATAATGGGTCATTAGCACATATGAAAGGAGATGAGCTAAAGGAGTATTAAACTATAAGCTATAATGAGACTAGATTATGAATATTTTTTAAAAGTTTGCATTTTGATAAATTATTAGAAATTAATTTTTGTTAAAACGTGGTAGTTGAGCCGATGGTTTGGTTTAATTGGTTCAACCGGGTTGAAGTGATCCAACTGGCTTTTGACCGATTTTGGTTGGTTTTTGTCTTTCGAATAAAAATCGGGTGGTTGGTCCATTTTTTGTCTAGCTCTTGGTTTTAATCGGTTGAACCCGTCAGTTTACTTTTTAAAACCTTGACCTACACCCGAGTGTAGGTAACTTTCTTACACTTGCCCTTTTCCCTCAGTTTTTCTGAAAAAAAAAGGATCCTTAGAGGATTTACTTAAAATATTAACTAGAATACATGTTTAACATTTTGGGTAAAACACACATTCCTAACATGTCAATCAGAGGGGGACGATTTCGACAAATTTGAGATCATTAACATTTGACTATATTGATGAATAAGTTAGAAGTTTCGAAATAAGTTGATATTTGAATGACAACATAGTGATATATTATGATTTAAACCCCCAAGGATTTAATTCAAAATTTTTTTTAAAAAGATGGGAAAAGTAGTGAGTGTAGGAAAGTTACCTGCACATAAGTGTAGGCTCCTTTTTCCTTATATATAGGCCCGTTCAAATGAGGTATACCTTTCATGACTCAATGGAAAGCCCATCACGAGATCTGTTAGATCTCAATACGACAGTCCTTTAATCAAAAGGGTATTTTAGTCATTGGATTTTCGCTTTGAATTTGAATTTTTTAATCCTTTTATTTAACTAATTTAGGTTGTCCGATTTGATAATTTTATTGATATTTATTCAATGTGATTTGGTCAACGAGGGAGCATTTTCGCACTATCAGAATGACAAACCTCCTTGTAAAATCCGCATCCACATTGTATATATGATCTTGCATTGTAAAATAAGATTACAGTTAATACTCCATATATTATTGTAATTGCAAATCTCTTATTGTAAAAAAATACATGAAAATGAAAAAAAACTAGAAAAGATCTAAGATAAATGCACAAAACAATATAAGGTTGCGAAAAATGCATTGTGATTTGTAGCAAAGAGAATTAGTATGGTAAATAAAGATCCGAGATTGTAAAACTCGAACGTAAAATTAGTGAATGGATTAAAAAAATTAATGAGCTAATTTGTAAGAACCAGCCCATTAATTGTAACATTAGAGCATCTGTTTTTAAAAACGAATAATCAATTTGTGGAATAAATGAAATGATTGAATAATAAATGAATCAAATAAGAACTAAATAATGCTTGCTGGCATCCGACAAAGAGGATTGATGCTAACACCTTCTTCCAAGGTATGCGCCCTCCCAGTGCGTGGCCTCAAGCGTCGGCGCCTTCTCCTTCCTCGTGTACCGTTGCCCTCCCCACCCCTTGCACATTCACGCTCCCCCTCACTGTACAAGGCCTCGAACGTTGCACCCTCGAGCATTGCCGCTACCGATGGCCTCCCCATCCATGTGCGTTGTTTCCCTCATCATCATTATTTTTTGATTTGTTTGAAATAAAACCTTGGTTAGATCACTGTATATCACCATGGTGTCATTCCAAATTCAACTTAATTCATGACTTTTATCATCTCCATCAAGACTATCAAATTTTAACGGTCTTAGAATTGCTAAAATAGATCTCTTGTAGATGAACATGTTAGGAATGTTTGTTTTCCATAAAACTTGAAACATATATTCTCTTCAATATTTTAAGTAAATCACACAAATATTTTCTTAAAAAAACTCAAAAAATAAGAGAAAAAAGGCTACATGTAGTAGGGAGTTTCCTACAGCCTGGGTATAGGCTCCTAGTTCCCATATATGTATGTATGTATATATGTATATTATATATAGGGAAAAATGTGCATGCCCTAGTTAGCTCCCCCATCCCATTTTTCACATATTTTTTTATTTTTTTTGAAATCTAAAACCATGTAAATTCATTATTAAAT